>CM063596.1:6336896-6936896 GCA_032356905.1 Salix exigua
TAAAGGTGGACCGAGAGCTGTTCCTGCAGAAACCACAACAAGAGGAGCAGATTGTGTAGATGTTGAGTTATGATTAGGTTGCAAATTAGGAGACACGGGGGTTGTGATGTGCTGTGGGAGTGCAACAGAGGAGACTAAACAAGACTCTTTGGTGGCCAAGACAGAATGTTTAGAAAAAGGAAATAGAGATTCGTCAAAGACAACATTACGTGAGACATAAATTTTTCCAGTCGAGAGATCAAGACATTTGTACCCTTGATGACAAAGACTATAGCCAATGAATATGCATGTTTTGGATCTGAAATTTAATTTGTTTTTGTTGTATGGTTGTAAATTGGGCCAGCAGGCACACCCAAATACGCGCATGAAATGATAATTAGGTGTTTTACCATACAACATTTCAAAGGGTGTTTTATGACGCAAAATTGGGGTTGGAAGTCTATTAATGATATAGGTAGCGCATTGAAACGCATCTTCCCAATATATCATAGGCAAATTGGAATGTGCCAATAGACTTAGGCCAACTTCGACAATGTGTCGGTGTTTGCGTTCAATGGATCTATTTTGCTGGTGAGTGTGAGGGCATGCAAGACGATGGTTGATTCCATGTAGGTGAAAGTATGTGTTTAGGCGACGATATTCCCCACCCTAATCGGATTGAAAGGCTTTAATTTTTCTCTCAAATTGTTTCTCGACGTAAGTTTGAAATGTTAAGAAAACATTTCCAACATCAGATTTTAATTTAATGGGAAACAACAAGAGAAATTTGGAAAAATCATCTAGGAAACTGACATAGTATCTTGCACCGGTGGTGGAAGTGAAAAATGCAGGCCCCCATACATCTGTATAAATTAGATCCAATGGGTGTGATGAGTTAGAGGTGGAGGTTTTAAAAGGCAAGGTGTGACTTTTTTCCATTTGACATTCAGGGCACAAATGACTTGTTTTATTTTTCTCGATAGGAAATGATAAAATAGATAACACTTTATTGACTACTGGAGTGGATGCATGGCCAAGTCGACGATGTCATTCAAACAAACGAACACAGGAAAATGCTTTTGGAATTTTAGCTTTGTGGGTGAATTAGTAAAGCCCATCATGAAGATAGCCGTTATAAAGGACTTTCCCCGAGTAATCCTTCACAAGAAAATGAAAAGAGTGAAATTCAAAATATACGTTATTATCAACGCAAAATTGATGCACAGATAGTAAATTTTGATGAATTTCAGGAACAAGAAGAATTTGATTGAGAACAAAAGTTGACGAAGGAGTTGAAAGAAGGGAAGACCCAATTTTGGAGATTTGCAAACCTTGACCATTACCAACATGTACAGTATCTGCACCATTGTAATTTGATTTCTGCATTGAAATATTGTTAGCATCATTTGTGAAGTGACGCGTGGTTCCTGTATCTGTGGTCCACACCGAAGCATCTGATTCATCATGTCTCACGGCTGTTAGTCCTTGTTTGGATGAAGGTTCCTGATAAGTTAAATCAAATCTGAAATAACATTTTTTTGCAAGGTGCCCACTTTTGTTGCAAATTTGGCAAACAACAGAAGATTGATTGAATGGCTTATTGCTGGAATTAAATCCTCCGCGATGATTTCTACCCCTGTCACGATAGCCACCACGTCTGGGATAGGTGGTCTGTCGTTGAGTGAAATTAGCAGAGGGTTGAGGAATGGCAGGCGAGATGATGCCTGGACAACAGTGCTTCAGAGGTTAATAAAAGAGAGTAGATTTCTTCCAAAGTGATAGCATCATTGTGTGCTGAAATGGAGGTCACGAGGCTGTCATATTCATGACTGAGTCCTGCAAGAAGATAAGTTATAATATCATCATTATTAAGAGGATGACCAGCCACTGCCAACTCATCTGTGAGTCTTTTGACAGAGTTTAAATACTCCGTGGCAGTTTGATTTCCTTTGGTTGCAGTTG
The DNA here is from genome assembly GCA_032356905.1 of Salix exigua. Taxonomy (NCBI): domain Eukaryota; kingdom Viridiplantae; phylum Streptophyta; class Magnoliopsida; order Malpighiales; family Salicaceae; genus Salix; species Salix exigua. Next base: position 6,338,838 of record CM063596.1, read on the forward strand.
CAAGTTGGGTTCGGATTTGCAGTGTTCTTGCTCGAGAACGAGAGGAGAATGTGTCCTCTAGTGCATTCCAAACATCTTTGGATGTTATGTAATTGACAACTTGTGCAAGAACACTTTTTGATAAGGATGTCATTAGTGTGCTAAGTATCAAATTGTCTTGGCGAATCCAGTGGGTGTAGGCTAAATTGAGACGTTCTGATACAGTTGATGTTTCAGGATGTGTGACAGAGATGAATTTGGGAGGTTTAGGGATGCTTCCATCAAGATAACCGAAGAGATCTTGACCTTTGAAGTATGGAACAAGTTGTGCTTTCCACATGAGAAAGTTGTCAAGATTAAGCTTGACAGTGGTGACAGAAGGCATGGAGAGGATGGAAGATGGTTGGGCAGAAGAAGAAGAGCTTGAAGAGGACATTCAAACGTTAATCTTTTGTAGGCTCTGATACCATAAAGAAATTTAGAATCAATTGCTTTATTATGCTCTGATTCCTTTATTACAATTGTATGTACATACTGTACTATATATAGCAGATTACAAGTAACGTCTGTGCATTTGAATTACAAAATCAAATCACACATTAACACAACATTTCCTCTCTGCTGCAATCACGGGATGTTGTGATCTGCTATGATCTCGGAATCATTATCCTGGTCTTCATTACTCAGATCAGTGGTTGTGACTTGATCTTCTACAATGCTAGAGATGTTGTCAACGCACATCTCTATATATGCCTTGGTGAATCCTTCATCTAACGGGCGATACTGTTTAGCAGGGACCGTTACACACTCTTCTGAGGCTGTGAAGATTTTAAGCAAGCTTTACCCTGATCTCACTATTCCTAAACAGCAAGTTTCTTAGATGCATGGCATGCAGTACTGCACTGCTTTTCCCTTTTAATAGAGACAGCTGGGTTTCATTTCTAATTCTCAGCTAGTTTTTTAGGCGATTCAAAAAATAATGTTGCTTCATTAGCTTTTGGTTTATGTCAGTTGTTCCTTTGTACTGAAACCCTGTTATTTCCCATGATGACACATGCATCATAGGAACTTTTGGGAGATCTAGAGTGCCTACAAAATTTATGGTCTACGCAACAAAAAATATATAATTACTGAATTCTTATGGTGCCAGAACTGATTTCCATGAAGAAGAACTACTATAAGAACATGTTCACCGTCAAGTGTCTGATGTTCTTATTACTCTTCTGTACCTGCAATTGACTAGAGGATTCTGGATAGTCATCTGCAGAAATCCTTACCTTCCATGTACTAAGTTACAGTTGTGCAGTTTGAACAGTTATGTGCAAAGGATTTCCTTGGTAGAATTGATGAAGTTTGCATTGAAGATAAGAAGATTAAGCAGAATGTTTTTAATTTTCATAATTTACTACTCACAACAGGTTTATCTAAATATGTTTTATTTCACATTCATGTTCCCTGTAATCCTTATTGATGAAACAATTGTATGAGGGAATCATAATACTTATATAAGGAATTTTCCAATTCAATAAAGTTATTCTCGAGAATTGTTGGTTCTTCTTTCATCAGAATTTTCCAGTTTTCTTCGTAATTCTTACTGTTCAGATTCAACAGTACTGTTTAAAACAGTTACTGTTCAAATTATTGCAAATTCAACATTCGTTGTTGACAATGGCTGAACATTCTGAGGTTTGTTAAGTACGCGCTATGGTTAAAACTCAATAACGTTATTTCCTTCTTTGATTGCCCAGATACCAATTAGTGCCTTTTTTGACGGTATTTAGGATCCATATTTGAAATCCACAGAATTTAACTCATTGACCCGTCTCTAATTTTCAAAGATGCTGCAGTCGCATGATTTAACTAGATACCTAACAAATTTATAGATATTCAAACTTAAAAATAGATTGTTTAATATTCAAACTTAAATCCACTTAATATGTTTTTTGTTTTCTAGGGGATGATAGCACTAGTCTACTGTTTTTTTCCTGACAAGTCGATATTTATTGCTGGCTGATAGTTCCTGGAAGGCTGGAGAGCATAGAGTGCAGAGACCGTTACCCTTTGTTTCTGTCAGAGTGTTTTGGCCCACCAACTTTATAAAGTGGTCCATTCTTTAGAGTGTCTTCGAGAGTTGCTTGCTCCACATATTAACATCTTCTACGAAGGAATAAGCTATCTTGTAGCACCGGGCAGTCGCTACTGGCACGGTGACGATGAGCAGAGGAGGAGACGGGAAGGTGGTGTGTGTCACAGGAGGGTCAGGTTACATAGCTTCATGGCTAGTTAAGCTTCTGCTTCAACGTGGCTACACTGTCAAAACCACTGTCCGTGACCCAAGTCAGTAACTCTCTCTTTTTGAGCTCAATTCAATTTGGTCACTTTTGTTTATGCGCGCCTGTTATTTTGTTACAGATGATCCAAAGAAAACAGAGCACTTGCTTGCACTTGACGGAGCTAAGGAAAGACTTCATTTGTTCAAGGCTGATTTATTGGAAGAAGGGGCTTTTGATCCTGCTGTTGATGGATGTGAAGGTGTTTTTCATACAGCTTCCCCTGTTTCTTTGTCACCCACTGACAACCCACAGGTTCTTCCCTCATACATTCTGCAAGCATTTATCATTACTGATTCATCTGGTTTGCCACCAATCTTAGCATCGAATCTCGAGAATCACATGAAACAACTCATGTAATTGTGTAAATTAGCTACTGAATGATGGGGTTCTTTGTTTCATGTGTGATGAGTTTTGAAGAAAACCCCACAAGACAGCCCAAAAAAGGTGATTTTAGTGAAGAAAAATTGAGAAGGGACCCTGTATGACATACCAATTTGCCTCCCAGATCATTTTGGCAGACAATTATTTCATGTGTTTGGAATTGAAAGATTAGCAATTTTAGTGGACCGGTTCTTAGACTACGTAAAACAATAATTACGATTTTTCAAAAGTTCTGAACTCAAAATAATATCAAGGAGCTGATTAGGGTCTGTTCTTATGTTGAGTATCCTAGCGTGACACCATCCCCCTTGTTCAAGCAAGGTTTTTATTTTATTATTATTATTATTATTATTATTAACCTCTTTATAAGTTCCTTTTTTTTAAAATAAAAAAAATCCAACAATTATTTCCGTGTTACAGGTTGACTTAATTGATCCTGCCTTGAAAGGAACACTGAATGTTCTTAGATCATGTGCAAAAGTTCATTCTATCCGGAGAGTGGTTTTAACGTCTTCACTCGTAGCATGTATACATAGTGGAAAACCTCTGAACCATGATGTGGTTGTTGATGAGACCTGGCATTCAGATCCAGCTATTTGTAAGGAATTGAAGGTAGGTATCATTTGATGATATCTTATGGTTTTCTTTTCCTTCTACAGAAATATTTAGTTGCATTTTTAGAAATTCCACTTGGAGGACCCTTTGGGACTTGCTTTGTAAGCTAAAAAACAAATCTTCCATTCGTACTTCTTGCCTTCTGTATTTTTCTTCACCCATTCCTTGCTGATGTAAATTTGTTTTCTTTCCCAGTCTTGGTATTCACTTTCAAAAACCTTAGCAGAGGAGGCTGCTTGGAGTTTTGCAAAAGAGAATGCAACTGACTTGGTTATAATGAATCCATCATTTGTGATTGGCCCTCTTTTACAGCCAACTCTTAATCAAACGGTGGAGATGATTCTCAACCTTGTCAATGGTAAGGATCTTCAGCATCTTTTTGCTTGTATCTGAAGCATTTAATACTTGCTCCACCTAAGTTTAGAATTCTTTTAGTTACCTTCCAGTATGGGAAAAATCTTGCTTGAAGGTCTCTACACCTCCAGCTGATAGAGCTACTTATCCCTCGGTTGCGTTTCACGATCTTTTGTTATGAGTATCAGTTGCTTTCTTGAGAAACTATCCCATGTCATCTTGTCATTCCATTGAGACTTCACTGATTTGTGATAGTTGCATTCATTTTTCTTACTAGTTCAATATAGATGTGCCAAAACATCACCCTACTATGCTAAAATCCTCCCAGAGTTTACTGTACATCTTCTCCTGCAAATCACTTTATCAATGATTAAATTATCGATTTATGGACTACCAAATTTTGAGCCTGTCCTTAATAGCTTTTTCAAAACTGTTAGATTTGGAGTGAGTTCAACTTTGGATAAGAAGGATTTTGTATTAGCTGTAGGATTTGGATTTTGTATTAGCTGTAGGATTTCTGATTATTGCTAAGTGTTTGAATTTGAAACAGGTTTTGAATTTCAAAACCTGTATTTATCCAAATCTCTCAGGATTGTTGAGAGATTTGTGGAGATTGATTCAATTGCATTGTTAGCCTATATATAGGCATTTTGAATTCAATAAAGATTATGTGATTTTGATTCCAGAAATTTATGTAAATTCAATCTTCAATTCAGCTCTGTTTCATTTCTTAAAATTCTCATTTTCCAGAATTTGATTGCTACAGTAACTGTTACAAACAGTTACTGTGCAGATCATCAATTTCCAACAAAAACAGGCTTTCCCTTGAATTGTCAGTGTCCTTTCTGGCTGCATGTTTTGTTTGGTTCTCATGATGTAATCCGTGCAGGAGCTGAGACATACCCAAATGCATATTATAGGTGCATCGATGTGAGATGTTGCAAATGCACATATTCAAGCTTTTGAAATTCCTTCAGCTAGTGGCAGATATGGTTTGACAGCAAATGTCACAACCTTTTCGGAGGTTCTGAAGATCATCCATGAAAACTATCCAACCTTGCGCCTGCCTGAAAAGTGAGTCATTTATAATGTTCAAATTGAACCATTTTCATGTTAATTTGGCCTTGTTGATTAATCCCGATGGTTGATATTGGATCACCAACGGGCTTGTAGATAAGATTTCACGTCCAAGCCAGGTTGGCCAGTGATGGGAATGCTACTTGTTAATGGTATGGTGATTCTGAAGTTATGCGACCACTTCAGATCAGCAGTTTGGATTAGTTATAAGAAATATGTTAAGAACCATCTTGCTCCTTCCCTGCTTTAGAAATTACACCATGAAAAGAACAAATATTAAAAATACAATTATGAAAGCAGAGCTACATTTTGAAAACCAAAAATGTGTAATCACCAGCCAACCCTGTGCCTTTCGTTCTGTATAGATAGTTGGATGAACATCCTTTTTTTCGTTTGTGCAGGCTTGTTTTCTAGAACTCAGCACCTGTATAATGCTGTTCAACTATTGCAGAAGTGAAGAAAGCACGTCCAAGCCATACCAGGTGTCCAAAGAGAAAGCAAAAACTTTGGGTATCAGCTTCACTCCATTGGATTTGACTCTCGTAGACACTATTGAGAGCTTGAGGGAGAAGGGCTTTCTCAGAATCTGATCCAGGCTTAATATTTAACGGTATGGTGTGCCATTATTAGAGTTACTGGTCCTCTCAGTCAAATTTAATCTTGATAGAGAATTGCCCTTTAATATTTATATTTTTATAAATATATTTGTTATTAATAAATATTTAATTTATCTTTAATATTTGATTTACGAATCTATAGTAAAAATAAAATTTATGGGACAAAAATATGTTGTGAACAAAATTATAAATTGAAAGTAAACAATTGTTCTCATAAGCTCATATGATAATATAAATGCTTGTTATAAAACATGTTTACTGAACTGATCTACATGAGAGTTTTATACAGAAACGATCCTGTCGCTAAATTATTTTATATTATTTCAAGCTTTCTCAAAACATGATTTGTGATAACACCCTGTTTTGTAGATTTCATAAATAAAGCCTGGCTCATTTGAGTAGCTTCGCAACTGAAACATCATCAGAGCAACTCGTCACACTTGATGCAGTGTTTCCCCTGGGGACAACCATTTTCTAGTTTCCAAAACTGTTGAAAAGTGAATCTTAGTTATGCTGAAAATCTGAAAGGTTTTGATTGAATTTGATGAAAACCTGCTGTGTATCTCAGGGTTTTTTTGGTCAAAGCTCAAAACCCTCCTCTAGCAGATCTTCTGGGGGGGAAACACAAAAAAGAATACATTGGCTTGTTCATATTGACATTATCATGGTGAAAGTATGATGAAATTTACGTGGTATCTGAATAAAAACTATGTATAACTCTCAGGATTTGCGTTTGATAGCCTGGTTTCTGTCAATGAGATGTCAGGATATCGTCAAAATTTGTAATGATTTACATTGCTGATTCTGTGGTGGAATAATCTTAGAACTCAATTCTTGTTGTTCTTTCATTAAAAGTTATTAGCCTCGAGTAATGCTTCACAAATTCTCTCAGGATGAGCTCCGATTGCTATTCCTATAGCAATTACACCTGGGATTAAGCGAGCTTCTTCAGCCATCATGTTTCTTGAGATCTCGCTTTTCAAATTTAGATAGATCATTGACCTTTGCAACGTCGTTGATTGACTGAATAATACAATAAAAAATAAATTTAATATTAAAAAATTGTTTTTTTGACGATGAAAAAATAGTATTCTAGATGTTTGAGAGAGGTACAGTTATAAAAAAATTATTATTATTATTATTATTATTGGTGAAGGTTGTAGCTTCAGACAAATATGTGCCATGCAGCCGTCGTACTCACCTAATTTCCTTTGACTGGTCCAAGCAACCAGGAGGAGGCTCAAGCCCTGATAATTTCGACGGCTTGATTTTTCAACGCTAATATATTATTTATCCAGTCCAAGAGACTGACTGGAGACTGGAGAGAGATCAAAAAAACAATAAATTATAGCAGGCAGTTGGGTTTTTTCAAGATACGTACAGTAAGGATTTGTGATCTTCGGAGAAGGTCCTGGCCGTCGAAATGATGTGCTTGAAAATTAAACTCATTGACCCAGTTTCTTGCCTGCTCTCATTGATAGTTTATATAAGGCTCTCCGTCGTGTATCTTTCACGATCCAACAAAGTATAGACACTTTCTCCTCACTTTTTGAGAGTTTCGTTCTCAAAGTTTCAAAAATCACAAGCTTTTCTGCAATTCTTGGGACCGGCATGGAGATGTCACCGTTCAGACAAGTCACTGCAGATGAAACAAGGTCGAGAAAAAAGAGAAGATCGTGGAGGTTGAAGCTTAACATCACCTGGCATGCTATCAAGAAACGTTTCCATCTGCATCTTCAATTAAGTTGTGCAAGAAGCATGAGACGGCTTTCCACTAGCCAATCTCATCAGGAGCTCACTGTGAAGACACATCAAGCTTCCAAACCGAAGAGAAAGGCTAAAAATCCCAACAAAACACTAGCAACCCTCCTCCATGTGCCATATACAGCTATGGATTTTGTAGACCAAGGAAATCACATGACTCCTACTCTATCTCCCAAGCAGAGTATATCAGCAATGTGGAAAGAAATCCATGGCTCCAGCAATTGGGAGACCCTTCTTGACCCTCTCCACTCGAGTCTTCGACGAGAAATTCTCAAGTATGGAGAGTTTGTTCAGGCCACATACGATGCCTTCGACTTTGATCCTTTATCAGAGTTTTGTGGGAGTTGCAGGTATAACCGGCGTAAGCTTTTCGAAACATTAGGCCTCACGAAGCATGGTTACAAGGTGAGAAAGTACATCTATGCCTTGTCCCATGTAGATGTGCCAGATTGGTTGAAGAGGTCACACGCTACGTGGAGCAGAGATTCCAATTGGATGGGTTACGTTGCTGTAAGCAGAAAAGAAGAATCGCAGAGAATCGGCCGGAGAGACATAATGGTCGCATGGCGAGGCACCGTGTCACCATCAGAGTGGTTCAAAGACCTCACCACAAGTCTAGAACATATCGACAGCACAAATGTTAAAGTTCAAGAAGGGTTCCTTAGTGTTTACAAATCCAAGGATGAACTGACAAGATATAACAAGTTAAGTGCTTCTGAGCAGGTTATGCAAGAAGTGGTGAAACTGGTAAATTTTTACAGAGGAAAGGGCGAAGAGGTTAGCTTGACAGTTACAGGGCATAGCTTAGGAGGTGCATTGGCTCTCCTCAACGCTTACGAGGCCGCGACTGTCATTCCTGATCTATTTGTCAGCGTCATCTCTTTTGGCGCGCCAAGGGTTGGAAACATCGCCTTCAAGGAGAAGCTCGGCGAGTTAGGAGTGAAGACCCTGCGTGTTGTGGTTAAGCAAGATATAGTCCCAAAACTACCAGGCCTGATGAACAAAATGCTCAACAAGTTTCATGGATTCACCGGGAAATTGAACTGGGTTTATAGGCATGTGGGGACTCAATTGAAGCTCGATGCGTTTATGTCACCCTACTTGAAGCCTGAATCTGACTTGTCGGGGTCTCATAATCTGGAGCTGTATCTTCACCTGATAGATGGGTTTTTGAGCAAGAAATCCAAGTATCGATGGAATGCCAGGAGAGATCTGGCATTGGTGAACAAGGGTTCTGACATGCTGATAGAGGATCTGAAAATACCAGAGTTCTGGTACCAGTTTCCATACAAGGGGCTCGTTCTGAACCAATATGGGAGATGGGTTAAACCTGGCAGGCTGCCTGAAGATATCCCTTCTCCGCTGAGCATCGATACACCACCGAAACATGGTCGCCCATTGTAGATTACTTTGCACAGTTCTCAGTTTCGCATTTGTTGATTTTTTTTTCATTCGTCTCCAAGAGGCTGTGACTGATTTGATTGATTGTCTGCATCTCGAGTCCTTTTTTTCATTTCTTACACCTCCCTGGTAATCATGATTTGGAATTTGGCTCAGCATTTTTGTCTCTCTCTCCTCTTCTTATATTATCTTCTTGTTGTTACATTAGAGATCTCCTTGCACTTAATAGATAATTTCTCAAGAACTAAAGCTTAAGATGCCAGTGAACTCATCGAATCTGTCACCAATCTTTCAATTGTTGCTGTTTTTATTGCCAATGGGTATCATCTCTCCATGTTTAAACCAAGAAATTCATGCCAGTATTAGTAATTTAGAAGAAAAGGCTCTTTATTTTTTTCTTTAACGTAGTTTTGGGATAAAAGTAGAGAGGATTCAAGAGAAGATAAAAAAAAATTCGTATAAGATAGCAATGCTGGAGTGAAAAGCATAAGTTTGATGAAAATGGAAATAAAATTAAAGTTTTCTAATCCAAGAATTAAATAAGAAAAAAAACAATCATGTAAGTATAATAAAGATGAGTGCACTTGGCCTATCGGGGCATAGACTTGTTCTTTTCCTCTACTTTATTCGAGTTTTTCTATACATGATTGTCATACTACAGTGTTTTATTTGTTCAGTGAGTTTGCAGGTGTTAGTGGATCCGAGAATTAATTGTGGTGCATATAAACTGACCTAGAAATTCCATTTATATATATATAAAAAAAGGAGTGCATGCTACTTCAAGTTTTTGGAACTTTTTTATTTAAGAATATATTGAGATAATATTTTTCTAATTTTAAAAAATTTATCAACAAAAAAATAAACAAACCTAATTAATCAAAATAAATTAATTTCCCCATGTTTAATTTTTATTTTATTATTTCTTTTAAGTACACACATCAAAAAAGCAAAAGCTATTCTAACATAAATACCTCTTTTGATTTATTTATTTTTTTGTTGTTATTTTGTTTCAGGACGAAATAATTTAATGTGTTCAAAAGATAATAAACATATGTTAAAAATGAGTTCTTTTTTTCTAAAAGAATTTTGGAAGTTCTATTATGGTATGTTTGATATTGTTTTTGCTTTTGTGATTGAGATTGAGATTTGAAAAAAACAGTTTTAAGAAAAGCATTTTTGCTGCGATTTAAAATAAGTTATGAAGTGTTTGGTTAAAATTGTGGTTGAGTTTAAGATTGAAAAAAAATAGTTTTCAAGTGTTTAGTTATCAAAATTTTCATATTATTTTTAACTTGTGGAATTATTTTAATGGACGCGAGCGTTAATATCCATACGTGAAGGCCTCTACAATCTCAAACTATTTTCACGTGTTACAATATCTGGTAAAAAATCATCTGGGATATAATTGAGATTATGATCATATTAAAAAAAAAACATCATCTTGCGATCTTCTTCAACTTGTGAAATTACTTTAAATGACACACACACACATATATATAGATTATTTTTTAATTTTGTAGATTAATAATCATAACAATAAAATGTATTATTTTATTATCAAAATATTAATATTTTTATATTTTATATTATCCTTTAAATATTAAGAAATATCAGTAGTTTAATATTATTATCTTTTAACATTTTTATCTGCTAACACCCCCCTCAACCCATCTGCTTCGTCTCCCCCCTGAAAAAAGCTCTCAACTGCAGATCGAGACCCTCTGCTTCTCACACCTCAAACTGTTTTTTACAATTATCAAACAACTAGTTTCCAGTATTCTCTTGAAACCATGTTTAGAATGCAATACCAAACAAAACAGGCACTAAAATAAGATGGCACATCCTCCAGAAAAACCACATGTTATATTTCTTGGCTTCAAACATTATAAAGGACACCTTGGACTCCTAACCGGCCCACGATGAGCAGAAATAATATTAAATTATTTTTGAAAATAATTTTTATTTATAAATATACTAGAATAATATTTTTTTATTTTTTAAAAATTATTTTTAATATTAATAAATAAAAATAATCTAAAACATTAAAAAAAAAATTCAAAAGCAACATGCTAGAGTAGAGAGGTCCGTCGTGTTTTTACTTCACCGCAAACCAGATGTTCTACACATGCGAGAATGACCAAGGAAACGCCAACGCAAGCAACCAAATACGGATAAGCATGGTACATTAACACAATTTTTCACTATATTTCAATGTTATAGATTCAGGAAAATAACTAAAACAAAATTTTGACATTCACAGCATATCAAGGTGGATCCACAACTCTTGCCTAGCCTGTGATGTTACACACGAAAAAGAAGAGAATCTTGTAAAATTGTTCACAATATAAAAGCTTTAGCCATTTTTTACCTATCTTCTATTCAGATTCAGCAGATCCATGCGAGTTTGTGCGACCTGAAATTTATGATAGATATGATAGAATCCAAATTTCTACCTCAGCGACACCTGTGACAAATGTCGCAAAATTATGGTACCAAGGTTAACGAATCCTTCTCCTAGCTGATTCATCTGTTACTTGTTCCCGTAAGAACTTGCATACCACTTGCAGCATGTATTCGGATATTACCGAATAGATTGTTTTTGGACGGCCAAATCATCACATCATTTAACATTTCAACCGTCTCCCAGCACCTTTGTCCCCATCAGTTAATCTTAGCCCATCCATAATTTCAATACTCTATCCTTACCGCCAGAGGCTACTTTCTCACCATCTGGACTCCAGTCAACGGCAAATACCTTGCGACAAAGAATCATGGCTAAAATATCAGTATTCAAATAATATATGCATCAAATGGCCATACGGTCACAGTGGAACATACCTCATCTGCATGGCCAGGAAGATCTTGCTTTAATTTCAGAGTTCGTATATCCCAAATCTGGAAAGGGAAGTAATTATAGGGTCAGATGAATGGAGAAAAGGGCAGGCGACAAGAGGAAGCACCTTGCAGAATCATACACTTTGGCACAAATTGCATGCAAGGCCAGGGAGAAGTGCATTTCCTTCTTTACAGATCAGTTAATCATTCAAGGAAAACCATAATTCCTTAATATGATTCATTAAGAGAGGTACCAGAAAGCGGAAACTTAATTCTCATCACATACGAGGCCCCACTAAATAAGGACAAAACACCCTTTCATTCTGTTTAGACCAAAGTGTATATAACCAAGTGATCCTTTTGAAACCCCAAATACCAAAAGAAAAGGTTTACAGTGGGTAGAAATACCTTCAGCGTAGAGTCCTTGCTCCCACTTAAAAGAAGCCTACTGTCTGCGGACCAGCTGCAGGGATCATGCAATTACAATGAGAACCACCACAAAAGTTAAGGGTATGGATATCAAGTAGTTAAAACAAATCAAACCTGATCTGATAAACAGGTCCAACATGGCCACGAAAAGCAGCAACAAATTTCCCAGTAATGCCATTCCATAGCTTCACAGATTTATCAAATGATGCACTAGCCACCCAATTCCCATCAGGTGAGAAGTATACATGATTTACCAGCTGCAGCAACCAAAAAGAAATAAATTACATAAGTTAAAAAAATAATTCAATTATAATTACATTTCAAGACTCCACTTGACAGACAGAATATGCATGATACAGAGTTTATGTCAAACTTAGCTTCTTAACATTGCATTCCCTACAAACAAGGATCGAGAACTAGGATTGCAAGCAAAACAGAAAGGCATTATTATCCTCTGTACCTGTTGGTGACCTGTCATGCGGGTTTTAGGGTGTTTGCTGACAGCAGGTTCCCAGAGGAACATGGTAAAATCATCAGAGCCCGAAACTAGTCTTTCAGGAGCATTCCCCTTCATTTTATTGTACCTTTCCAGAGCAACCTATAAATTAGTAAACAGGTAGAAATAATCAGTTCCATAGAGACAGGAAAACACAACCTTAAGCGTTTAAAAAATGAAGTGTCTCACATTCTTGCACTATATTGACTACTGATACGAGCAAATAAATTAAGCAGGAGCCAAGAGAAGTCCCCTCTCCCCTAAACTCAAATAAAGTCCTTGACAAATAAATGGTTAAGTTTTAGTAAATTATTTTATATTAAGTTTGAGTAAATATTTTTAACTTAATATGATATTAGATAACAAAAATAAAAGATTAATGTATATGGTGGGATTGAAGACCAGGCCCAAAGGAGGCTCACAAGAAAGCAACTTCAGCCTCTCTCTTTTTCCCATTTTACACATGGTAACATCCCTCTATGCATAAATTGGTTAGAGCCCAGCTTCAAGGTACAAATCAACAAAGTTTCAGAACTATACAAAGAGGTCCATCAACATTCAACATCTACATATAAAGTTCTTGAACATTCACAGCAGATAGCTACCACAGGGGTGAACATTCTTTAACTAATGACTTGATTTAAAATTTTGATACAGCATCAAAAAATTCATAATCGTATTCCTTGAATATTAAACTAATTCATAGATGGTAAATAAATATGGTCCCAAGCCGAAAACACTAGAAGATAAATGTCTTGAGCCATCTTCATCACAATGCAACAACTGAAGCAAATAGCAACCTTACCTTCTTCATTTCCTCTGGAGAAGAAGGTGTTTTTCCTGTATGATCAAAAGCTCCTGTGCGAAGAACGTACTCGGTGCTCAATGCGAGAGAGTTAACCCAATGCCCATGACCCTAAATCATGAACCATATGCACAAGGATTTATAAAGAGAGGAACTAACATTTCACATCAGCAATTGAAGTTTGAGATTATTAGTTGGAAACCTAAGATCTGATTGGTAATTGTAGTAAGGAACATTCCTTTTCACAATAAGAAAGCATTTACAGCATGAAAATGGTCAGAAAATGCAGTACTAAAAGATTTTCAAAGAAACAATATATGCCTGTACAATTACCTTCAATTCACGAATAAGCTTCCCTTGTGATGTTTCCCACATTTTAATGGTACAATCCTGGGAGCTGCGCCAGTGATATGAAGACAAAGGTGAAATATATGGCTAAAGCAAGGACAATGGTCATTGAACCACAGTTTGGCAACGTTTGATTTTCTGACAACTAGATTTATGTGATAAAGAGTAATTTCTACTAGCATAAAAATATGAAAGCGCCATCAGTTTTTCACTTTTTCTTGTTTATGGAAGGAAAGAAATGCAGTATGCTTTGCAGTGGACTTAGGAATCTTCTATTTTTTTTCAAAGTCAGTTAACTGTGTATAAGTCCCTCCTGTATTGATTGAATTTAGACGAGCTTCCAGTAAGTTTTGGAAAGTAGTTGGGGCAAACTTATATATATCTAGTAGTTAAATTTTAAGTCACTTCATTCCAGTCTCCTGTTCTCTCTAGCACTGATCAGCTATATCCTAAACCAGGATTCTTGGGTGGATCGGCCAAAAAACTTGTAAATTTTAAGCTCTTGGATCAGAATAGGAGTAGTGGTTGTCTGGTGAACATTTTCACATAATTGTAGACAGAAAGGCCTACGTACCCAGTATAAATTACTCCATCTCCACCCCATTTTACACAAGTTATTGCAAGTGTGTGGCCACTAAGACAAATAACAGATTTTCTTAGTGATATGTCCCATATGCGTGCATCTCCATCTTTGCTAGCACTAACAAAGCGACGGCAAGGAGCATTCAAATGGACTGGTTCCCACGAGATGCCAGTAATCCATTTCTTGTGGCCCTGAGATGAGGTGAATTGCAAAATATCAGTTTCTAGACAAATTTTTTTGTTAGCACAGCAATTAAACACCGAATAAGATATTCCCTAAATGGTTTGAAAAAATTTACCATGTTGGTTGCAGATGCATTTAGATTTTATGAGGAAAAAAGAAGAAAAAAAAGAAACTGGTTGAATGTTGTAGGTCTATATCTAACTTTGTCAAGAAGTCAAGTCAAAATAGAACAATCACTGTTTATAGGCCCAAAAAAGACAAGACCTGGCAATCGTTTCATTGTAACAAGTTTTCGCCAAAAATGTTTCCAACACTTTAGATGAAAAAGCTCTTGGCTTCGATAAGGGCACAATGATCATCTCTGTTTTATTTTATTTTCTTTTACAGAAAGGAGCGAGTAACAGAATCTATACTCAAGAAGACACAACACTTCTCCATTAGAATTTAGTCGTGCATCAAATAAGTTAGATACATCCATCAGCAAAGGAAAATTACCACACTGATGAAACAAATGGAAACAGATGTGAATAAAGGAGCATGACCCTTAGGGTAAATATTTCGGATACAACCAAAAGGAGTACAGCTAAGTACATAGTATTTGAGACTGTAAGATGAAACAAGTTGGACCTAAATGCCGCAATAGCATGTAAAAATTGAAATTGACAATAAACTCAAGTGAGATATGAACTGTCAGCTATTCTAGCAATAAAGACTTTACCATGAGCGGATTCCCTGATGGCTTTCCCGTCTGAGGATCCCAACACTGAAGTTCTCCAGCCTTGCTCCCACTCACCAGATGCTTACCATCTGGTGACCATGCAATGCAAAGAACCCAATTCTTATGTCCTGCATCAAGTAATTCATCTATAATCAGTGCAATAAGTGGAGAGGAAATGAACAAATGGGCTGACCATCTATCAAAACTTAAATTAGATGGCAACCCTAACTTTGGAAACATCAAATAACATCCAAAACAGGCCTCTTTCCTAGGTATAGAGAACCCACAATGACCACATTCATGCTTAAGCTTGTTTCAGTTTTGTCAGGATAGTCAAACTGAGATCTAACATATCATCAAAATGACCAATAAAAAAAATTACTCTGCCACTCGGATTAAAAAAATCCAGAAAGAAACATGTGCATATATTGTAAACTTGATTTTTCACAGTAATCAACTACAGAAATTTCAACTATTAAGAACAAACAGGCTAAGAGAGTTATATGACATAGATTTTCAACCTGTGCATGTAAACATCGGTGTCTGGGTATTAAGGTCCCATAGACGAACAGTGGTATCCCCAGACCCACTGGCCAGCTGCCGCCCATCGGGACTAAAGGCAACTGAAAGTACAGCTTCCGCGTGACCTGGGGTGAAAAAACACAGGCAGAACGTCTAAGAAAAACATACAGCATCATTCACCTGTTTGCTGGTAATTTAACTAAACAAAAAAATGAAACCATCGCATGCATATATAGAGTGAAAACATTTCAGACATAGAGCTAGAAGATTTTCATAGGAGATGAACAACATTAGTTACTCAGAACTAATATATCAAAAGAAAGCAATCGACATTCCCACCATTCATAACAGTAGTTAAGCAAGCAGTTAAAATTTGTCATGGAATGTTTCTACAATAACTCGTGAAGAAGAAAGCCGTAATCATACCAGCAATGCTAGCTGAACAACGATTGACTGGACGAATTCGGAAAATAGCTTGTGGTTGATAAACAATTGCCAATACCTTCTCCACCGAAACTGAAAACCCATAAAACTCAACAAATTAACCTTTCCCACACGCACCAAAACAAAAAATCTATAGACAGAGCTAAAATATTACGATTCTCCTTTTAACTCCCACTTACCTTTGTTTTTATGCAGGTAAGTTTCAAGTGGCTCAGCAAGCTCTTGATCCGATATATAAAAAGCATACGGTAACTTCTCTTCCTGATCCAAAAAGACACGAGATTCAGTAGGTTTTTTCAATTTGTTTTTAGTAAACATACCCAGTATTGCCAAACAAATGAAAGCCGAAACTTACATTGTTAAGAAGCTTATTAACGATTTGTTGAAGTTGATGTGGACCAGCGTTTTGAGGAAGATATAAAGGAGCTCCAAGTGTTGTCCCTTCTGGGTCTGTGAATTGGCACATGACATTGTTCACTGTTTCGTCCTCCATCTTTCCCTATTCGATATTGTGCCTTTTGGTGTTTTTCTATTTATATATATATATTATGCCTACAAGGTGGGAATTGGGAGGTTTTAGGGTTTATGGCTCCCTCCCCCTGCGACTGGAAGTGAAGAGGAATTAGAATTAGGGTTTAAATTTTAGGGGTTTGAGTGGTTTTGTGGGGGTGTGGTTGATGTCATGTGAGAGCTTGCGTGGCGTTTGCTTTCTGGATTCATTGCTGATCACGTGGCCTTCTTTGACACGCGCGGGTATTTTTCTTCTTTCTAAATTGTATAACTTGCATTAACAATTAACGCTAACATTAACATTGGAAAAAAAGGGTATTGCTGTACATTACACCATAAATATTATTTATTGCATTAATTCTTTTTCTATTGGATTTTTTATTTTAAAATTCTATCTTTATTTTTTTTTAATTCATTATTTAATATTTAATTTATTTTAAATAAAACTAAAAACATAGTATTTTTATTTTACACCACGTCGCAAAACCTTATTAATTGCATTATTATTCTTATATCATTTGTTTTTTTTAAATCAATATTTATTTATTTAATATTTAATTTGTAGAAGATTGTGATTCATGTTTCAATGTGATGTGTGTTTTCATGCAGTTGTCATGGTCTTGTAACTTGTGACGAATATTTAATGAATTAGATTTATTTTTTTTAATTATATATTATATTGATAAAAAAAATTATGTTTTTTTATTTATTTTAGTTTGTTTTCTATAAAGTTATATAACTTTCGTGGATCACGAGTTTG
Source organism: Salix exigua (assembly GCA_032356905.1). Lineage (NCBI taxonomy): Eukaryota > Viridiplantae > Streptophyta > Magnoliopsida > Malpighiales > Salicaceae > Salix > Salix exigua. The sequence continues at coordinate 6,355,992 of CM063596.1, forward strand.
GCGGTTTAAACTGTTTAACTCCAGGTTTTTTTTTCTTCCCTTGACTTTGGGGTGGATCATGAATCAAACTTTATGATTCGTCCTAGTTTGTTTTTTATGAAATCATGACTTGAATTGCAAATTTAATTGGTTAAGTCAAAGTAGACTTTAGTTATTTTATTGCAATGTTTTTAGATTTGATTTTTTATTCCTCCATTTTATTATTCAATAAAAAGTTCATTGGAAACCAAGCTTTATAATTTGTATTGATTTATTTCTTATAAGATTATCTCAATCTCGTAACCTAGATTAGGTTACGAGTTTGACAAGTTAACTCGGGTTACCTCATGTTATTTTGTTTTACTTATACGAAGTTGTTCTCATCTCATGACTCTAGTCACATGCATGGAAAGTCAACTTTTTTTCTTTTCAATTTCACCCTTCAACATTGAGTTAATTTAAAAATAAGTTCCATAATTTATTTTAATTTATTTTATCAGATGTTATTACAATCTCATGATCTTTATTAAATATGTTACCGTTTAGATATTATTATTTTTTAAAATATTATCTTATTTTTTCTTGAGCAAATTTTTTTTTTATCATTAAGGTGGTCTTTGAACTTGGAGAATCAATAAGGTTACACCATGTTAACCTCCAAATGATTTACATTGCTTTTTTTTACTAGAAAAACATTAATAGCACCTATTTTTCAAAAAAAAAATGATCTACCATGTAGTGTAGCAAGAACCAATCATCTAATATCTTTTAAACTCAAGTAGGAACAAAAACTTGAATAAAACAATTTCTAATTTTACACCTCTAACATTATGTTTTTTCCATTTTGGCCCCTCTTATAGATTTTACACAGGTAATTGACGTAAGAGCCCCAAAATTGATCACAAGTTGCAAATGGATGCACCAAGACCGTATCCGAACACATCAATATATTGAAATGAAAATTATAGCTAAGATCTAGATGAATGTTTTTTAAATTTTTTTATGTTTTCAAATATTTTTATATATTAATATCAAAAATAATTTTTAAAAAATTAAAAAAATCATTAATATTAATATTAATAGGAGAAGGTTTAAAATTTAAGGTTCTGGGGATTTTTAATTTAGAGGATTTTAAAAAAGCAACATTGATTATGTCAAAACCCCTGTATGATTTTGAAATCAAGATTTAAAAAAAAAATAGTTTTTAAAGTTTATTAGCATTGATTATCTAGTATTGATTATAAAAAATAATCAAGACATATCTTTTTCTTGCATTTCATCTCTAAAATAATAGACTACAAAAACAAAAACTTTGATTTTATAGAGTTCTAGACTCAATTTAAATCACGATAAGATGAGATTTTCTTTATTCATGATGAAGAAATCATAATGATGGGGGAAAAAAGGATTAGATTCTGTTTCTCTTTGAGGGTTCTATGATATAATTTACATGGATTTATTTTATTGGTGATTTTTCGTTAATTTAATCATAACTAGTTTTTAAAATTATTATTAGGACTTTAAATGCATGCGAGTTTAAAATTATAATTTAGAATGATTTTATAAATTTTTTGATTGAGATAAGTGAAAGGTATAAAATAATGTTCGAGGAGGGTATGATTGGGGTTATTTTTAAAATTATTTTTTTGTTTAAAATATATTAAAATAATATATTTATATTCTTGAATTTTTTTTAACATAATCTAAAAACAACAAAAAATTAATTTAAAATAAAATATAAAAATAATTATTTTTTATAATTTTTCTAAAAATATTTTGAAAACATAATAACAAAACAGAGGCAAAATAAGAGCCTCTGTTTATGATAAATAATCATTTTAAAGGTTTTACTTTACATATTTTGAGGCAAGTAAAAACAATTAACATAGTCACTATTATTTATTTAGAGCAATTATTATTTACAGCCAACAGATTTCGTCACTGACAGCCAGATAGACGGTCAGTATTACATCGTTCGTGCAACCGAACGATTCTGACTTGTATCACTGTCGTTCCCCTTCCTTCCTTCTTTATGTCGTTTGGTTTTCTTTTCCAAATCACAAAATGGTTCTCCCCCTCTACAAATCTAACTGAACCAGTAAAGGACCACCAGCAGCAGCAGCAGCAGCACCACCACCACCACCATGTACACTCTCAAGACTCTGATTTTCATTACAACACTACTGGTACTAACACAGTCATCAGTAGCTTTGTCAAGACCAGAAGCTATCGAGTCTTTACTTAAACGTCTGGATTCGAAACGGGCATCTTCATCAGTTCAAGAATCAGCAGCTATAGCTGTCTTGAAAAGATTGCTTCCTTCCCATATACATAGCTTTGTGTTCGAGATTGTATCCAAGGTACATAACTTAATCCCCCCCGGCCCCACCCCGGTCAATTGAATTATGGGGTCTGTATTCTTAAACTGGGTTAGCTTGCTTTAGCTTTAATGTTAGTTGTTGTCCTCGTGTAGTTTGCTGATAACGTGAAGGGAAATGATGATTGCAGATTACTGATTGAATTTACTCGATTGTAAATATCAGGATGTTTGCAGGGGGCATAGTTGTTTTCTGATAAACAATTACTACAAGAAATCGAGTGGGAATGGACCTGAGATAAGGTATGCAGCTTTAGTTCTTGTTTAAAAGCTAGAGGTTGAGGGATTTACTTTTGCGATACTCGTCGGACATGATTCCAACAGAATATCAGTTGATGAAGTCTTTACTGGATTTGGTCAATAATGTCTGACATTTGCACAAGTCGAGTCAGTCGGTTTCTCTAGTATGCTCTCTCTAACAAGGTTGAATCTCGTTGGCTTTAGGAAATTTCATATTTCAAGGTTATGCAAATTTACAGTTTGACTAACATTCATAACCATGGACTTCCACATTCAAATTAATTTCATTTTTTGTACAGCACTTAAATATATTCTTTGAATCTGGTCAAACCGATTCCAGATATGGTGTGTGAAATAGTTCAAGGATGTAGAAAATGAGACAATTTGCGTGAATGTCACGGTAGCTTAGTGCCAAATCAGTCGGTGTTTCACCTTATAGACATTCTTCAAGTTCGGGAAGGTTGGAAGCTTATATAGAGAGTTGGGATACCTGTGTCATTCCTGACAGAGACAGTTCACTGTGCTTTATATACTTTTATTCTGTGTTTTTTCAAAAAACAATCTATACCATTCTACCTACAAAATCGAAAGGCAAGATTGTTTATCTTTTCCTTTCTTTCTCTCTCCCTTTCTTTTTGACATTTTGGTTGTTGCATCTCACTTTCAGTATTAAAGGCACCACAGCAGTAGAGATTGCATCCGGCCTCCATTGGTATTTAAAGTACCAGTGTGGTGCTCATGTTTCATGGGACAAGACTGGTGGGGTTCAGATAGCCTCAATTCCAAGGCCAGGATCACTTCCTCTTGTAAAGGATAAGGGTGTAATGATTCAACGACCAGTCCCATGGAACTATTACCAAAACGTCGTTACATCCAGCTGTAAGTCATAATTCTCTTGCCTTTGTTTTGTGTTTTTTTGCTCTGATCCATTATGTGATAATTACTTTGGAAATCACAAGTTTAACCGTGCAACATTAGAAATGACCAATGAAATACACAAAATACTAGGTTATGGATACCATGTGCTTCACTATAGCTATCTAATGACATGATTAGCTTTGCTTCAATTCATGTTGATTGCTTGAGATGCATATTACTGTTAAATTACATGTTTTGCAAAATCTGAACTTAGTCCTGGGTACAACTTATTGGTAACATAAGCATCCAATTTTCATTTCTTTATTGCTGAATATATTTTACACGAGTGCATCTGTTTCAGCATATGCAAATCCTTTGATGCTCTAATACTATATACGCCATGATATTGGCTGGTGTCGGTAAATTGTAATATCATATTTTTTATACTTCAGATTCTTATGTTTGGTGGAATTGGGAAAGGTGGGAAAAAGAATTAGATTGGATGGCTCTTCAGGGGATTAATCTGCCTTTGGCATTCACTGGACAAGAAGCTATTTGGCATAAGGTTTTCATGGTAGGCAGTGATCAACACCATTTATTTACTCGATGCGTTACCCACTAGACTGGATACTGAATTTCTCTTTTGCTATGTTGCAGCTCATAGTCATAGGTATACCGTACATACTTTATGTCTTGTCAAAACTCTATGTTTATGAGATGAATTTGTAAAGAATTGCATTGCACAACTTTTTTATGTATGGCATTGGCTGTTTAAGCCCTCACTACACTGTGCAGTAAGCTCCAACAAATGTGCACTTATCCACGCTGGTGAATAGATTATCAGTTGTTAGATTTGTTTTTTTTTAGTGGCCGCATTACCAGTGGAATGGAAAATTGGACTCCAACCGAAAGGTTGCAGGTTCGTGGTCTAAGACCAATTATTCGATGCAGAATCATTAAGGGGAATACTGTTTGAGAATTACCTTCCCAAGACAATACCTTAATAGGACCGTAGGAGAATAACCTATTAACTAGGCACCTTGTTCAGTGCCATCAAAGGTTGTGAAGAAGTAGGGCACTGGAGAAGGCTCCTAGAGGGTTTTTTTCCGGTGTTTATGATACAGGACCTTGCCACATGGCTAGTTTTGTATGGATTTGGATCCAATTCTATCTTCATTTAAAACATTTTATGCTTTCATAATGCGTAAGATTTCTAGCTTTGTATGTGTGGTCACTTTGTTATGATTAAACTTTAAGTATATAAAGTGATAATGACTTAATCAAGCTGATCAATTATTGAGTACTTTTATATATATAATTTAAGTGCAATGGATTTGGCTTTCAGCATGAACAGTTGGTATTTTGACGAGACATATAAAGATGTTATATCTGGTCTAATTTATTCTGTGTGATCATTGCAGAATTTTAATATCACTACAGAAGATTTGAATGATTTCTTTGGTGGACCTGCTTTCCTTGCATGGGCTCGTATGGGAAATTTACACAGGTATGTAACTGTGATTCATATTTCTGCCCCCCATGTTTTTTTCCAAAGTATGTTATACTTGTTATCCGGAGGTCTTACCTGAATTTCAAGAATGTAAGAGGGATAGATGCACATTATACTTTTCTGATGTCGTAGATCCTTTTTATGCAACATAACCTGCCTCCTAATATTCTGATCATTTCACCCAAAAGTTTTCTCCATGGATATGTGTTTTGAGCATTAAACCTATTTGGCTTCATTAAGTTATTTAAAGAAGGCACCAAATTGAAATGTGAGCTTTATCATGAGACTGTTGTGACCTCTCCTGGTCCATCCACAAAAGAAACAACAGTAATAAACACATACCCAGAATAAGGGTGTATGCATTACTATGAGATCCTGATATGTTGGATCAGCGATAATTCAAGAGATGTCCTCTCTCAACTGCTTATACATGTTCTGGTGATCGTCTTCATCTTGTGCTTTTAGTATATAACTGCCTATTGCCTAATTGCAGTTGGGGTGGGCCTTTGCCACACAATTGGTTAGATCAACAGTTGTGTCTACAGAAACAGATACTGTCGCGGATGCTAGAGCTAGGCATGACTCCAGGTAAACTAAAGATTCCTAACAGAAACAGCTATTGATTACAATTTTCATGTAATGTAATGCACAAACAAGGCATTCAAGGTGATAGTCTTGGCATATATCTTACACTGGTGTATGAGATAAAAATCTTATTTAAAGAGATGAAATTTTGTATCGCATGCCCCTTCTCAATCTTATAATGTAGCTGATCAAATGTAATCCCCACTTTGTTACAGTGCTGCCGTCATTCTCTGGAAATGTTCCAGCAGCTTTGAAGAAGATTTTTCCTTCAGCAAATATAACGAGACTTGGAGACTGGTACTTTTCTTTCCTTAATGCAATCTTCCTCTGTGCAGAAGAGCTACATGATATGTCATTATAATCAAGTAGGATACTAGTTCTTTTTACTGAATTACTTTTATCATTTTTCATGATATAAAAATAAGGATTCTTTTTTTCAAGCAATCCCTTTCTGTCTTAGAGTTTCATTTTGAAACTGGGGTAACTTCCTGTTCTCATATATTAGGTTTGTTTATGTTTCTTATTCCTGCCAGGAACACAGTGGATAAAAATCCTCGGTGGTGCTGCACTTACCTTCTCAATCCTTCCGATCCCTTATTTGTTGAAATTGGGGAGGCTTTTATAAGGCAACAGGTTAAGGGTATGGCTATTTTTTAGTTATTTACCTTCAGATTAGCATTTTCATTTTGGTGTACATATCGGATCTCCATATTCTTTAATTTATCTTTGACTAACTTTTTAGTTTTTGGCGAGTGCTATTTTTTTTTCAGAATATGGGGATGTGACGGACATCTACAACTGGTAATTCCCATACTTGTAGCGTAACAAATCTGTCTTGCCATCTTGGGGTTCATATTCAAAGTGCTTTAATAACTTGTATGTTACTGTTAGTGGTAAACTTGTCAATGAATGATGATATCAAATACTCGATCAGGCCCACTGCCCAGAAAATTGAAGATCACTTGGGATGATAGTGAAGTAGACAGATATTCTGTTACCGAATATACAATTGATCTGAAATGGACATGAAACTACACTTAAGAAGCCTGTGGAATTGTGTTCATATGGTGTCTACAAGATGTATGTGGGAAGCTATTTTTGCTTCGTTAACTCCTTTGACTTATTTCACTATCAAATTAAAAAAATAAAATAATAGATTTTTGAAAAAGAAAGGAAAGGCAGATAGGAAAAAGATAAACTTAATTTCAACAATTAAAAATTAAAAGGAAAGTGCAAAAAGTATGCTATGGTTGGGACCGTTGGGCTGCTATGCATTTTAGTGATAAAGTTTTTTCCTCCCTTGGTAACTTCTTTTTTACTCCAGATTGATGTCTGTAACTGTGTTACTGTCTGTAAACATGCCCTGGTACTGATACTGGTCGCACTTTTCTTGAAATCTGAAGTGTAGCAGATGTAATAGGCTCTCTATTAATTGTTGTCAAAGGAAACAAGAAAGCATTGCCTTCACTGTATTTGCTAGCAGATTTGAGGACATTACTGAAGGAGAAAAACACAACTTACTGGCACTGTAAAAAAAATAAATTCACTTAAGTGCTAGTGAGTAAATGGCATGGCACATGTTTGCATTTAACCCAAAGATCTATGGCAAAGTACAGATTTTGATAGGATCATCCCTTTCCCCCTTTTGTTTTATTGTGCCTTGCCACGCTTGCTAGTTGCTAACATGAACTAATGAACTTGTTTGATGTAGTGATACTTTCAACGAGAATTCCCCACCTACAAGTGATCCAGCCTATATCTCTTCACTTGGTGCTGCTGTATATAAAGCGATGTCAAGAGGTGATAAAGATGCTGTGTGGTTAATGCAAGTATGCTCCTCAATTGTCCTAGAACTCTCCCCTCAGTCATCCGTCTCCTTGCTGAATTCATTATTTTCATGGCAAACATTGAGTTGTCAAAATTTCTCTTTTACATTCTTCATGTGTTTGTTTTGTATTATTACAGATCAGAAACAAGCTTTGTGTGTGAAATACCCCCCCTTTGGTAAAGTAATTTCAATTGACAGTTCGATCAATGCACAGGGCTGGCTCTTCTACTCAGACTCTGCTTTTTGGAAGCCACCTCAAATGCAGGTACATGTGATGAGACAGAAACAACTTTATTAAGTCTTCTTAAGATGTGGGTTAGCCTTCTTGGACTTCCATCTGTGAATTTCAGATTTTCAATCAGGCAGCCACCAGAACTGGTTAAAAGCAACAAATTGAAACACTTAGCCATAAGGCACTACCACGATGCAGAAAAAAAACATGAGAGTGGTAAAATATGTGATTGAATCATATGCCCTGTAAACCTATGATTTCTAGAGTAAGCTGGTTTGGAATTGCTGGAATGTTTGAGATCAACCTCTAAAAGAATTATGTTGCTGATTAAATTTGATAGATAGAGGTGGTTTCTTTTGATTGATTTCCAAGTTAGTTTATGGTTGAGAACTCTGTGAGTGTTTATTTCACATCAGCTCTATCTGAGTAGTTTTTGTTTTTCTGGTGCGGGATCTTCAATTACAGAACCTAACTACTACCTGTTATAAGCTATAAACAGAACTGATAGGTTAGGAAATGGGAAAGTAGGCTTTAGGTGGGTATTGGGGTGTGTTTAACTTAAGTTTGTGGTTTAGAAAAGTAAACAACAAGGAGCTAATGATCAAGAAAGCTAAAAGGAAAATAACAAACCTAGCATCACACTAGGGCTCCTAGAAATCACTCCTGTGAAATCTTAGGGATCACGCCTAAGATAAGATGCATCACTCATCTAAACCTTAAGGCTGGGGTCTCAATTTCATTCACTGAAAACCATCCTCTCAAAAGTTAGGTTGTAAAGAATATAAAGTGCCTTGAGGAGGTGAACCATAGTTGGCCAGTTCATTAATGCTGAAAAAGTTGACAGAACTTCCCCTTGGCAATTAGACCCTCCAAATTATGCCATATTATCTAGTAAATATTCTAGATTAGCTCCAATTAGGATAAAGTCAAAACAACTTGCTTGTAGGATTTGATTCCCCACCTTTCCTATAAATTTGATTACCCCCATTTTCTGTAAAGTTTCCAGGTGCTGTTAGGGAACCATCTCATCTAAAAGTTTAAGCTTGTAAATGAGATCCCATAATATGATTTATATTATTCTCTAACATATCCCCTTAAGTGAAAGCTTTTTGGGCATGAAACTTGCACAGGCCCACATCATCTTGTGCTTAGTTTTTATCAAATAGAATGGTGGTGGTGAGATTCGAACTTGTGACTGCTGGGTTAACAAGGCTTTGATACCATGTTAAGGAACCATCTCACCTAAAAGCTTAAGCTTGTAAGTGAGACCCCATAATATGATCTATATTATTCTCTAACACTATTTGCATCATTTTCACTCTGAACCATACCTCGGGTTTTCTTTTCCTAATTCTCTATTTATTGGTGCTTCTTGTTGTCATACAAATGTGGCTTATTTTGGATACTTTTGCTGTCTAAAATTTTCAACTTGATGGAATTTGCAGGCTCTTTTACATTCTGTTCCATTTGGAAAAATGATAGTTTTAGATCTGTTTGCTGAAGCCAAACCGATATGGAAGAATTCCTCACAATTTTATGGCACTCCTTATGTTTGGTAATTAGCTGTTTCTTGCAATGGGCAGGAACTTTATCATTTCTTACTCTGTTTTTAAATTGTGTTTGAATACAGTAGGAAATATATTCACAGTGGTTGAACATCAGGTGTCTGTTGCACAATTTTGGGGGGAATATCGAAATGTATGGCATATTGGATGCAATATCTTCAGGTCCAGTTGATGCCCGCACCAGTGAAAATTCAACCATGGTATGCTGGGTGTGTGTGTGAACTGGTATTCCATTTATCATGATACTTTAAGCACGTAAATTTTGTGAACTACAGCAAAGTCAGCCATTTTAACATGGTTATTTCATCTTGATGCCTTTGATTTTCTCTATTTTTTCTTCACATAAGTATGATAACTTATTTATACTTATTTTCTGGCATACAATTTCTAGTACATGTATAGAACATGCTCGTTCATGTAACTTACAATTTAATGTTCAAGCAGGTCGGTGTTGGCATGTGCATGGAAGGAATAGAGCAAAATCCGGTTGTTTATGAACTAATGTCTGAAATGGCATTCCGCAGTGGAAAACCTCAAGTTTTGGTAATATCTGGATTGTAATTGCTTCTCTATGCTTAAATAGTTCTAGTAATTTGAGTTCAAGCTCTGGTAATTTCAGGATTGTAATTCCTCTTTTATGCTTAAAGTTTAGTAGTAACATTAGTTTTACATGCATTGATGCGTATATTTTGAAAATAAGAAATATGGTTTTACAAAAACAACCATTACGTAATTGGGTTTCCAAACTTGCTTGTTATAAATGCAATCATCGATGGATATCTTGGTATAAATAGGAACATGGGACTGTTTAAATGAGAGATCCTTAATATTGTGCAAGATTTTTGTTGCATAATGAACATTATTTAACTTTTATGATTTTGTAGGAATGGTTGAAGACCTATTCCCATAGACGATATGGTAAAGCAGTTCATCAAGTTGTGGCAGCTTGGGATATTCTTTACCACACAGTTTACAATTGTACAGATGGAATTGCTGTATGTTTTCTGTTATGTTAATTTGCCACAACATCAGTATGTCATTTTAGTTTTCTTGATAAGATAAAATTAGAAATAGAACTAAGAAAGAGATAAGTCATAACAGTGACAGACGGAATTCTTTTTAATGTTCCAGTTTACAATTATTTATCTATTTTTGTTTTTGAACTTTGTTATTTGATAAACTGGCTTTCAATTTTTGGCTTGTCTTTCTCTTAAATACTAATAACAGTTCTCATTTTCTGCAGGACCATAACACAGACTTCATTGTAAAGTTTCCTGACTGGAATCCTTCACTGAATTTTGGATCTGACAAATCCCAACAAGACAATATGCACATTCTCCTCTCATCACCTGGAACCAGAAGATTTTTATTCCAAGATAAAAGTTCTGATTTCCCTGAGGCACATTTATGGTATTCAACACAGGAGGTGGTCCGGGCTTTATGGCTATTCCTTGATGCTGGAAATGATCTTCGTGGGAGCCTCACTTACAGGTACATGTACACCTAATATGCAATAGTTGTATCATGATCTGTCTTCCTCTACTTCACAATCTTGTGCATCAGTCACCATTCACTTCCAAGTTCATCTGGAAAGTGAATAAAGCATGCTTGCATGATTCATTTGACTTGTCCTCATAATTTACTCTTAGCTCCTTGGCTGATATGTATCTGTTACGGCTTCCCAATCAGCCAAATTCATCAGGATCGACTCAGTCGATGACATGAATGAACTATGCTTTTGACGTCATAAAACACATGCGACTCCATCTTTTTAGTAATTTGTGCAAAAGTTGCTGGAAAGCTTTTATTTACTTTTTTCATTTTTGACCGGTGAATAGTATTTAATTGAATGTAGAAAGCTGTAACAACTGGATCCTGAAATCCAAATTCTCATAGAAACTTAGCCATATTCTGAATGCACGTTTAGATCAAGGAGAAATGGTAAGAGATCCTGACAGAATTGAATGTCAACAAAAAATTTTTAGCTTTTTTGCAAAAGCATGTGCTTGTTTAACATGGATACGCCTTTTGAGGCCTGAGGGTACAGCTGAAAAATCTTGTTTAATAATAAGTCTACACAACATACGTAACACCAATTTCTTAAACAAGCCCTATTACCCCAAACATTTGAACTTTAAAAATATGACTTATCCTTCCATCTGTCTCCAACTCTTAAGTAATCTCCAAGCTCTCCCCAACAGCCAATATCAATGCTTGGTGTTACTTGTTGCCTGGCTATCTTCCTTGATTTATTATTTTATATCAACTTTAATGAATAGCCCTTTTTATTGAGAAGTTCTGCAGTTCTTGGTGTGGATCTGAAGTGTGAGCTTATGTTCTAATACTCACCTGTAATTTTTTTGTGGTCTGGTGAAAAGGGTGATGCATTGTCATAGAGTAGAAATTCTGTTGGAATGTTTGTTTGTGCAGATTACTCGTGTGACATTTTGAAACAAAGAAAAAGATAGGTTAAATATTGTCATTTGTGACAGGTATGACCTGGTTGACTTAACACGACAAGTACTGTCAAAGCTAGCAAACCAAGTATATAGGGATGCTATGATTGCTTTTCGAAGGAAAGATGCCAGAGCTTTGAATCTTCATGGCCAGAAATTTTTGCAGATTATAAAGGATATCGATGTGCTTCTTGCTTCTGATGATAACTTTCTACTTGGAACATGGCTTGAAAGTGCAAAAAAGCTGGCAGCTGATCCAAGCGATATGAAGCTGGTGAGAACTAATAGTTCCTTAGCTTTGGAGAATAATAGTAGAGTTATTATTTGATTGAATTGTATAAGCCAATGTTTCATTTCTTCAATCATATGCTAAATAGCTGAATGAGATTCATGTCAAGATTGCGGTTTGCTGCTCAATATCTTCTCAGTTTTTAATTCTATCTATTTTATAGTTGTCTATTCTCTTAAATCAGATATCACCTTGTCTTTTCTCACGGGTCGTAAATAATTTTTTATCCCTGTTCAAGTTATGCCTTCAACTTTCTTTCAAGTTATATTTTCCCCATATCGATGTTTTTCCTGTTATATAACATTCACAAGCACTCCACCCGGTATGCTGAATTTAGAGACTGTTATTTATGATTGTGGATTTGGATCGATTTAATGACATCATTATCTGAAATGAGCAAGTTGTTGGAACTATGTTTTCTTTGTTCCTTTTCAGAAACTATAACAGAGTTTTTGTAAGGCAAATTACATTACGCAAGATTACTGAACGTTCCGATTATTTTCTCCAGTATGAATGGAATGCAAGAACACAAGTGACAATGTGGTATGATACGACAAAAACCAACCAGAGCCAGCTTCATGATTATGGTAATGTCACTCTTTACTCTTCACCTTATTTATTTTATTTCTAGGCTTCGGAATTGGGTACAGATACTCTCCCTCTTATCCTCTTAGCTAACAAATTTTGGAGCGGGCTACTAGAAGACTATTATCTTCCACGAGCTTCAACCTATTTTGTTCATTTGACGAAAAGCTTGGAAGAAAATAAAAACTTCAAGTTGACAGAGTGGAGAAAAGAATGGATAGCCTTCTCAAACAAATGGCAAGCGGATACGAAGATTTATCCTGTGAAGGCCAAGGGAGATGCTCTTGCTATCGCCAAAGCGTTGTACAAAAAATACTTTGGTTGAATCATTTCAATGGTGTAAAAGAAATCTGGTGGGCTCAAAAAGAGGAGCAAAGTGGTAAAAAAACTGCACTTTTATTTATAGGGATTCTAGTCTCTTGGAGCCCTTCTTATTCTGGGCTCTACAGAGAAACCTTGAGCTGTCGATTTTCTCTGACTATTCCATTTGCAAGCTTTGCTGGCCCTGTCCAGCTTTGGCATGGAGAATAGCTCCACTGTACACCAAGTTTGTCACAATTAAGATCCAATAATCTTCCATTCATTTTAATCTAGAACTATTTTATACGTCGGTCAATCTGATATGATGGTTCATGTTATAGATGTTGCAGGTACGAAAAAATACCCATTTGCAGAAAAAATCGAAAGGTAGATAAGTTGAAAGGGTTTTTCTTGTATAAACAAGTAGCCAGTACAGCTATAATCATAAGTATGCTTCTTTCTTATCTCCAGGTTTTACCCCAATTACCTACCATCACATGTATGCCTAAAACAATAGCCTCCAAAATGCCGGACAGGCATGGCAGCTTCATGGATATACAAGCTGCAGGAGTTGGAAATGCTTGCTCACCAAGTCGCGTGCCTCTGCCTGTTTTCTTGCATTTATCCATTTCATTCTATTCTATTTTCTGAAGGGCTGGAACTGGAAGGGTCTTGATTGATTCCGGGTTCAAACAGATCCAGCCATCTGCTTTCTCATCCAACATGTTTTCATCGTTATGATCATCAAAGATGGATTCGTTAGTGGGTCCATGTAGTCATAATATCGCTTCTTGAAGGCCAACCTTGCCACTAAGATAGAGTTGTGTAGGGATGTCACATTTGTGTAGACTCGGGACTGCTTCTAGTGATCCTGTCAATGCCAGCAAGGGCTCTAACAAAAATGTCTGGCTCTCACTTTTTCTTTCCTTCTGTTTTCTCATTTCTTCCAACAGTGATTTGCTCGTGTCAATCCCTGTTTAGCCGATCAGAAAATATGAAAGACAGGTAAGCTCAAGAAACCACAACGACGAAAAGAGCACCATCTCAAGTTTTCGAAAGGAACTCCGTATTCTCACCTGCAAGATATCCACCATGGACATAACCACTAAATCGTTCGCTAGTGTGCTCACCAGTGAAGAAGATGCGTCCTACTGGAGCCTGGACAAAACAGTCAAAATTTAGAAATCCACCATGAAACACCTGCAGCATTGAAATTGCCGTGTACAGCCAGACTGAAAACAGAGAAACATATGCAGCAGAAATAAGATGGGGATTACCTTGATAAAATGAACATCTTGGTTATCAGAAATGATGGGGTAGTTGCTGTAGCTACCACGCTGGAATCTGTTGTTCCACCAGCGGGGCACGATTATATCAGTGGCATGAGGTATATTGGGTCCAAACATGTCTCTAAGGACCCCCATAGCTTCCTCCAATGTCTCCTCATCAGATTGAGCTTCAACACGTTTCGATTCCCCATTCGTCAGCGTTACGACCAAAATATTCGAGCCAGGGTATGCATTTTCCATGTGCTGATGACAAAGCACAGATCAGCAACCAACTTGGATAAGTTCAGTGAGTTATTAGCTATGATTTGATTATTAATAGATATCATACTTATCAATCAATCACGTCTATTTGCCATAGTATAAGCATAGAATCTGCGCTGATATTACATGCATGTATATATATGAAAATGATGGAGACAGTGAGATCCCACATTGCCTCCGCAAGAGGACACGAATGATCGTTAAAATATTTCAATCCCCTCCTAATCAAGTGAGAGGATATCATTTTAGATGTTGTGGGTCTCAAAATCGATCACCATGCACATATCTTGTCTACGTATAGAGAAAAAAAAAACTATAAAAAGAGGCTGACATTGCAATCGGCTCCCCCATTTCAACTAGAATCGCCAGCTCCAAGACAATGACAGAAACATCAGGTACATAATAACTGGAAGAACAATACAAAACAAATAATGCAAGGGATTTTAGTTTGCTGTCTATGCAAGGAAAGGCAATCGACATTTTCTTATCATGTTGCCATCAAGCTATCGTATGAAATCTACAACAGAACAAGCTGCTTTATTTAGTCCGACGTTGTGTGCTTGAGCATTGGGTTGTGTTTGGTATGATTTTTGCAAATTGATTTAAATTGGTTGGAAATAAATTTTAAAATTTGAGTTAGAGTTAAAAATGTTTAATTTTTAACTCATGGATTCTCACGTTTGCATCCTTCTTTAAAAAAAGTCGCTTCAAGTCAGTTTCAACAAACATATTTTTACTTAAAATTCATTTTAACTTATTTTCATCATAAATTGTTCATGAAAAACAACTTTCAAATTATAATTTAAAATCAAAAGTTATTTTTTATAAGTCATGCCAACCATGATCTAAGTATGTGTGGGCCGACATGTGACCCCATGATAATAAATACTACAGACCTCTTCTCTGCAAAAAGGGGGTCCCAAGTTTGGCTTTCACCTTCCAAGAAATCATCAAAATATGTCACTATCTATGCTGAAACTGCTTGACAATAAGCCTAAGCTGCCAGGCAGCAAGCTGTATAAGTCTTTTGGATTGAAAAAAAAGTCAGCATCCGTGTTCCTCTTTAGCATCATCCAGTTTATGGACATGGTGACTTCTTGAGCTAAAGGTTGGCCTGAGGTTGCGATTATAAATGAAAGATTTAAATCTAAGGGACTCGGGACAGACAGGGAACTGGATCGCTGTGATCTAAAGAACATGCACGTTTAGATTTCTAAATGTAATGTTGATTAATTGTTTTCAAATCCCGTTCAGCAGAGACAAGCAACACAGCATATGGAATATGATCTGGGAAGCAAAAACTAGGAGGAGAAATAACCTGCCAGAAGGTGTAGTATCCCCTTCGCTCGTGAGCATAGATGAAGAACTCTTTTCCGGGACCACATGGCCAAAATTGACATGGAAACTTGAGGAAAATCTTTGTATATATCATCACATCACATTTCTCTATGGCCTCTGTTTTCCACCTCTGCGTTGTTATTATTTTAGCTTAATTAAATACAGCACAGAGCAGATTTTGCTTATAATATGATGGGGGCAAGTTGCAAACCAGCTAAGCTTTCTTAACTTATTCCGAAAAAGAAAATTGGAGTTGTCTCATTAGGGCCTCATCACACGTGGTGAATCAACCAGATGAGCCAACAAAGAACAGCAAAATCCATGAGTGAGCCAGCGGGTTACCAGTTAATACTGTGGATCACCATTCATGCAACCCATAGTATTTGCTGTTCTATAAAGACGACAGTAGGACACCTCGAGAAAAGCCATATCTTGCATCATCACACCACCTAAACCTTATTTATTAATAACTACAAGGCCTAGCTGCCGTAAATCCTTGACTCCTTCCTTTTCAATGGTAGTATTTAATATCCTGGGCCACAGTCCTTGAATATCATATGAAAGATTGAAGAATCAGGATAAACACCCCCCCACCCCCCATGCCCTAGGGCCTTATCCCTAATTAAGTGTAGATTCCCCTTGCAATGGAACAAACAAGTTGAGAGTTCAAGATGTAAGGGAAACGAAATAAAGGACAGTGAAGACATGCATGGTACAATTAAGACAAATAAAAAGAGTATAAAAGTCGTATATTTATGAAAATTTTGGAAGAAAAGAACACATGACTCGTGTCATGGTGGTTGAAATATTAGACGTGTAATAAAAATAAAAAAGGAGCATTAAGCAAGTAAAATAAAGGGGAAAACGACGTACGGGCAAGGGTGGCCTGAAGGAAATGAGATCGCTTTGGAGAACACCAATGCTAGCTGACAAAATCACATAATTGGCTTCGTAGACACAACCATCCTCCGTTTTCACAACAACGCCGTTTCTCGAGTGCTGTAACTCCCTGACAACCTGCTACAGAATCATCACTCAAGACTAACAGGGTGGGAAAATGATGGTAAAAATCAACAGTGCCAGCAGAGTCCAAGGCAATTAATTAATCAGCATTAACGATTACTACTCAAAAGAGATTCTGTGAAGTCAAACCAAGAAAATATGTGCATTGCAGTACTGAGAGATGGAAGCGGAACAGCTTTGAAGAGAATCAATAGTAAAATCAGCCACCCTAAGGTTTCATTAGGTTAGCTGATGAGGATATAGTTTTTTTTTTCTGTTAGGGAACTGTGTACAGAAAAAATAAATGAAGAAATGGACAGGACTGGGAAATTTGATGTTCTTATTTGGAGTTGATATGACATCTCAACCTCCTGACCGTATAGTGGTCTAATTCGTGTCAGTATTGGTGTCAATTGCGGGTTCAGGGACCTACAGATTAGAGAGCGGTAAGAACCACTTCACTAATTGAAGGCCGACGAACAACTTTTTGCCGATCAATGGCTATATGATTGAAAAACCAAACATGTTCATGGGTCAAATTTAATGCCTCCATGTAGGGGTCCTCCACTCAAAAAGTTCACTGAAATTTTGGTTTGTTTTCATCATGAGGATGGAGCAAGCAAAGGGTCAAAGACCAACGTTTTAATGTCTGGAATTAAATAATAACAATGGAAGTTATTCAACCACTTCCACAAGAGAGTAATGAATGTTAAGATGGTGAATATTTCAATCACAAGACCAGCAGAAATATTCCATTCATACCTCAATTTTATCATTCCAATTATAATCTAATGCTCCAAAAGCATGTTTCGGACAACTTTTCTCACGATGATGGAACAGGTTTCCTGTTTAAATTGCTCACCATATCACATTCATCATGCTAAGCTTAAATTCATGATGATGCCGACGACGACAAGTAGATTTTATCATCTTAAAAGCACATCAACATGGGAAAACCCCCTTGATACGACGTCGATAAATAATTTAAACATTACCTCTGTTCATTCAGATGTTGGAAAAATAATAGTACCCAGAAGAGAGAGAGAGAAATCAGTTGACTCTTGAAAAAGAAAAAAGAAAAATGGTTGAATATTTTTTGGCAAAATGGTACTAGCAAGAATAGAATATTAAGAAAAGGCATAAAGCTTTTCTTAAAACGTCATTATCTGCAAACTCCAAATGTGGGTCAATCAATCTCAACAGCAACAGCAAAATGGCTTTGCATCTGCATGAACACAAAACAGAACACAGTTTCCAATTCTCTTCCTGCACTTTTCTCTGTTCCTTTCCTTTTTCTGTTTTCGACCGCTCTGTTAAGTTTTAACTTTTTCCCTTTGTTTTAGCAAATGCATAAAAGCAATAAAACAAATCTAGAACAGAGAAAATCATAGAGCAACAAGAAATAAGTTGTAGGAAAAGAAATCAAAAGGGGGTTCTTTCCGTTTCTTTCTTGTTTGTTTTAACTTTTAAATTACCTTGTTGAGTTTGAGACGGTTGTCCAAGATTTTGCCCTCGGAAGTAAAAAGAAAATCCTCAGCCATTTTGTATAGCAAATGCTCATATCCTCTGTCATCTGCTACTAGAAATTCTCTTTCTCCAAAATCTACATATGTTGATATCGGCTCTACCTCTGTTTTCACAGATAACCCATTAACTTCTCTGTTTCGCAGTTGTCAATCGATTATTACAATCTAATAAACGAAATAAACCCATTTGAGTTTATTAATTTTTTTCTCAACATTTTATGAGATAAACCAACAAAAAAAAAAGGCATGAACAGGGTACCAAAATAGTGCTTTCTTTTCCTGGCAAACAAACAGAAATAGTGTAAAATCAGCTGGAAAACCAACCTGCCATCTCAAAGTCATGAAGGATGAAATCAATGGCAAGCTCTATGGGTGTCTTTGGTGAACTGAACCAGCGAGAGACATTAAGATTAAAACTGATTAAGACCACTAGGAATTATATATTAATCGATTAATTTGAAGACTTGAAATTTACCGAGGCTGTTCAGAAACTTCACTGTCAAGGTTGGCTTCTAGGCTCCTCAGCTTCTCTATTGCTGAGTCCACCGCCTTCTTGTACGAGTCTGCCGCCACTCCACTGGGAAATATTTTCCCACTGCACCAACAACACAGCAAAAGAGATCCACTTTCTTAAGCATCCAAACAAAAATCTCTCCTTGAAACTTTCCGTTGATCAGTGTCCAGATGTCGTGTCATTTTTCATTCGAAGAAAGATAGAAAGCTCAAAATTCGAGGCGGGCACGTGTAAAGATACCTGCGATCATAGATATTATAGCGAGCATTGCTATAATCAGAGAAACAAGTGCGGAGGCCAGATTGAGAAGCGAGTTCCCAAACGGGATTGGGTTCTTTACCACCAACTCCGGCGACCCAGCCGGCTCCAAGCTCAACCGAAACGCCACCAAAATTCTCCTTTCGGATCCTACCACCGATACGGTCTGAAGCTTCTAAAATCATCATGTCCTCTATTCCATTCTCTGCCAATACCTTTCCCGCAGATATACCTTAACACAAGAAAGAGAGACAAAATTGCTTAACTTGTAGTTTTCAAATTATAAGTGTTTTATGTATATATGTATCGGTTGTCAATTACCGGAGATGCCGGCGCCGATGATGATGACGGAGGAGTGAGGAGGGGAATCCATCAGAAGGAGAGGGAGAGATAGAGAAGCGTGTTTGTTTGTGTTTTGTTAGCGAGGCATGAAGAAATAGCGGGAGTCAGTTTATATAGGCGTTTTTTCTGTTAGTTTTATTTTTATTTTTTATATTTTAACGGTGGTGGACGTGTATCTCCTTCTCGAATTTCGGGTTTTGACGAAGGCGGGAATGGAAGGGGTGGGTGCCTCGTCGTTTCGATGGGGGTAGGTTAGGTAGTTTATTTTTAAAGATATAAAACCTTTATCGGCCTTGCATGTACAGGGTTGATTCGGGAAAGATAAGAAATCGGTTTGACTTTTTTTGATAAATTCAAGTCGATCCGTTGATATGGTTAATCTAACCTAACCCTGATTACAACCTAACCCTTAAACTATTATTTTTATATTAAAAAAAAGATGGTATCATGGATTTACTCAGAGTTAACCTCAAATTGAGGGAGTTTTACATTCCTATGAGTTAAGAAAATAATTAAAATGAATGTATGAGTTTTTTTTATCTATTTATTTTCTTAATTAACTTTTTTTCAATTTATTTATTTTATTTTGAGGTAATTAAAAAGTATACTTCATTATTTGTTTTAGTCTCTATTAGCTTTTTATCTTGATTTCACAAATAAGGTCACATTTTTATCATTTTAACCTAGTTAATTTTATTTATTTTATTTTATTCTTTGGGTTATTTAGATCTCATTATCCAAGCCACTAGTCCTTTCACATATAGATTTTATCTTTTTTCTTGGAGTTATTTTAGTCTTATGACTTGAGCCGCAGGTTTAAAGGGTTAATCCGGGTCGCTTTTTTATTTTGATTTGTTTTCTATGAGATTAATATAATTTTAATAACTAGAGGTCTAGATTTGATACATAACTCAAGTTAATTGAAATCAATCTAATATATGTGTCTATACATTATTTTAATATTAAAAAAGATCATTTTTTCTTTTTAAAAAAAGTCAAATCAGATTTGTTAATTGTTTTTGAATTCACAAAGTCAATCAAATTACATTAAATCAATTCTCACATTATTTAAGTTTATTTAATGCTAAAAAAGGCATCTAAATATAATTTTAATACTTTTCTAAAAAATGAGGCAATGTGATCCAGGAAAGGTGAGTGATGCACGAGTCACCACTCGGACTTTACTGTCACTCTGCTTGAATTAATTGATTTGATATTTCTTTTTATATTTTAATCAGTATGCACATGGATACGGGAGTTGATCACAACACTTTATTAATTTAATATCTATTTAATGATTTTATTTTAATTAATTATAAGCATCTTCGACAAACTCATATCTTAACAATTTCCACATCACATCCTATCGTTTGATCTTATACTTTTGAGGATATTTATTTTCAAATTCCTTACATTCTGCTAATTTAATAAAGAAAACCTGATATATAATATCCAGCTTATGAGATTATTTAATTTTATAAAATGAATCCATGTTCTTACCTTTCCAAATCCCATTCGCACCACAACTCTACTTCCCTAGTTTATTTTATTTTTTATTTTAAATTGTAGAATAAATAAACAAATTAATTATTTTAAACAAGTGGGTTTTTTCCCGGCAAATAAAATTACATTTTTTTACAAGATCAATGTCGAGTTTTTTATTTGGAAATAAAAATATTTTTTCAATAATTTTATATATGTGCTTATAACAAAATAATAAATGTTATTGAATACTAATTTCAAGATTTGAACTTAAAAAGTCAAGCGATGGGCATGCTTTCTTAACTATTAAACCAATCCTTAAAATCAAATTTGATCCTTTTTTTATATAAAAAAAAACATTTAAAACATGTTTAACTAAAATAATAATAATTTAAAAAGAAGAGATAATCCAAAGCATTAATCTACGGGAGCACTTCGGAAAATAATTTCTTCCTTCTAGCGAAACAAGATTCTTTCATGAAACAAGGACTTGAAGGCAAAGGGCTCGCCTGTTCGTGAGTGCGGTCAATTTCTGAACGTGAATTGACATTTAATAGGATGCCGAGCTGCACGTGACATTCTTTATTTGACACCTGTTACATGAAGTTGGTGGCTGTAACTTTTGGCAATGACAGCTCCATCATGGCCTTATACCGCGTCCGTCGACTATGGTCAGATTTGGAAGTCAACGGTCGGGATTAATTGATGTTATTTCAGGTGAGAGTGTGTGTGTGCATATAAAATTCTCCATTTCAAACTTCAAAGCCTCGATTTCTAGGAGGATAGAATGGGCAAGTCCATTAATTTGCCCCGCCTGTAATTCGTTTTTTTTTATTACGTACATTAGTGTTATTGTACCTTTATGGTTAAGAGAAAAAGGGTTAAGGATTAAGGTATTTTTATATTTGAAATTACATTTAAGTGTTTAAGAGTATATTCAGTGATTTTTTTTATAATTTTAATGTGCTGATATAAAATAAAAATAAAAACAAATTTTAGTTCTGCATTTTTTAATATATATATATATATATATATATATATATATATATATATATTAAGAATAACCATACACCATAATATAAAATATAATTATTTTAATGTCATCCAAAAATATAAGCTTCATTTAATTGAAAGCAAAGCTTATCCGAGGAGAACACTACTAAGTTGGGCTATTTTACCATAAATTGCCGCGTTAACATATTAATAGCATGTCTGAAAATATAAATGAAGTTATTTTTAAGAATTTTTCTATTTAAAAAAACATATTTTTTTATTTTTTAAAAATTATTTTTGACATCACTATATGAAGTAGTCTAAACACAAAAATATAATTTTAAATTTTAAATTATTTTTTTAAGAAAAGAATATGCCTTTGAAACGCCACTGAAATCCACCAACGTGATCGTTCTAATCCACATTTGAACTATCAGGAATTTGGATATTCATTTTTTAATCTTATCTTTTTTTTAAATTCTGGTGAAAGATAAATAAAATAAAATAAAAAAATAAAAACTTTGTTTTTTTGTCGTTTGTTTCAGTTATTAATTAGGGGTCCATGTAAAGGTTCCTGTCGTAAGATTGATTCTGCAAGATACGTTTTGTTGGACCGATAATACTAGACGACATGAAACGAAAATCACCGTTGCTGCGCCAGATTGCCCACAAACAAATGTAGCTTGATTTGAGACTCTCTCTCTCTCTCTTTTATCTATTCTCGAAATAATTTTTATTTGGGTTCTAGAAAATTATATTCTCAAAAAATATATTTTATGGATCAAAATTAGCAAGTAAAATTCTAATTATTTCAGATTTTTATAAAAATATATACATTTTTATTTAAAATCAAAATCTAATATATAAATCTTAAACTTTTTACAGTATTCATGAATGAATACTGTCACTTTTTTAAAAACAAATCTCAAAGTATTGTTGAATCCACGACAAGACATGCAATCTTTTTTTTTCCCGGGCAAAGGTGAAAACAACACTTCAATTCAGGTCCGACGACAATTTTCAGGATATTTAGAGATATTGCAGTGATAAAAAAATTATTTTTATAATAGTATTTTTTTAATTTCCTCGAACATATATTTAATATTATTATTATGAAAATCTAACTTCATTTTCTTTTTATGTAATTTGATTTGTTTGACATACACTCGCGCGTGACAAGCTCCAACACAAGGCACTGGTGCCAGTCAAGAGGTGTATATGATGGCATCATGTCATATAAAAAAAATTATTTTACTGTGTATGTGAAAGCATTGTCGTGAGATTTAAAGAAAAAAACTAAGTTTATTTATGTTTTTGTCTATTTTATGGTTTAATAAAAAAATCAATATATTTAACTCAATCAGTTTTATAACCCGAATTATGTTTTTTTTTTAAATGGATATTAAACATTTTTTTAATGAAAAAAAACTTCTGCCCTGCGGGAAAAGTGGGCATCAAATCTAGTTATTTAAAGAAATCACATGTGATTTAAATGATTAATCAATTGATCTTGCTATGAACAGACCATTTATGTTTCCAGTTTTAAACTCGGTTCTCATGATCAATCTGGAGTTCGAAGAAAATAATAATAATAATAATAATAATAATAATTTTTATTTTTACCATTATTATTATTATGAAATCGGGCCAAGCATGCCATTTTCATCCGTTACATCATCTTGGACATAAGCTAACGTCACAATTGAATTTGAACAGAATGAAGAGGCTAGCGGGGCTGGCCCGGCGGCACGTGATTAATTACTGAGACGTGCATGCTTATTTTAAGTTTCAAAAGATTTTTTAAAAGAAGATTATATGTTTTTTTTTATATATTTTTTCATTTTGTTTTGATACAATATTATTAAAAAAAATAAACATATTATATTAATGTATTATTAGAGTGGAAGATGTTTCTACTTAAAAGACACGCTGAATTTCACTTTAAAAAAATCAAAAATTTGATTTTTTTTATTATATGAAACGATGCTTGTTTTATTTAAAAAATAAACTAAAAATTAAAAATGTCAATAAGACATGCATGGGTGTTCATTAAATTTAGTATTTCGATTTGCAAAAAAAACTGTATATTATTTTTTCTTGTATTATTTAAAATATTTCATTTTACCAATTATGATATTTATATTTTCAAATATTTCCCCCCTAAAAACCCCTTCATTTAAATGAAATTTCTAATTTAAACAGAGCATAAATAAATAACATAGCTCGTTAAGCATATTTAACACACAAAACTATAATGTTTTCATCAAACAATTCAATATATTTGATTTTACCATATAACAAGGGTGAAGAATCTTCTCTTCTTGCTAGTTCCTAGTCATGATCGAGACAGCAACAAAATGAGTGGTATTTCTCTAGCTAGTAGGTCCAGGTCTCACCCTCCATTAATGACCGACGATGTTCAAACCTTATTGACTATTGCCCTGCTTTTATCACAATAACATCTTTTCCTGTATTTCTGTGTAATGATTCACTCACCGACGACGAAGAAGAAAGATTTAGATCTGGCAAACTCAAGAATTTGTAATAAAATAAAAGAAAAATTGTAATAAAATAAAAATTCTGTATGAAAAATAATTACATAATATTTTTGTAGAGTATTTTCAACAGAAATAACAGCAATATATTTCATTAGCGATGATGCTTGTTTGGGAATGCGGCTGCTATAATTTTTGAAAGTGAATAAAAAAATGTGATGAAAAGGTTATAATTTTTTTTATATATTCTTAAATATTTAAAAAAAAAAACAAAAAAAATATGAGGTATCGTGCGTGGCTGCACAAGGAGGAGGATCTTTCATCCTCGAAAAAAGGTTGCTGGCTGCTCAAGAAAATTATTAGTGAGGCTAAATGACAATTATCGATAATGAAGTGCAAAACGACTGACAAAGTAAGTACAAACAGCACTTAGATAACTAAACAAACAAGAAAAGCTGTCCCAAACTGTTCATAGAGTCTAGCTGTGCATACAAACAAGCTAAATGGCTAATTAATTCTTAACAGCCTCACAGTTCTCTAATTTGACAGCCAAACAACCTCATAACGCACGCAATTACATGATTATCCTGTCTCCAAATCCTCTTGAGCTGATTAAGTGGTGGTTTATGTTTAGAAGTGTAGTCAATATTGTTTTTTATTTGTAAATATCTTAAAGTATTTATTTTTATTTAAAAAAAAGCTCCAAAACTGATTTTTAATTAACTTTTAATGTGTGGAATAAAAGGTGGGTTTTATAATTAGTTTTAAGAGTTAATTACTTCCACCCCTTCGTGATTAGGATGGTTAGAAATATATTTTCCTAGGTTTATCAATATATCATGTAAATATTAAATTAATTAATAATTATAATTTAGAGTCTATTGAATTTCAAAAGTAGGTCTATCTTATATATATATATTCATGATAGATAAAGATGCACGAATTAAATCATAGATAAAGAGTCTTTAGTCTAGTCAAAAGAGGTTAATGAAAAAAATAACCTTAAAGTCTTAGAAGACTTTTTTATCCGTGAAAACATAAAAATTGATGGATAATTAACTATTTTAGAATGCGTTGTGATTGTTTTTGAAAATATTTTTTTGTTTAAAAATATATTAAAATAATATATATTTTTTATTTTTTAAAAATATTTTAGTGAAAATAATCTTAAAAATACAAAAAATTATTTAAAATAAAACAAAATTTATTTTTGTTTCAAAAATTTTTTTAAAACACCAAGCAAAATAACTGCTTAATCAATCACCTTAAGTTCTTAACCTTAATATACCTTGGATTCAAAACGAAAGATCATGGCAAAGGTAGCTAGCTAGTTTTTTTTTTTTTGAATGGGTAATTTAGACATGCTGGGCCTGACTAATCTCATGACCCAACTGCACTGTGACAAGTCAGAAGAACCATTTAATTTATGAGCTTCGTTCAAATCCGCTGATCCAAGAAAGTTATTTGCACCTGGTGGGATTCGAACCTGAGAAATGGAAGGGGCACACTCTCTCATCCCAGGCCTTCTGCCGCCCGGCCAACCCACTCGGGTTGGTAGCTAGCTAGTTTTGAAAGTAGAGCTGATTATTTCAAAAATACTTTATAATATAATTCAATAAACGATTAAATGATATAATCATTTCGAACCAACCAAGCATGATTTCACCATTGGTCTAATTATAAAAATAAAAATAAAAATGATTTGACTCGATCCTTTTGTAGAAACTTTGGTGTTCATCATCCAATCCCAAAAAGTGGTCGGAAAATTAATAACACGATACATTTTTTTCACCCGCATCCAATTATATATGTCCAATCCATCCAATAGCCAAAATTGGCCGGAAAAATGCCATTACGATTTGTTTTCCACGGCTCCATCATGCACGACCCATTTATCAGCACCCAGTTCTTACCACGAACTGAACTCAGTGGACCAAAAAAAAAGTATTTTTCCTGCTCTACTTTTGACTTTTGGGGTGTACATATTAGCCACTACATATGTAAGAGATTGATTCCAAGTTACTCAATCCACATTCTATAGATGACTTGATTATTGTCCAGGAATTAATTCTGTTAGTTGATATTATAGAATATAATATATATTATTTTTTAATATATATTTCTATGTAAAAAAAATTTGGATTTAAAATTTGCATAGATCTATACTATTTTATGTTTATTTTTTATCAAATAAAATGAGGGTAGTGAGATTTAAATTCGTAATCGTTGTGTTAATAAGGCTCTAATACTATTTTAAAAAATCATTTCACCTGAAAGATTTTAGGTTTTTAATCGAGATATTTCTCTAAAAATTATAAAAAAAGAGTTTTTTTTTCCTGGTCAAAGAGGAATGTTCTAATTCGATATCTTTCAAGAAAGAAAAAGGTATTGTTTTATATTTATATATGAATATCTTGTTTGTTTTTCTTAAAGCTAGCTGCAACTTTCCATTCTATCTTGAAAGCTCAATGTTATGATCAATGGGGACCGGGACGCAACTCTTTTTTATTTTATTTTATCTTGGAAAGAAAGATAAGTGATCTCATTATTCCAGAAATTAAGAGACTTTATTCCAAGTGGATAATTTCTATAATTATCACAAAAA
The DNA here is from genome assembly GCA_032356905.1 of Salix exigua. Classification (NCBI taxonomy): domain Eukaryota; kingdom Viridiplantae; phylum Streptophyta; class Magnoliopsida; order Malpighiales; family Salicaceae; genus Salix; species Salix exigua. The sequence continues at coordinate 6,382,901 of CM063596.1, forward strand.
CTCTTGTTTGAAATTGAAACACGCACACATATATTCCATCACCTTCACCTTTAGTATATTACAACTGTTCCTTCATCACTTGATTCTGCAGCACCGAATGCCAAACACCGGTTCCAAAGAGGCATTTACTGTGGTGGCTTGAGAAGGAAATGAAAACAGGGAGATCATGTGTAGAAGAACACTTGTCCTAGTTGCCATGAAAGTGGATATGCACTTTCGAGTTTTGGAGAAAGAGATAACATCCTCAAGAGTTGTGTCGTGATGCCGTGATAACAGAGAATTTATAGTCTCGTATTTGAGTTAAAACATACAATTTTTGTAAGAATATGAGATGAGATAAGCTGGATAACCACAAAATATTCTTTTCGAAAGACTAGGTTACGAGGTTTCTTAATATCCTAACAAAAAGAGATGCTCATTATAGAGAATATGACATATAAATTCGTAACTAGTAGCAGTAATGGTCGCAGAGAATAGATGAAAGGAATGGTCAAATAATCGCCACTCTTCCAAGCTGATCAATTCCATTCCATGAGAGGTCAGTCGGAACAAAGAACATGCAGTTCTTGATCAACCAGTGATCACTGCGAATTATATTTACAAGTTCCTTTCTTGGTTTTCGCACACAAGGTCCCCGCAGGCTGCAGTTTTTCATCTTCTTCTTCTTCACGTTAACATTTGATAAAAAAAAACATTGAATAACTTTACCAAATAATAATCTCTTAAAAAACTATTTTTTTACAAATATATATAGATATATATATAGCTATCAAACGCTATAAATCAAACGCTATAAAGAAAAGGTGTTGAAACCATGATAGGTGAAAGTGTTTTGCAGCTAGCAGTCGCTTCTGTCATGATTGCTGCGTAATTCCTCTCTTGGATGCTCCTCCTCTCGTTATTTGTTTATTATATGGTGATTCAAACTCTTTTTTCTTTTCTTTTTTTATAAAAGTGAGATATAAATAATTTCTATACAAGCAGTCTAAAATGGAGAATTTTACAAGGGTTTATTTGTTTATTATCTAAATACGTTCAAGATATTGTCTATTATTTTCCAAAAATCGAGTTAATTATAGTTTCTATCAATATATGAGATTAATGATGTATCCATGGTAAAATTGCTATTTTTTCATTAGACAAAAAACAACAACTCCACTTTAAAAATATTAGTAAAATGGATTTATTTTCCTGATAGTTTTCAAAATACTAAAAAATATATTACAACATAGAACTTTACAGGGTTGATCTAGTGGTAAAGATCTTGAGTTTAAGATGTATGTTTTTTCTAAGGTTAATTATTCAAATTTCACTAGCTATATTTTCTTGGCAGCATTGCCCCTAGTGTATAAACTAGTGATTTACCATGTTTTTGTATGAGAATTGTTTGTCGGCATCTTGAAAATTTCATCAAGATGCACACAAGTTAGACCAAACACCTCAATTAAAAAAAAAAATTGTCTGTGCTATTATTTTTCTATACATACACGATGTTAGAGAATAATATAAATCATATTATGGGGTCTCACTTACAACTTAAGTTTTTAGGTGAGATGATTTTTTAACATGATATGAGAACCTTAATAACCCGGTGGTTATGAGTTCAAATCTCACCATCCCATTCTATTTGATAAAAACCAAACATAAGGTGATGTGGACTACACAGGTTTTAAGTCCAAAAGGCTTTCACTTGAAGGTGTGTGTTAGAGAATAATATAAATCATATTATGAGGTCTCACGTAGAAGCTTAAGCTTTTAGGTGAGATAATTCCTTAATACACAATAATTTGAATTTTAAAAAATTGAACGTGATATACTTATGATTTTATGTAGATGAATTGTTCAAAACATCAAGAATTGTACTCCTCTATTTCACATATAAAAGTAAGATTTATGAATCATTTTTATAGTGAATTTCATATTAATAAATGATTTTTAATAACTAATCTAAGATTTATAAGAGAAGACGAGTAGCACAATTCCTAGGAAACTTAACAGCAATGAACTATACATTATCTGCAATGATGCAAGAATGTTTATATTCTATGTAAGAGAGGCCTTCCCTTCACATGAGAGGCGCAAGCACATATTCCCTCCGCGTTGCCGCATAATTAAACGCGTAAAAGTGGCCCATGCATTTGATATGGAGATGATAAAGATGCTGATGATAGCATGATTTCTTAAAAAAAAAAAAATAAATAGCTTTTTTTTTTTATTTTGCATTGGACCTGAAATCACCATGTTCCTTACTTGTCTGAGCATGATGAGAGAGTCGATCGTGAAAATTACAAGTATTGTTAATTCATCTTAATCTACAAGTATTGTTAATTCATCTTAATCTCCAAGGGTATGAGGTGGTGATAAAGGGTTTATGATCTACACGACAGGTTTTAAGTTCGAGTCGAGGCGTGTATCTTTTATAAGAATTGAGGACAATCGAATTTTACTCGTTCACCTGTTTCATAAAATGTGTTTTCTAGAGATAGTTTCTTTAATCCAATAAAAATAGCCAATTCATCTTAATAATAATTTATTGATGATGTGGCAGAGATGTGAAAGGAATAATAATGACGACCATGGTACAAAATTCAAAGTGACGCACATATTAACATTTATCTAGATCCATGCATCTAGATTCCATGTTGAAATACATGATATTGACTCCATGCCCCCATAAGGTTCATGTGATTTTCATTTAAGGGGGTTCATGAATCTTGGATGGTGTTTTACGGTACAACTGAATTTTTGAATTTTTCTTATTTTTGAATTAATTTTTTGTTTTTTTTATTGTTTTTATATACTAATATTAAAATTAATTTTATTTGTGATGTTTTAGTATATTATTTAATCACATTAAGAGTTACAAACCTCCAAGTTAATAGTAATAGCAGTTTTATTGAATTAAAAGAAATTGACTACAGGGATTCAATTGGAAAAAAAAGAATAAAAGATAATTTTTTTAGCAATTTGAAAGCTGTTTGGGCTTTCATAAGAGCTTTTTCAAAGTTATTCAATCCTCACGTGACTTAATGAAAAGTCATGTGAGTTTTTTTATAGTCTAGAATTCCACTTAAATATAAGAGAAAAACAAATCAAATTTAAAATATCCAAATATGATAATTATAAATTTATATAAAACGAAAATAAAATCTTAAACGACGGGCTACACGGTGTGAACAAAACGAAGAGGGTGTTGCAGGGCACCGCCTCCACCATGTCTAAATCTCAAGATTTCTCGCGTTGTCGTCACCGTGGATGAAGGTGCTTTCACATTCAAGCTCATGATGTATATATGCTATGAATTTTATGCAACTTTACCGAACAAACCCTTGGAATTGACACCCAGACAGGCCCTTTTCCTAAACTTTCGGGGCTGGAGAGGCGTCGGTTAGGTGTTCGACGAATTGCATTTTTCATACATGTAATCATGTTCTTGGATGCTTGTCCTTGAAAAAGATGTTTGGGTGCCATGATCTCTAAAAACATGTTCTTCGAGTCACGCTGGTTGCCCCATTAGAAGCTACTGGCTAGTTTCGAGCCAATGCCCAAGTGTAAAACAATCGGTCATGTCAACTGTCAGCTTCACGATCCCTTACCATCTCACGGAAATTTGGGGTTTTTTTGACCATGAAAGGTCTTTGTCTTCCGAAGACTCATCATTTAGGTTTGAGTTTCTGCGTTTTTGCCGCCCATTGTAATTGGTCGGTCCTCTCACACCTTGTGTTTTTCTTCTTTTTTATATATATATATATATATATATATTCTCCAGTGAAATCAGGTTCCTGTTAATGGATGAAGAGGGCATGTTAATCTTCCATCCATCTAGATGAGCATTTTTTTGTTGTTTTTCAGCTATGGATTTTCATTTTTTAATCAAAAAGAAAATCCATGAAGTTCTTCATACATTCAATTGTGTTTGGTATGAAGATATTTTAGTACAAACAAAGGGTCCCTACGTGTCTGATATCTGATGCAGGGTATTTTTATAAATGAAAATACATCAAAATCATCAAAGGGTCACTATTATTTTTCATCATATCTGCATGCTTTGGAACCACAAATCTCACGTATCAAAGTTGTTTTTGCAGCTTGGCAAGTACTTTTGATACCCAAAGTTAACAGTTGAACGGTTTGATTGGAACCAAAATATTCCATCACGAGAATGGTTACAGCCATTGTTAACCACAAAGCTACAATTGAAGAAACAAACAGCAGAACAAGTAATACCATTACCAACCTGCGAAATCAAACTGCTCAATGAAGGACATCAAATTCTAACTGGACAAGGCATCACCAGCCTCATAGCTTACGCTGTTCATTTGAATCAAATAAATAGATAGAGATCGTCAATAACATGAAAAGTTCCACTCCTTGTCTACATTTCTATCTTGTCTTTCCTTTTTATTTCTTTAGAGCGCGAGGTTACAACCTGACTAATTTCTACACTGCACACTTCCAGGGATCAAACTTACTGAAGAACTATGAAAAACTTACAATAAGTTTAACTGAAGCGGAAGATATACATAAAACACACTGAATTTATTGAGAGAAAACACTGGAAGCTTACAAGACTCGATTTTTCTAGAGAGATAGGCTATTGAGGATTTCTCGATGCCTAGTCTCTCGGACAGACTCCCTATTTATAACAACTTAAGATGCAAGTTGTCTTGAGCTGTAAAGCATGAGCGGGTGCACTTGGGGCCCCATCGTCCTCTTGCTTTAGCAGGAATCAATCCAAAGCATCGATAAAACAAAGAGGGTGCAGCCTTTATCAGGCGCACTTCTAAAAGCAAGGGCACTAACACTTGTGCCGACAAAATTAAAGGTAGGCGCACTAACACGCCGAAAGTAAATAGTACAATAATTAAAAAGGGGTCACATGGGTTTTGTCCGGGTCTTCCGGTTCAGACGCCTTTATCGTAAGGCGGGGACGTTTAGTCACTGTCTTCCTCTGAGCTGGTGGGCACCATTGGCAGCTGGCTTTCGTGATCATTGATCCTAGCGTCGTCGGTGGATGGTAGGTCCAGTGTATAGTCCATGAGTGCTTCGAAATCTGTGATGAGCCGTACCAGATGCACCTGTCGTGACTCATACCTTGGTAGCAAATTGTGGTAAGTCTGGAATTCCCCTGCGCGTGCTCGGCAGGTCTCCATCTCTACTCTGAGGATGCTTTCCACTGTTGCCAGTTGTACCCCCAAGTTTTCCAGTTCTTCATGTTTGATTGTATGAGAACGTATGCTACGTTCTTCCCTTCTTGCCCATGATTCTGGTTCCTGTCCGTAGGGTAAGAGTTGGCAGTAGCGGTCAGCTGCTTCCTTTGGCGGGTATACCACTGTTGTGGTTGCTCCATGGTATTCTGATGAAGTAATGGCAAGTCCTCGAGGGCTTGTATTAGGAGGGTTTGTACCTTCTCCAAATCCTTGACTGTGATGACCCGTTCCTCTATCATTTCTTCCATTTCCTGCATTCCTTGTAGGAGAAGCTGGATCTGAGCTGTTTCCGATTCCTCTGGCTGCCATGCTGGGTTCCTTTGCTGGAGAGTGTAGAGTGTGTGTGCTAATCTGGATAATTTGTCTGCAAGCTGGTTGTTGCTGCCCTTGATATGTTCGAACCTGATATTTATACCCATACCTGTAATGAAATCACAAAATTTTACCCAACGTACTCGGGAAGGCTTATTTTGTGATTGCTTGTCGTGGAAGGCAACTATTGCTTGACAGTCTGTCCTGATGGTGATCTCCTCCTTATCCAGATAATAAATCTTTAGTTTTTCCAGTGTTTCCATGACCGCAAAGATCTCGGCATCAATGGTAGATTTTGGAACAGTGAATTTTCCACTGACGTATGCACATACGCGTTCTTCTCCTTTTGGGGACCCTTTGTGGGGTCTCCACTTGCAAATGCCACCCCATCCTTCCATGCATCCATCACTTTCAATGACAATATATGATCCTGGTGGTGGCACTTGTAAAGGGGGAAGATTCTGGATTAATTCTTTAATCTTTGCCACGCATTTACTGTCCTCTTGTGTCCACTTGCCACTCCCGTGAGGTCCTACCTTTGAGTAAAGGGGTCCCAATAATGTTCCGCACTTTGGGATATAGCTTCGGGCATAATTAATTATCCCAAGCCAAGACCTGAGTCCTTTAGTGGTTCGGAGCTCTGCTTCGGGAACATTGGCTATCTTTTGTAGGATGTGGGGCTGCAGCTTTACCTTAGAATCTCCAATTGTGGACCTTAGAATCTCCAATTGTGGACATACACGGATGAGATATGGGATACGCTTGGTGAACCATCCGGTAAGTTCGACTATTATGCCAAATATAGTGCCCTCGATCGGGTGCGCCAGAAGACGAACAACCTCTACCCACAGGGTGGGAGACTGACGATGAACCCGAACATGGTCATGCCGCATTTGTCCTGGAGGACTTTGACGACTACTGAGATGGAAGAGTTGTCCGAAGATCCCGACATTCAATGGGACTATCCCGCCTATGAAGACACCGGAAGCGAGTTCGCACACCATCTAAACCGGCAAATGGGATTCGATTCTCATCCAACTCAACGGATTCTAAGGTAAAGCTGCAGCCCCACATCCTACAAAAGATAGCCAATGTTCCCGAAGCAGAGCTCCGAACCACTAAAGGACTCAGGTCTTGGCTTGGGATAATTAATTATGCCCGAAGCTATATCCCAAAGTGCGGAACATTATTGGGACCCCTTTACTCAAAGGTAGGACCTCACGGGAGTGGCAAGTGGACAGTAAATGCGTGGCAAAGATTAAAGAATTAATCCAGAATCTTCCCCCTTTACAGGTGCCACCACCAGGATCATATATTGTAATAGAAAGCGACGGATGCATGGAAGGATGGGGTGGCATTTGCAAGTGGAGACCCCACAAAGGGTCCCCAAAAGGAGAAGAACGCGTATGTGCATACGTCAGCGGAAAATTCACAATCCCAAAATCCACTATTGATGCAGAAATCTTTGCGGTAATGGAGACCCTGGAGAAACTAAAAATCTACTACCTGGATAAGGAAGAAATCACTATCAGAACGGACTGTCAAGCAATAGTTGCCTTCCATGACAAGCAATCACAGAACAAGCCTTCTCGAGTACGCTGGGTAAAGTTTTGTGATTTTATAACTGGCATGGGTATAAATATCAAGTTTGAACACATCAAGGGATCCAACAATCAGCTTGCAGATAAACTGTCTAGATTAGCTCACACACTCTATACACTCCAGCAAGGGAACCCAGAATGGCAACCAGACGAGGAAGAGATGGCCCAAGTTCAGCTGTTCCTACAGGGAATGAAGGAAATGGAAGAAATGATAGAGGAACGGGTAATCACAGCCCGAGATCTGGAGAAAGTTCAATCCCTCCTGGTGCAAACCCTCGAGGACTTGCCGTTACTACAACATCATACCATGGATCAACCGAAACAGTGGTATACCCACCAAAAGAGGCAGTTGACATCTACTGCCAACACCTACCGTTCGGACAGGAGCCAGAGTTATGGGCAAGGAGGGAGGAGCACAATATACGCTCTCATACAATCAAACATGAAGAACTATGGAACTTGGGAGTACAGCTTGCGACTGTTGAATGCATCCTCAGAGCCGAAATGGAGACCTGCCGAGCACGCGCAGGGGAATTCCAGACTTACCACAATTTGCTACCAAGGTATGAGTCACGACAGGTGCATCTGGTACGGCTCATCACAGATTTCGAAGCACTCATGGACTATACACTGGACCTACCATCCACCGACGACGCTAGGATCAATGATCACGAAAGCCAGCTGCCAATGGTGCCCACCAGCTCAGAGGAAGATAGTGACTAATTGTCCACGTCTTACGATAAAGACGCCTGAACCAGAAGACCCGGACAATGACCACGTGAACCACTTTTAATTATTGTACTATTTACTTTCGGCGTGTTAGTGCGCCTACCTTTAATTTTGTCGGCACAAGTGTTAGTGCCCTTGCTTTTAGAAGTGCGCCTGATAAAGGCTGCACCCTCTTTGTTTTATCGATGCTTTGGATTGATTCCTGCTAAAGCAAGAGGACGATGGGGCCCAATGTGCACCCGCTCTCTCTTTCCAGCTCATGACAACTTGCATCCTAAGTTGTTATAAATAGGGAAGTCAGTCGGAGAGTCTAGGCATCGAGAAATCCTCGATAGCCTATCTCTCTAGAAATTGAGTCTTGTAAGCCTTCAAAGTTTCTCTCCCAATAATCAAAGTGTGTTTTATGTTCATCTTCCGCTTCAGTTAAACTTATTGTAAGTTTTTCATAGTTCTTCAGTAAGTTTGATCCATAAAATAGGGACCTGGAACTTCCACATCTTTGCACCATGCCATATCTTTAAGGCATCTCTGGAAGGTCGACTGCTTACATGCCTCTGTCAGGTATTCCCATGCAAAGTTTATTCTATGTAGGAGGCCCGTATATTGGTCTGCTGGGTACTTAAGGGCAAAGGCCTTCTCCAATTCTTCTCCTACGGGTGAGGGTAGCTTTCTGAATAACTTTGTGGATATCTCTGCATTTGTCCACATGGCTCCTGACTGTGCTGCCAGATTTCTGTAAGTCATTAGAAATGGCAAGACATCTGAGTACCTAGGGCATTGTGATTGTTACATAGTTTGAGTGTGTTGACCAGACCAATCAAATTATCTGGATGCTCTAAACTAACCAATTGTAACAAACCGATCTAATGCAATGATAATTGTGATTGGTTGGGTCTAAAGGGGCCGAGCGGCTGAGTCTGCAACAACTTATCACTCATGCAATCCCCTAAAACCACTTGGCAACAGAATCTTATAAGTTTCTGGTGCGGGAAAATTTGCGGATGTCATACCAATAGAATATTTGTACTTTTCACAACAGCAAGAACCTGAGGGTGATAGCACAGGAAAAACCAGGTGTTTCGCAGGCATACAGATGCATGTCAGGGAGCAGGACTGCACCAAACATTGTCAAACTCACATTATTGGCACAGTTCAAATGTTGGATTCCGAATACCTCCCTTGGGATACAGGAGGGTAAAAACAAAGGTAGATAGGTATCCAGAAGAAGAGGAAGCGGATTGCATCATCCACCACATGTGGCATATATTATAGAACTGAAGGTGTGTATTAATTCTTATCATGGTAAGAAGCAGGAAATTTTCCTGTCAGATCCGTGAAGGCATAATTAAGTGACTTAGCAATTCTAATGAAACCAGGGAAAGAAAATGAAAACACAGCTTGCACTTAATGAAGCAAGGAAGCATAGATTCAGAGGTCAGGGGGGTGACAAGTTGTCAGATCTTCCATGATGTAACTAATTAGTGTTTTTTCCAGCTAGTATTCCAGGGTGACATACCTAAAACCTCGATTAATGTCCGTGTGTGCATGTTTGTGTGTCAATTTAATTGCACAATTCACAAGAGTTTGGAAGATTATTTACTTACCTGCAACAGAAGTGGTCATGAACAATAAATATCTCTTCCCAAATTATCACCTCAGACATTTAATTGTCTATTTTTGAATGTTGCTCTTCCACAATAACCCTCATGCTAGGCTCCAATCAACCTAGTACCTGAGCACACATGAGAAAGCAGTAAAGCATATCCACAGGTCTTTATCTTGTCTAGAGACGTTATCATAACAAAAAAAAAAAATCTAAAATTCACAATGCACAAGCTCTTTCAGGTTAAACATTAAGTGGTCTTCCGTGACCATTGAATTGAGAGGTAATGCACAATTCCTCCTCAAGTCCCTCTACCTGGGGAGGAGCTACCTTTTTTTTTTCTCAGCTTAAATCATGTTAAACAATACCTCAACAGTACTCGACTCCAAATTTCTTCCACACAAGTCCTCCCCATTGCACTCAAACAAACAGGCATAGAATGGTTCAAAATACCAAAATCAAAATGGAGAGGTTAAATTTAACGAGCAGAGTGTTAATAAAACTAGTTGAAGGAAAGATTTACATGGGCCAACAAACAATATCATTAGAAAGTAGGGCAGCCATCATGGATACCTGAATTCTTTCTGGTTGCAATCATCATATTCTCCATGCCTTGTGCAGCTTCAATCATTCCTTGTGCATTGTAGGCTTGAATCATGGTGGCAAAGGTGATGCTGTCCGGCTTGCATTTTCTCTCTTCCATTCCCAGAAAAAAATTAGACATCTTTTCTACATCACCAGCTCGACCATAGGCGCAGATGACACAATTGAAGAATGGGGTATCTAATATCACATCAGAGTTCTCCACCTGCCTCAGAATTGAATCAACCTTCTTTATATGCCCAGCTTTACTGTAAGCACTGACAAGAGAACAGTAAGTGACAGTGTTAGGCTTAATTCCTAGATGCTTCAATTTGCTGAAGTATTCCTCCATGGTCTTAATATCACCGGCCTTTCCAAATGTCTCAATGATAATATTATGAGTAACAATTGATGGAGCAAAGAACCTTTTCTCCATGAATTCCAAAACAGACCTCATCTTGCCATACATGCCTGCTTTCCCATATGATTTGATCAGGATATTGAACGTCTTAATATCTTGCCTTAGACCCATTAACTGAAATTCAGTGTACCACTTCTCCATCTTGTCTATCAGTCCACTTCTCCCATAAGCCCCAATGATGGAATTAAATGTGAAAAGATCTGGAACAGAGCTGCCACTTTCAATCATATCTGTCAATGTGTTCTCCATTTCTTCAAACATTTTCGCCTTACCGTATCCATCAATGATAGTGTTGTACGTAACAGCGCTGCATTCAATTCCTAGATATGACATCTCAGCAAGAACTCCTCTGATAAGTTCAAAACGATGGAGTTTAACGCAACAGCTTATAAGCACGGAATATGTATACACATCTGGTTTGCAATCAGAGATTGCTTTCATTTCAACAACAATGGAAAACGCCTTGTCAAGTTGACCACTTTTTCCATAAGCACCCACAAGAGCAGTATAAACATCAACTGTAGGTTTGAGGCCATCAGACAGCAGGACCTCGAAAAGTAAGCTGCCCTCCTCAGGTTGCCTGCACTTGCCAAGCATCATCAACAACTTGGTGTACGTTTTGGTTCTCGGCTCGTACCAGTGTTGCTTGCGAAGAAGTTCAAAAATCTAAAAACCAGACACGGATTTTGTTTTAGAATGTATGCATTCTAAACAACAACGTCAGTGATCATCAATAAAATACCAACACGTTTCTAGAAATTGCCAAATGCATTGCTTGAATTTAACAACCATCGTAGAATGCCATGATCATGGAAAGTTAATCACTTCCTTGGTAGACTAATGCACTTGTATAGCAATATCACTAATTTAAACTTGGTTCAGAGAAACAATAACACATTAACCACCATCGACGTAACTCAAATGAAACATAACACAGCAGACCTTAAACCAAAATCACATACTATAAAACATGAAAATAACTAGAAAACATTAAAAAGACCAGAACTTCACAAATTAAAAAAAAAAAACCTTAAGAGCAGATTCCCATTGGTTTTCTTTCATAGCGTCGTCAAGAGCTTCTAAAACAGCTTTAGGCCAAAGGTTATTATATTTCTTGGAGTTGGCTTTTTGTTCAATAGCTTTTATAGCAGCTTCAGTTCTTAGAATCCTAGACAGCTCCTTCTTGGATTGTCTTTGGAGCCCAGTTGAAGTCGGGTCGATGCTCCATTTAGAGGACTGGATAGTAAGAAATTGCGGGTCTTGGTTTCCATTGGATCCTGTTAGGAGGTTCTTTGGAGGTGGGGTGGAGATTGAGAGTGACCAGCTCATGTTAGTGGAGGAAAGGGGTTGTGGCTTCATTGCGCCGGGAGTGGAGTTCAAGGAATTTGAGGCTTTAGAGGCCTGGGTTATACTCTGGTTAGGGACAGCTTGGGTTTTGAAATTTCATGGAGGTTTTGCTGAAGGAAGATAAGATAGAAGTGAGCGCATTTTAGCAGAAGTTAACGGGGACGTGCTCATTTGCGCTTATTTCGTGGTTACATTATATTTTTTTAATAATAATTTTATTGTTTTTAAAAGATTATCATTATAATTTATGTTTTTAGATCAATTTAATATATTAATGTGAAAAATATCTGTGCAAGATGGAAAATCCCTTAAAAAATCCGACCCTCCTCCTTTCCACGATGGAAAAAAACAGCTTAGCTCGATACTGGGATGGGAAAGACTAATGTTGTGTTTAAAACTGTGATCGAGATTAATTTTTAAAGTGTTTTTTTATTTTAAAAAATATTAAAATATTTTTTATTTTATTTTAATACATCTAATTTTTTAATTTAAAATAAATAAATAAATAAAGTTTAAAACACTTGCTAAATAGACACTAAAATCAATTATTAATCTTGATTGTCAATCTTTTGATCTTCGCCTTATTTTGAATTTCGAGTTCGTACTGGGTGTAGGTTAGGAACTTGATTACTCCAAATTGAATTGAGTTTTAGCGATCGTTTTTCATTGTGATTCATCAATTTTTAACTGAAATTTGAATTTTTATTTTAAATAAATATATTTTTTATGTTTTAGATCATTTTAATGTGCTGATTTCAAAAATGATTTTTAAAAAATAAAAAAATATCATTTTGATGTATTTTGGCACGATAACCACTTTAAAAAACTATCACAACGACACTCCCAAACAGACCCTTAATGTTATATAACATTTTTTTATACCGTTGAATAAAAAAAAAATACAAATAAACAAAATGAAATTGAAACAGGTGAACTGATGCTCGCCCGTTAATTAACTACTTAATTAATACAAGTTAAGCTTATTATTTAACAGTTTATGTCCGGGTTAGGCTAACTGTGGGATGAGGTGATGGTGAACAAAGCGTGGATCTATGGAAACATTTCCCCTCACGAAACGGGTTCGGATTGGTTGGAGTCTGGCGCAATGCTCCCACGTGCCAGAATTTTTTCAAGACTCGAGCGTGTCACGAGTCCCTCGAAGATGTGAGCCTGACCGCTCGAGACTTCAGGCATTCTTATTTTTTTAATCAGAAAGATTCCAGAGACGCAGAATTATTCCGTTCAAATGGGAGACCACGACAATTCCCTTGAATAATCAACCAGGGCAGGTGACATCTGATATGCTTTTGTTCTCGGCTACGTTTTTTTATTTATAAATATAATAAAATAATATTTTTATTTTTAAAACACTAACTTTTAAATTTAAATTTAAAAATAAAATATTACTTTTAAAATACAATATCAAATAAATATAGTAAACTTGTTCTGTTTTTTAATCAATATTTACACATCAAAATCAAATCTATTTTTCACGGAACATGTCGTGCTAGAATTAGAACTCGAGAATTAGTGAAAATTCAGGATTTGAAATGATTTTTAGCTCGCCCCCTCTGGATTTGTTTGCTTTAATCCACCCAGCCAAGATTCTTAACTTTGTCCTCACAAATGAAGACATCATAGATGACATCGCAAAAATCTTTAAAAATATTAAAAAATCATTACCAATGATAGAAAACCCATTCATCCCATACAAATTGTCTCCAACAAGTATAGTAAGTATAATATGATGATAAAAAGTTTGTGATCTGCACAGCAAATTTTGAGTTTAAGTCGAGGCATACATTTCTTGTAATAATTTGGGACAACAGGGTTTTTGCCCGTTTATCTGGACCATAAAATATGTTTTATAAAAATAGAGTTTACTGAATCTAAAAAAAATAACAGAACATCTCGACTTAAATGAACCCGATCATCTTTGAGCAACTCGTATCATCTATTTTATTAATAATGTTTTTAGTGTTGTTGAATTAGTTTTATTTTGCGTTTTTTTTTCCGCCATCGTATATTTTTTTATCATTATAAATTGTGCTGGCATTTTATAGAACGAGAGAATCGCTCATTATTTTTATTACCACGCTAGAGTCCAAAAACAGCTTATTGTGTTGCAGCGGTCTTGGATTTTCTGTACTTTTCCTGTCGACGACAAAGCGTGTCGGCTCGACAAGTGATTTCATGATGTATTTGGTATCGGTGGTGTCGCTGTGGCAACATTTTGCTGTGAAAGGGTAGCACGGGCTTCGCGGCCATGGAGGATAGTGATGACGAATTTTAAATAATCCCGTGTCTGATCTTGAAGATGTTCTTGGTTTGATGCTTGCAGATCCACTTTGAGTTCGTGATCATGATAGAGATTTGTTGTTTTTGTTTTTTTGCTTTTCCATAAATAAAAAATAGTATAACACGAGCTATAAGCCCAGCTCTGCCATGGGACTAAAATATTGTTTTTATCTAGTTTAATCATATATAATTTCTTGTTTTGTATTTTGGTTTTTGTATTTTAGTTTACTTTTGATCCATTGATTTTTTGGTCTTTTTGAGATAGTTTATAATTTTTATTTGTATCTATACACTTCTTCTCTTAGTTTAGATTTTTATTTTTATTAAATACAGTTTTGGTGGTGTAAAATAAGAGTAAAACTCTTGCTTATGCATATATACAAAGATTATTTTGTATTTTTATACTAAAAACCAAAAAATGTATGAGTGGGGGAAAAAGGAAAAAATATATAAAAAAGTGAATCCGGGATTAGTCGTGGTGCATGCAAGTTGGCCCAGAGACCACGGTTCTAAAAGAAATGCACATGTGGGGAAAAAATTGTGGTGCGTGTTAGTTGTCCCGGATACATCGGTTATAATAAAAATATATAAAAAAATAGTCCAAATATTAGTGGTAGTGCGCATGAGCTATCTCGGAAACCCGGTTGTAAAAAACAAAAAGGATCTCGATTAACCAAACCAAAAAGAGCAACGGAAAGCATTGTAGCAATCCACAATGAAATGTGTGGGGAGTTACAATGTTTTCCCCACACCGCTTGTATGTATACACCTCAACTCTTAATTTAAATTTTCTATTTTTATTTTTATTTTTATTTGTATAAATATAGTTTGCGTTAAAAACATAGTAAGTTCAGCTTTGATAGTATAAAATGAGAGTAAAACTAAACTTGAGCATGTATACGAAAGTTATTTTGTATCTCAGTATATTAAAAAAAATTATAAGTGGGAAAAAATGTATAAATGAAGTGGTTTGGGGATTAATTGTGATTCGTGTAAGTGACACAAACACCCTAGTTATAAAAAACAATATATATATATATAAGCGGGAAATCATGGTGGGCATAAATTGACCTGGACACTCCGGCTAGAAAAAACAAAAAAACATGTATAAGTGGGGAAAAACAAAATGTATATATATATATATATATATAAAAAAATGAGTTCGGGATTAATCATGTTACGCATAAGTCGCCTCGAAACCCCGCTTATAAAAAAGGAAAAAAATGCATAAGCGGAAAGCACTCGTAGAAATTAAAAGAAAGTGGGTCCGATGATTACTTATGGTGCGCTGTAGTCTGGTCCGGTCATCACGTTTATCAAAAATAAAATGTATAAGTAGGGAAAAAGGCATGAGCAAAATGTAAGAAAAAGTGGGTCCGAGGATCAATTGAGGTGCACGTAAGCTAGCCCGAACACTACAATTATAAAAATATATATACATGGCAAAAACAAATTGTGGTGCGTATAAGATGGTTCGGGTACCCGGTTATAAAAAACAAAAAAAAATGTATAAATGGAGAAAAACATGAAAACAATGTTAAAAAAATTTGGCTTGGAGAGCTATCATGGTGCACATGAGTTGGTCCGGACACTCTAATTATAAAAAAAGGATCCCGATTAAAAAAAAAGCAAGGCAAAATATTGTTGCAATCTGCAGTTAAATGTGTGGGGAGGTACAACGTTGTCCCCACACTGCTTACACTTTTATTTGTATAAATGCAATCTGCGTTAAAAAAATAGTAAGTGCAATTTTGATGGTGTAAAATAAGAGTGAAACTCTCTTATGCATGTATACGAATATTATTTTGTATTTGTATATTAAAAAACAATAAAAATGTATAAGTGGGGAAAAAGGAAAGAAAATGTATAAAAAAATGGATCCGGGATTAGTCGTGGTGCGTGTAAGTCGGTCCGAAAACCACAATTAAATATAAAAATATATATAAGTGGGAAAAATTGTGGAGCTATAAACCCTTGCTCTGCCTACTGGGATAATTGTTTTTGTCTCATTTGAATATATATATATATATATATATATATATATATATATATATATATATATAATTTCCTTGGTTTAATTTTGATACCTTGATTTTTCGGTTATTTTGTGATAATTTTTATTTTTATTTGTATTTATGTATCTACACTCTTGGTTTTGACTTTTAATTTTTATTGCTATTTATCTTTGTATTAAATGAAGCATAAATTTAAAAACTAAGTATATTTAGCTCTGGTAGCGTGAAATACAAATGAAATTATTTTTGGCATGTATAATTAACCTTTTATTGTTAGTGAGTTGTTATCTTTGTATTTTTATCTCTTTTGTTTATGTGTTGATTGATATATTTTTAGTTTAAAGTAATTTTAATTTTAAGAACAATGAGATAAAATTAATTTCAGATTAAAAGAAAAAAATAATTCATTGTTTATATATATTATAAGAATTTAATATTAAACAAATTTCACACATGTATTTTTAAGGAAAAAATCTTAAAATAATTGTTATCACTATTTCTAGCTTAGATCCACAATATTATAAAACAAAATTCTAAAAACAGGCAAAACATAGAGCAAGTATTTAACATATTTTTTCATCATAGATAATTTGATTCCATTTTTTCCTTATTTTTCATTTAAAATATCATACATAAAATATTAAATTACATGCCACCTCTGCAGACAACTTTTGATTTTTATCTTATTATGGGTATGTTGGTTATTATTTTACTGTGCATAAAAATGTAAATATAGGCTAAAATTAAGGTGCATTAACAGGTAAATATAGTAATTTTACTTTTCCCATCTACAATGAACAACTAAGCTCTTTTACGTTTTTGTTAATACCATTTCACAACCATAAGTTTTCAAGACTACAGTACCATTTTCTAATAACTTGTGGTAGTTTTATAAGAAAAGAGTAATCAGTATGAAGTTTTAATAAATTAAAATTATAAATTATTTAAATATAATCAAATTTTTATATATTTAATAAACTGGTTTATTAAATTTAAAAATACATGTAAAGACATTTTGATATTTGTATTAAATACTAATCAATATAATATTTTTATGTTTGAGAGATTTGATTGTAAACAAATTAAAAACTTTCTACAACTATCAGTATAATCTTTTTATTGTTTATTCGAAAACAAAATAAAAGAAAAACAACACATACACTTTTCTTTACTATATTAATCAAACCCTAATAAAATACACATGTTTATGAACACAAAAAAATCAAAATAATCCATACGAACTTTGAACATTTATAATAATGTTGGGAATAGTGAATGGAAGCTCTTGGGAACTGCGAAGAGCAATGGTAGAACTCTACGTCGCCGCTGGAAGAACCAATAAATAGGTGAATTTGAAATGTCTTCCCTTCTCCTTCTTCATGTACCTATAATGCCACCGATAGAGACCTGGAAAGAGAAAATACATAACAATATTTGGTTGTATTTTTTCTCTCTTCAGATATAGTCGGTGTTTCTTCTCCATAAACAAACACACCTAGAGCATGGTTCACTTTCTTATAAAAAACATATATGTATCATCCACAGTTCTATGAAGCTTTTTCACTATCACAGTATCTTTAGGATCGACTATATCCTGCTTCGCATATCAACATAGGGAGCTAACAATGATGAATTTCGACCAACGACTTCACTATTTAATGAAGCACTAACAGATTTAATTAACAAATCAATAACTTTCATGGAAGATTTATGCAATGAACTGGCTGACTGGATAGTGGCTGTCGGCGTTGGAAAAAGAAAAGATCTGGGTATTAAAAAACAGAAAGCAGAGAGGGTGAAAAGGAGATGAAGAAAGAACAACGAAATTACACATATTTTTATAATTAACTGCACATAATTGTGACAGTTAAGCTTTGAGATTAAATAAACAAAAAAGGCACAGATCATGAGAGAAAATACAGGGAAGCCAAATAATTTAGAGAAGAAAAAACAAATAAATCAATAGATACCATTAGGTTTATATCCTTCGGAGAGAGAGGTAGAGAGATTTGTTTGATAATAAGAGAGGAGAGTGGGGGGAGTGAGAGTGTCAAAGAGACATGTAGGTAAGCGAAAGAAGAGAGTGAAAAGGCAAAAATTAAATGAAACAACTGTTTTAACCTACAGTAAAATGAGTCTAAATAAACAATAAATGAATAGTATTTGCAGACCTGATTTAGCTGATAGCCATCAATTAGTGGTTGGGCATTGTTGAACTGTCATGATCTCTGCTGAAGAAGTTCTCGATGTATGCTCTGCTGAAGGAGTTCTCGATGTATTTGTTTCCTTGACAGATGAAGCTGCGAGAAACGACTGAACAATACATGCATTAATTAAGTATCTGCTGTAATGGACACATCAAATAAATATTGAGAAACAACAGAGCAAAGCATTAATTGCAATGAATAAAGGAAAACGGTTGCGAGAAACAATTATAATAAATAATAGGAAACATGCATTAATTAACTGCTGCCCTCTCCCACAGTGTTGAAAAAATTGTTCCAATCCACAGTAGAATGAGAGTTAATGAACAGTTATTTAGCAACATGATTTAGTTGTTTCTTTAATATCATGGCGTTTTATATAGAATAAGTCACTGATTAATCAAACAAACTATAGTGTGATATATCACAGGCTCATCATGGTCCTTTAAGGCTGAGTCTGATTTATTTGACACAAATTGAAAACTTAAGTTTCCATTATCCATGTTTACTTCCCACCACTGGAAATATATGGATAAGAAGAATCCCCAATGTAGTGGACAGTCTCCAGGATGACATTTAAGAAAATGATGTAATCTCAGAAAACCAAAGAAAATGTTGTTTGCTCACCTTTGTGACATTTGGTGAAGCCAACAATGTTTGCAATGCTGAGAGTCAAACATACTCCAACAATGAGGCAGTAATCTGCTTGCAACTTTGTAAGAGAGAAAATCCTAAGCACAATTCAGGCTACCGCCTACAAAGTTAAAGGAAAATAATTAAATAAATAAATAACACTCAAATGTAGAAAAGTAAGGAAAACAGAAGATGAGTTTATATCTAAATTTGAACATCAGAAGAAGTGCAAACAACAACAAAAAAACCATTACCCGTCAATTTATAAACAATCAGAATGTTATAAAATAGAAATGAGTAGTTCACTTAACATTAGCTGTGAACGAAAATGCATTTCTTTAGTTATTGATAAATATTCTTTATACTCTCAAGACCTAACTTTTTACAATATGATATGCTGAGAATATGATTTAGTCAGTAACTTACTGTTATGGAAAAAGTCCACCAGAACAGCCATGAGTCTTTCTTGTTCATTCGGGCCAATGACTAATGTCAAAACAAAACTAAAAATGGATGAGATTCAATTTCAATATCAAACATTCTCATGAAATTAAGAGTACACATACGATTAAGCAAGAGTTTTGAAACTAACCTCTTGGTCAAGGGATTCAAATTTCCACACGTTCTCAGATCATTTATCTCATTCCACCACCTAAGGCCAACTAAAATCTGACCACTCACATTCTTGACCACCCAAAAATCAAGAGCAGTAAGAAGCACGGTCACAATAAAAATGATGACAAAGCTATTAAAAACAGAGCAGAGAGTATGTAAAATGTCAAAGCTCCTGCCTGCAGAGAAAATAAACAGAGAGTTTGGTATTTATTTGCATTTTTTTCTGCAATAAATACCGCCCTTGACCAGGTTAAAATGAAAAACTGAAAGCATGGCAATTTCTTTTCAAAAAGTGGTAATGGAAAGGTAGCAAAGATAGGAACACGTAAAAGCTTAAAATGAGAATCTTAAAAGGCATCTGGTGGAGGCCAAGATAATGCTGATATGAATCAACAAAATTTGGGACTCTGCAATCAGATCCACACATGCCCAAATTTCATGCTCTGCAATCAGATCTTTTGATCCATATCAACACTATCTTTACCGTGCATTTGGGCTACTTCTGATCCTACTACCTTTTGATTCGTGGAGAAAATTATTTGAAAGACAATCAGAAGGTGCCTTAAATTCTAGCAAATTCAGTTATTTAGAACTTCCACTTTTTCATTCTCAATTTCATGTTTAACCATTTTTTCTCCAGATCAAGGCAAAAGGCACCTTAATGCAAATGGTTGGTGCCGACTGGCTAAGATCCGAGCACCGAGAAGATGATCTTGGAAGCCGTGTGGAGAGTATTGTTCAGGTTTCATATCAATCATCTCCATGAACTACCGTAGCAATTGCGTACCCATTCCATGCCTCTTTTGATCCACGAAAGATTAAGGGAGCTCCTTCGTGCTTGCATATTGCATCGCAAACAGATATAGTTAAACAAATATAGTGACAAATAGATATAGCAATTGCGTACCCATTCCTAGCACAGGATCCACCTGGTTGGTTGGTTGGACTCTGGATGGATCAGGAGCTGGGATGGGAGGCACATGAAAGGCAGCACAGGGGACCTAGGACCCAAATGAGTTGTTGCAGCTGGTGTTGTTGAGCGCGAGTTCAGTCGTTGAAGCAACAAATCTTAAGCAAATGAAGGGAAAAAGCTCTTGAAAGGGCACCGATTGAACTCTTCTTTATTATCTTTTGAATTCGGAAGGTTGAAGAGTTGAGGGGAAAAGGGGGCGGCGTGCGGCTAGGTTTAAAATTTTAGAGAAAAGTTGAAATTGCATATTTATATTACAGTGTTAAATTGTGAGACAAAACAGGTGGTGACAGGGATTAAGAAAAACAGAAACACAAACACGCGAGAAGTATTGAAATAAATTGCGAGTCCACAGTAATTTTAGTCTTGATAAACAGTAGGTGTCCGAGCTGTTTTAGC
The DNA here is from genome assembly GCA_032356905.1 of Salix exigua. Classification (NCBI taxonomy): domain Eukaryota; kingdom Viridiplantae; phylum Streptophyta; class Magnoliopsida; order Malpighiales; family Salicaceae; genus Salix; species Salix exigua. Next base: position 6,403,840 of record CM063596.1, read on the forward strand.
TCTTTAGGTAATTTTCAATTTTGAATTTTAGGATTGTTTAGTGTCATGAATATATTATATTGAGGTAGTAGGTGCGTGCACCCTTTCAATTGTTACGACAATTAAATTAGTATGAAAATGATCTCAAACTCTTTAGTTTTAATCAATGTATAAACTGATGAAAAAATTAAAAAAAAAAATCTTTATTTATGGGAACTGAAGGGATGGATTTGCAATCAAGTCTTTATTCCAGCCGTCTAACTTTGATCGGCGGTAGCCACCCAGAAGTTCATCGGCGCGGTGGGCCAATCTTTCATGCCAGAAGAGGAAAAAGACAAGGAGAGATTCTGTGATTAGCGTAAGTGTGTTTAGAAATATAATTGAGATTGTTTTTTTAAAATAGTTTTTTATTTGAAAATATATTAAAATAATATTTTTTTTATTTTTTAAATGTTATTTTTAACATAATTACACGAAACACATAAAAAAAAGAATAATTTTAAAAAATATATTTTTGAAATGTGGTGTAACTAAGCCCATGTAACATAGACGGACGAGGATGCAGCCATTGAGCTTATACCAGCCGGAGTCACGGGCCACCACGCGGCGACCGGTACGCGAACATTCAAGGAAATAACGTGGTTCCCCACCTGCTTTCAACATGGAAGCAAAACTGCAATGAAGCCCTTTATCTTTGCTCTATTTATCACCCTTTTTTTCTTTTTTTGGAAAATGAAAACAATAAAATTGCAAGCATCCAAATATAAACTACTGGTAAAAACTAAATATCTATTTGAAATTGCATTTTAAAAATAATTTTGTTTTTTATTTTAGATTATTTTTTATATTTTCAAGTCATTTTAATATATATTTTTATATTTTCAAGTCATTTTAATATACTAATATTAAAAATAATCATTTTTTTTAAATAAAACAATTATAATTATACAGTAAAAATTGAGTCCGACCACTATAAAACGTTTCAATTTGATCCTTATAAGTAAAGGTAAACATCTTCTGCCACGTAAAAGATATCCATCATCATATTTAACGCTAAATATTACAAAATATCCCCTCCTCTATTTTTTTTAGAAATTAATTATTATTCGATCAGCGCAGTTTATCAAAATAAATGAATTAATTGTATAATACCAAAATAATTAATATTTTTTAATCAGAAATAATCAATGTCAATAAATATAAAATTTACTCGGAGACCATCTATTTATATGTCAAACCCCATTCATAACTATTTATAAAATATTTTAAAAAATCTCACCTGATCAAAGTTTAATACATAAATATGATTTAATTTCAAATTTATATTTAGCCAAATCAATAGTTTTCAAGTTTAAACTATTATATAAAGTTTAAAAAATAACAAAAAAAATATTATAATCTAAATATTACTGTTTTAATTAAAAATATGGTTACTTGGAATTGGTAATTGGCTACGAGAAGCTTGTTTTGTTTGCTTGTAAATGTTTTAACTATTTTTCTTCCATGACAGAAACGTATAAAAAAAAGGACTAAAAGAAGAAGCTTAAGTTGCCGATAATAGAGTTACCTAGAATACGAGGGCACATCTGCAAATAGGTACATTTACTTGACAGAATAAATACGAAAGACGTGGAATTAATTAGGAAACAAGGCACATAATATAATTATATAACATTTTAAAAGAGAGTCCAGCTACACATAGACATGAACCAGCCATTATATATAACAAAAACCTCATTTCTACCCTAAACACAAACCTACCTCTCCCGTTTCATGGGTTCTCACGCTTGGGACGTTTTCTAGCAACTCATCTTCTTCTTCGTTTTCGTTTACCAGTCTCTCTCTCTCTCTCTATTTTTTTTCTCTTCTGGCTAAGAAAGAATTCTTTGGAGAGAGAGACTCGGGAAAATACATGCGCATAGAAGATCTGAATATGGGGGGGAAGTATATGGAGATGTTTCGAATAGCTGCAAGGTTTCATTCTCATTGCCCGCAAACTGCTCGGGTGTACTACCATCCGCCGGCTAACGCTGACGACCACCACAACAGCCACACTCATCCCCACCAGCACGACTGCGGGTGCGGCGGCGCCACTACCTGCAGTGCCAGCAATCTAGAGGCAATCACGAGGGTGGACGTAAGAGAGCTCATTCTCAATTCTATCTGATAGCGACGAGCAAAATAAAGGAGGGTAGTTAATTTTCTACAGAAACAAATCTGTTGAATCTCTTATTTTACTGAACCCAGAAGATGTTTTCATTTTTCTTTCTCAAATCTCAAGTGTGTTTGTTCTTTTAGTAATCCATATTCTTTCTTTTATTTTACTGATACCTGTATCTCTAACCAATCAATATATTTATCTGTGCGGTGATGCTCTGAGGTTGGCTATTCCTTAAAAAAACCCATGTTGTTTTGCTTGTTAGAGACAAGATCCATGATGTTCTAGGAATGTAAAATGGGTGGTGATTAAGGGGAGAAAAACAGGCAAACAACTTGTTGGGTGTCCTGGAACTCTAAGATATCTCATTAATTTGCACCAGAACATGTACCTCAGATGGTTGAACAAAACTCCAAGTTGGTGTCTTTTTCATAAAAGATCCGGGTCCCTTCTGGTGGATTTGAGATCTTCCTTTGATTCCATCTATGACCACCCCCGGAAAAAAAACAAAGCAAACGCAAACCAGACAGGCAACCTTAAATGAGAGTAGCTTGGTGACTTGAGCAAAAAAAGGAAAAGAGTTGATGTACAGGCGGCGTCAATGGCAAAATTAAAAGGCCATTAAATTTTGACGGCGTAACAGCATCAGGTGGAGGTCGTCGTGGGTGGAAGTTACCGGGGGTTCTTGATAATTTTCTTAAGAATCACGGGCACGTTTCTCAAAATTCATCGGGATTTCAAAAGATGTGAACATACCTGATGCTGGTTGTAGCATCATCGTGATCAATTTTCTTCGATGGGCAGGTACAGGGGTGTTTTCGTCATATATTTAACGCTTAGCATTCCGATTTACCTTTCCGTGCCTTTTGACTATCGAGTCCGGAACCAACGAAACGAAATTGGGCTCGTTAATTGAGAGCGGATTACGAAAAAGTACACGCTGTCTTTTCTCCTCCACCTGCCAAACTTGGGGCAAAGATTCGCAGGCCTGCCTGCCTGCCACGCATCCTCTGATTCCTCCCTTGCGTCCGGGCGTGTGTTGCTAAAAACAGGGATGCAATTTCTCGTTTCAAAATTTGATATGCTATATTATTAAAAATAAAATTTTAAAAAATAATTGTAACTACATTTCTAAATAAATACAAAATAGTAAACCAATTTATATAAAAATATAATCAATATTCAATTTGATTTTACATTTTATATTGTTTTTCAATTATGATATCAATTTAAATTTCATGGTTGTACTACATGACGTTACTTAAACTGTAATATTTCTCCAGACAAGAATATGTTGTATTAATTTACTATTTATTTTAATTTTGTGTGTTAATTGCTTGTTTTTTCCGCTTCTACTAGATTCTCCGAACTTGGTTGGGATTTTGAATTTCGCATTGGCCTCTTAAAGGCGACTCGGCACACGCTTTTTGTTTGATTTTCACTCATTGATAGCTGTGCCGGTTTATTATTGTTTTTTCTGCAGCGGTTCTTGGCGTATTTTATAAATGTATTTATTATTGAAAAATATTGCATTTATTTAATTATATGTATATGTAAATAAAAAATAATTTAAATTTTAAGCCTTAAAGTCAGAGTTCAAGTTGCACGCATCCTATTGGTCCTTCACTTTCATTTTCGTTTGAACTCTTTTCTTGTAGGGTTTTCAAAGCCATTATAGTTTTCCCGTGAAGATTTATTCCCGTAAAAAATATACTTCCAGCACTTGTATATATAAAAAAAAAAGGTTTTTTTATGTGACGGCGCCCTTAATCGTCGAATTATAATAAGCCGCCGCCTTGGCAACTTGCTGGAGAATCCAAAATTGCGGTGGCTTGATTGCTGCAACGTCACATAAAACACCCCATCGCGCATGGCCTGCCACAGAAAATAGTTTTGTGGTCACTAAGAATATATACCGTTCAAACGTGATAGCTCCCCGCGACTTGTCGAGCTCACATTGAATATACTTGCAGAATCTCTTCAATCCAAAAATATCCTCAGCCGGCTGACGAGAACAAAAATTCAATATCGTGGAGGAAAAGAAAATAAACTTAGCAGCCCCATGGCAGAGCATATGGCTCGGGGACCAGCAGCATGATGCAATCAAAATTCAGAAGGCTGGTGTGGTGACAGAAAAATAAGTGTCACATTGGTGTGAAGTTTTGACCGTTGGATCGGTGAAGGACAGAAAACTGATGGAATTTATAGAGCAAATATCAAGAGGCACAGCACAAAACAACCAGGAAAAATGGAGAGTTTTGACAAGACAGTGGAGGGCGGCTAGCATTGTCAAAATCATTCTAAGAAACACGCAGCCCAGGAAGATATCACTGGCTCCCTGAATGTGGCTTCCGAGCCACAAAGAAAAACAGCGGGGTGAAAATCTCCTTCCTGGAAGACAATAATAAAAATAAGTGAATTCTTTATCTCACATGCTTCTCATAAAAGTAACTCATAGACAATCCAGGACCAAAGAGCTAAAAAGAGGAGCTTTTTGTCAGGAAAAAGAAAAATTCAAGGTGGAAGCATCGCAGCCATTGTTGACCTGGATATTGTTATAGGGTGAGAACATAAGGTCTGCTTGGGGCTCAAAATGGTCTCGTGAGGTGGCCAGTTAGGTGAAATAGAGAAGCACTGTATGGGCTGAACATAAAGTAAGTTCAGAAAGGAAGCTAACATGGTAACTGAAAGACTCACCTTCCACCTTCAACTAGTCCCTCTGCAGCCTTCTCAAGAAAATCTTGAACCCTTTGACTTCCTTTGGGAGCAAGCCCTACATATTCCAAGGCTTTGACCTGCAAGGTGAATTACCAGTTAACCATCCACGAGGGCTTGCAATAATCAGGAATGTAAGTTCATTCGGTTTGGGGTGGCAAATAATAGGGGTGATGATGGTACAGGAACCAAACAGAGAGGACCAATTCTGTGTACCATATTTTTTGTAAAGAATCTCCCGACAGCTGTTAAACGGAAGCTACTCAGTGAGAAGTGACTTTTGTCCAAAGGCAAGTACCATGGCAGAGGTGAGCCCACTGCAAGATCTTTTGACCACATGACCTTCACAGATAGAGTTAATGATGATCGTTTATCATGATCAAATAGTTCAGATATCAACTAAGAAAAAGAGAGACAGATTCTCTACTGACCTCAAAACCAGCTTTCTTTAGAGCGTCAATGCATTGTCCAGTCAACCTAATGTCTGGAAGGCCATCGCCAATCTCTATTTCTGCCTGCAACAATTAAAATATGTTAAATTCACGGCCATGAAGATTGAAATCACTAATAGAAAACAGAAGGCCTTTTTTTAGACGGCTAAAATATCTGACCTTAATTTTTTGATGTTCTTGGTTGAGTGGGTCGAAAGAATCAGTCATGCACCACTCATATGCAGCAAAACATTGTCCTGGCTTCAATACCCTGTAAATCTCACTGTAGCATCCATACTGTTCAGAAAATACAGAATGTTACAAAGGTCAGAGAGAGGGGGGGAGAGAAATACTTATACTTATTTATATAAATAAACACTTGTCTACATATATATGTGACGCAAAGACAACATAAAATATATGGAACATACTGCATCTGGTGCATGGCAGGTAGCTTCAATTGCATATACAGCATCAAAAACGTTATCAGGGAATGGCATTTTCATGAAATCACCCTGCATAATCAAGAAAAAACTAAAATTACAGGTCACTGCAAAATGTAAAAATCATATTCTAGAACTCTTGCATTGCTTCTGTGTGTTAAAATTTTAAACCAGATTGACAAAAGACTAAGGAAAGAAAACAACAGAAGTGCTTAATAGACAGGAACTCGACAAGAACTTGAATTTACACCGAGAACAGAACCAACCTTCACAAAATCACAGGTCCTGTCAACTCCTGTAATGCGATTTAGTTCCTGCAAAGTAAAATATAGGCAGTGAGCTTCAATGCCATTTTGAAAACATCATCACAAACAAATCAAGAGTGACAAGTATGGAAATCAAATAAAGTCGATCAATTTTAGATAATCCATCAAATACAAGTACATAACGCTTTTGACTGACATAGATGAAAAGGATAGGCATGCACCTTTCCCCTTGATATCTGATACTCATTGTTGTTCAACCCTGTTATTGTTGTTGAGCTGCAGCAATTTACCATAAAAATTATGATATGCCTAAAGCACTTTTGTGGATAGGTTTTCAATGCAAAGAAAGTGAACTTATTTGTTAACATGAAGAACAGTAATATTTCATCCAACAATTAATACTTGTGATACTTCCAGGATCAGGCCCCATCATTTGCATGATCCATGTTGCAAATACTACCAAGGGACTACAAACATTGTTTACAGCAACAGAGCAAAGTAGGATACCGGTCCAACAATGGTTCTACCACTTCCCATTAAGATTTGAAAAGACCACTGTAAATGTCATTACCACCAAATCACTACCATAATTATGTCACAACAAGAAGCAGAGTAGGATGCCTGTCCATCAATTATTAGTTGCTTTGCTTCAAGGTAAGACAGCCCGTTTGTATAATTTACATCAAGTGAAATTTGAAGCCAGCTAGCAATAGCAGCCATTTATCGTCCTTGCATTTTTAAACTACCATAAAAAGCAGTATTTAAGAACCTAACACCATGTAGGGATTCAGAAATAACTACAAAACAAAACCTAAGTTACTTAAATTTGTGTGAAGGAAATTTTTGCCACTGACCTAAATCGAGCAATTTCTCTTAAAGGCCCACCAATTCCACATCCTACATCCAGCACCTATTTAAACAAAAATGAGGTCAAGTCGATGTATCAAAGTTATTAAATGAAGTAGATCTCCAATTGGTTTGACAGTATTCTGTAGACGAGGCTAAACCTTCTGTCCAGGTTTCAGGCCAAGCTGTAAAGCAAGAAAGTGTTCATGTCGCTTGATGCTCTCACGAAGAGACTCCTCTTTGAATCTGAAACAAGATATATTTTACTTGCAATCAGACTTATAAACAGCAGTTGCGATTAGACATAAAATATGCGTGCAGAACCGCAATATAAAATGTAGAAGACACAAAAAGGATACCTAGGTGCAAAATGGAAAGACTCCCCCCAGCCAAACTCATAAAAGCTGGTAACAAGATCATAATATTTATTAACCTGCAGTTTACATGTGATGAGTTAATAGGTATAGGTTAAATATCACTGTTTAGATCAGCAATAAGTTCGCATCCAAAAGAAAATAAACAGGTTATTCTTATTTCAACAAAACATTTCAATGCAGTTTACATATCTAGCTGACTGATTTGATTTAGGAGAATCTAACTTTATGGCTAATAATCTTTAATGATAATAGAACATTATCCATCCTTGTCTTGATAGAAGTTACATGAAAAACTTCCATTGAAGTTTGCAAAATGTTTCAAGAGCTTTTTGCATGGATCAGGGTTCTTTTTAAAACATAACTGTTCGGTTTCCAGTGAACAAATTTATATTTAGTAACTCATAAAATAGATAACAAGAAACTCAGCTTCTCAGACATATTATGATCTATGAAATGGACTATGCATGCAATGTCATATTAATGTTTTTATGACACAAGGAATAAATCCATAAAAAGTTCCAAACATTATACAAAATCAATTGGGACTTGATTTAGAGACCAATGAAAAGGTATTGAAAAGGAAAATAAAAAAGTTCAGCTATACATTTCTCTGAAACTATAAATACGCAAGAAGTTCAAAGTTTTCCAAAGCTAAAAATTTAAAGAGAAGAAAAGTGAAAGGAGCAGCTTATCTGCAGGAACTACATGAAGGTCAATCTTAAGAGGATAGTTGACTTGACATTCTCTTACCATGTCAGTGTAGTTAGCTTTTCTCTCTTCCTCATCACCTCCATAACAGACATGATACTTCTCATACCTGGATTGTCAATATAAGACTTTCATCACAGATTTTCAATAAGATACAAAAAATTTAAGGTTTGAAAACCTAAAAGTTCACACATGCCGCATAAGAATTTCCAGGAAGTTACGATAGATTACACCAACACTAAAATCAAACTTTAGACTGCAGCTTTTGCTTTTAGATACTTTTCAAAAGTGCTTTTGATTATTATTTAGTGCTTTTTCATGATTTTGATGTGCTGATATTAAGAATTAAAAAAAAAATCTGAACAAATTCATTCCAGGGAAGAGTTATTTTGAAAAGGAACTTGTACCACAATCCCAAACACCCGTCAATATAATTAAGAAAAAATCACTTGCATGCAAAAATAAAATTCTATCTTTTGCACGAAGGAGGGACTCCTACGATTTTTCATTTTTCCTTAATCCTTCACGTCCTTTCTGAGAAAATTTCCCTGGAAAGCAGGCCCCATCAATCCCCTGAACCATCTAGGAATTTTCGTGCGGTTCTTTTGTGTGGCTATAATCACTATTCAACCAAAAAATATATAAGCAAGCAAAAACCTGACCTCTAGACAGCTTGTAAGGGAAACCTGAGCGCAGTTTCCCTTTGACAGGCACAATACAGTCGTGATTGAAAGGGTACTTGTCTGGTTTGGGTCCCCGTGTAGTGGCATAGCCATAAAAAAAGACAAATCACATGAAAGCCAACATTCAGTTCCAAGTTCACATGCTAGCCAGTCCATGTTACTCTTTTATCTGCTTTCTTTGTAATTTCCCCAAATTCAAATTAAAGCAGGCATAACTAATCTAACCATTTTCGTTATTGATAAAAAAAAAAAAAAAAAGAGAACAGAATAAAATTGGTACAATCACCTTCTACTAAATATGATTTCTGAAACCAGACAGATAAATGATGAGCATGACAGATTCAATAAAGTGGGAACATGCACAACCATTGTTGTTAGCAAACCAGGATGAAGCTCCGTGGTTAATGGTGTCATCTAATCTTGGTCAGTGCAAGCTAGGAGAAAGGTCCACCGACCATGCTAGATAGACAGAACTCGAAACAAAACTATATAAATAAGAAAGAGAAAGATCAAATCCTGCATGAATAGAGAAGGTAGAGAAGAATACTTCTCGACAGCGGAGAGAACATCACTTTTATCGATCTTTCCGCCGAGACCACTAGCGAGATTCAATGCACCAGCTTTCGACATTTCTCTTGAATCAAATAATACGGGGATCCAAAGCAAAGCAAAACTATAAACCAGTGGAAACAGATTGGATCCTGGTGTTTGGATGGAAAATGTGTGCGAGCGAAAGAGTGAGAGAGGGAGAGTGTGAATATAAAGCTTGAGGATCAGATCAAACGTGGATTGTGGCCGCAATGATAGGGAGATGAAAGAGGAAAGCTTGGTTGGCTAAAGGTGAGGACTTTATTATACCTGTATAAAAAAGGAGAAATTAAAAAAAAAAAAAAAAACAGTATGTATTTATTTGAAAGTTGGTTATTTTTTAAAGTGACTTATATTTAAAAATATATAAAAATAATATTTTTTTTATTTTTTAAAAATTATTTTTGATATCATTATATCAAAATAATTTTTTTTTGAATTTTAAGAAAATGGCAGTTATACCACCGTTCCAAACAAACTGAAACTCGGTTTTTTTTTAAAAAAGGTGTTTTTAGTTTAGATTAATATTTTTCTATGGTTTTAATGTTTGATGTAATAAATAAATAAAATAAAAAACAATAAATATGTTTTAAAATCATGGTACGTGTGAATCTATATAAATAATTTATGTGCTTGATAAAATCATAGTAGAGATTGAAGATATGTACTGAAACCGTATTGTTCTGCCTACAGGAATGTTTTTTTTATGTATATACAAACGGCTATTGGATGGTTAGAATATGGCAGAGCCGGGAGGAGTGAGAAAACACAAGTCTTTACGAAGCAAAAAGCTGAAAGAGACTCCAAGAAAGACAGCGCGGATAAATTTGTATTTTTCTTTGACGCCGTGAGGTTCCACGTCATTGCTTCACGTGAACGACATGTGTACCGCATTGCACGTTCGTGGGATCCGTGTCAGAGGAGTCGTGCCCGCTGAAATGATGCCAGTTCAGTGACTGGAATCTGGATCCTAAATTTTGTATTGTGACGATTCAGTCGCTATTTTTTCTTCCTAATATTAATATATTAAAAGGAAATTAAATTATACAAAAAAACGTGGATCATAAAGGCAATTACTTATATGAAATTGTGGTTGATGTTAATTTTTAAAGTGTTTTTTTGTTCAAAAATACATCAAAATAATATTTTGTTTTATTTTTTAAAAAATACTTTTGATGTCATCATATCAAAATAATCTAAAAACACAAAAAAAAATCTAATATAAAAAAATAAATTCAAAAACACTTTTAAAACACAGTATGAAATACTCTATGTGGTCGTGTGGCTCACTGATTACATTGCGTTTACATTGAACAGTGGAGCTCTCAGTTCAATTGTGGGTCCCACACAAAACTAATTTCATGCCGCCAATACAAAAGCATCTTTGACCGCAAAAGTTGTCTTAAACAATTTGTCATCATGGTTGTCAAAATCATGATTTTGACGATTTTGATCGAGTTTGACTAATTTTGACTAAAATCGTTTTTCTACGAGTCAATAAGGTTTGACAAGTCAACTCGCGATCTTGACAACCATGCTTGTCACGGGTTGATCCTTTCTCATCTCCTCGCTTGTCCCTCCTCACCTCACCTCCTCGTCAGTCTTCTCCCTCCCTCCCTCCTTGTCGAAACCCTCTCCCACCTCACCTCCCTCTCTCCCTCACAGACTTGACCGTCAGCCCCCGTCTTCTCCCCTCCTTTTTTCACTATATCTTGCTCTCTGTCTCTCTCTCCCTCTTAAGGAAAAAAAAGGCAACAGGGTTATAGATTCAACCTCGCAAACCCATTTGTCATTTCTTCCTTCAGCTCCTCTCTCAAATCCATCAACAGAGACCCAAAAAGGATTTGGCCTATCAAAATTCAAGAGTTAGAATCTAGGAATGTTATTCTCAAAGGCTCACTTGCTCGATACTCACGTGTTGGCTTAGATCATTTACCTAACGTTTTGAACTTATTGGATTATAGAGTCAAGGAGATAAGCAAAAGGTATTATGTTGAGTTTGTTAAGCAAGGTGATATATAATGGTGGAAAGATGGCGTTGTGGAGAATGGGAGACGAGAAATGGAGTATTGTGGATGATATTCTACAGGGATATGTATATGATAGTGTTCCTTATAGTAATGGATTTTTTTTGCTATTGTTGTTAATTGATTAACTACTAGTATTGATCCAGCGAAAGCTTCGTTTGTGATCATGGAAGTTGCTCCAGCAAAACCACGATCTGGGTTTGGACATGGTAATACATTTAAGAACCTGGTTAAGTGGTTTTCGGATTTGTTTTTAATTGACAAGTACCGTGAAGATTTATTTTACTAGTCAGAGTCGAATGATGAAGATGATTATCATATTAAAATTTACAAGATATGACAAGGAGTGTGATTGGGTGGAGATGGATGGATTGAAAGATGTTGGATATGTTTACATTGACAGATTTATCACGCGAACAATTTTGGTAACATTAGTTTGCAATTCGTACATCATTGAAGATGAATTTCACTTTATTTGAATTTATATTTGTATTCAAAATTGTTCTTTAAAAAATTGTATTTGAATTTTAATTCCCTCATTAGTATTACGAGATACATAAATCAGTTGTATTGTTGTATTAATGCACAAGTGAGATATTTTTTTATCGGTAATTTTTTTTCCTGATGTTGTTAATAATTTGTTATGTATTATGCATGCTTTAATTGTTTTGTGCTCCTGTTAATGATTTTGCTTGTGTTATGCATATTTTTTTAATATGTTTTTTTTCTGCTTGGCAATTTGTGTTTCCGTCATTTTTTTCTAATCAAGTTGTCAATAGTTCTTTGCACGTATATAGAAAAATATGGTTAATTTGTGCTGCTTATTTTTTATGCTCATTTGAGCTGTGCACTGAATTCTACAATTATGACAAAAATTTGTTGTTCACCTACATGTTTTGCTGAAATAAAATGGTACAAATGTGCGATTAATTTACGAGCAATTGTTGTGAAAATGACAAGAAAATAATGTTTTTGAATGAATTCTACAATTGTAATAAAAATTTACTATTCACTCATGTTTTGCTGAAATAAAATGGTATAAATGTGTAGAAAATTTGAATTATTGTTGGGAAAATGACAAAAAAATAATATATTTGAAAGCTAAAAGTTGCATAACCACAAGTTTTGAATTACATAGTTCTTCAATCAATTTTTCTATATAAGTGAGAGTGATTCTCAAAACATTTACAATCTTATACATTCACAATCACAAAAATATCTTTTGAAGAGCAACTTCACAAAAGAAATATCATTAGCAATTTACAAGTTCATGTAATTTTCATCTTAAGTTCTTGCAATTTTAATTAATTCTCTGCAACCTTATAAGTTGTTTTTGTTTAAGGTGTATTTAAAGTTTTCTTTTCTTTTCATGGAACTTGAAGATATGAATGATCCTTGGTATAACAATATAGTTAACGAAGATTTTGATGGCGATTATGAAAATATAATGAACCGCGTTGAAGAACAAAAACAAGTATTTAATTTACTTCAATTATTTCAAATATTTTGTTACTATAATTATTAATAAATACACAAAATTATTCCAACAAAATATTTACTTGCATATATGCACGTATGTATGTATATGTGCACTTTAAATTAATTTCACAAGTTGACAATAATATGAAAAGTATGGTAACTAAACACACAAAACTGTTTTTCATTAAACTCAACTTCAACTACAGTTTTAACCAAACACTTAAATTTTAGTTACTGAACCATGATTAAAAGTACTTTTCACTAAGCTGCTTTTCCGACCTCAACCACAACTGCAATAGCCGTGTCAAACAAGCTCTATAAGGTCGAGGCCAAATCCAGTTGCAAGTTTCTGAATTTCTTTCATGGCTTCACTGATCTTCTCAACTTTTTCACTCGTAATTAATCGAAAAGCAACAGGTTTGTGGAGCGAAACAAAATCACGTGTTTTTTTCTTTTTATCATAGCCGATCTTTATCTACATATTTTTTTATTTTTTAAAATATATTTTCTATATATTTTTTTTTAAAAAAAAACAGATTGAACCTAATCCAACTATATAGGCAGCTTAACCTAAGTTGGGACAAAAGGCCTAACTCTGTTGGACTTAGGTTGGATCGAGAGAAGGTCCACCAAGGAGTTTTTTTTAACAAAAACAGAAAATTGAACCGTTGCACTGTCTATGTATTGTATGAATAGTGCAGAGTGAATTAAATTCACTCTTGCACTGTTCATGTAGAGCAATGATAGGATGATCTGGCCGACAATAACAAGAGCCGCACTTGCCGATGACACTAAATAGAAAAGACCAAGATGATTTTTTTACGGTGGTGACGGGGTTTGAAAATAATAGACCGTAGTCGTCAGAAAAAACATCAAAAGATTGTAGCTAGGTTGTGTTGGTGCTTAACGCAAAAGCTAAGGGAGAACAACTTCTTTTTTTTTTAAAAAAAAAAAAAAAACATGGATCATAAAGACGAAATAAAAGTATATCGTAAAATCACGGTGGGCCATGTAACGCCGTAGCGGGACAGTGCTTAATCTGTGCTCTGGCCCAGCAACTCTATTATTGAAGCATGCTTTGTCCGGGGGGTTGCTTGTAGTTTTCTAACTGGACCACATTTTGTTGAATTTTTGGTCCAACAGTTCCAGGGTCAAACATGAACTCATAATATGCAGCCACGGTGGCGTGGAGAGTTTTGTGTAGTTAACACTATCAAACCCTCCTCAAAAAAATAGTTTAGAATGTATGTATTGAAAACAAACTTGGAAAATATAAAATTAGAATTATATCTACTTAGCACGGTAGATTGTCGGGTTTGAAATTGTGATAAATATTAATTATTAAAGCGTTTTTTTTTTGTTTAAAATGCATTAAAATAATATTTTATTATTATCATTGAAAATTATTTTCTTCTGTGAAGCTATACTTGTACTCCATGCCCCAAAAGCTAGTTATTTTCTGCTCACCATCGAACTTGCTAGCCATGGTCAAGCTCCGTCCATGGGGAGTCTATCAGCTCATCGTTTATTGATCTTGATTCATGAAACGCCCGTTGATGTAGTTGACCATGATGGTGGGCCAGACATCTTTTATTTTGAAACTCTAGATATTCAGTTTTTAAAAGAACTTTAGCTTGAAATTTTGAATTTTCGATCATAAACTGATACACGCTCGAGTAATTATAGCTGTTGCCATTACACATCCTAGAAATGGTAAATTACATAGTTTCTACCATCCTCTTATCCATAAGGCTCTTTCTTCCGACACCACGTGGGGGCAACATCATGGAACAACAAAAGACCACATGGCCAGGATAGATACAAAAGCAGAGCATGTGCCTCGACGGAGGACAATGTTGCAGGATCCCTATATATAAAAACCAGGAACATGTAGTTTGCTAATGATGGAAGCAGAAAGGTACAGCTGACATCTAAGCAATAGGGGATACCCTAACTTCATCAAGGATAGGACCACAAAGGGATCCGAAGTCATCACTCCTAGTATGGTAATATGAACTGTAAAATGTAATTCTCGTCCGAGCTGAAACGGCTTTGAACTTGAAACTTGCGGTCTTGGATTCACCCTTTCCTTTGGATTCGAATGGAACTTTAAGTGTATCACCGGCGGCGAATGCCTCGACCATCATGGATCCATGGCAACCATTCCTGGCGTCTCCGATCGTGAATGAGAGACTGTAGACTTTGTTGGGAGTTGTTCTGAGGATCTGGGCAATTGCACTTTCTCTTCCTGCAACAAGCTCAACAGCAGCAAGACCGAAAGGAACATTGAAGTGCTTTTTGTCAATGAACTTCACAGCTTTAAGCGATTCAATCATCCAGCCAGGGAGCGGAGATGTGAGATCTTCTTGTCTCGGAGGAAGGAGGACGCCGTTGGAGGTGTTTACTAGCCGATGAGGACCCTCCTCAAAGCCATGATTCTTTACAAGGTTATCTACAAGACATCATTTGCAACCGACAATAGACCAGAGAAGCTATCATCAAACTCTTATGAAAGAAAACAGAAATCAAATTTGAAAATTTTACATGCTTAAGAGCACACATTTAACTTCAAAATTATTTAACCACGGTAGCAACTTAACTATAACCGTCACAGATACATTTATCACTTTCATCACAACCATTCAAAGAGAATAGGCAGGAGTTTAGAACTTCAGATGGAAAAACAAACAGCATCTCTAATCAAATTTCCATCTTCGATATCATATATGCATTAAAAACAAAAAATGCGGGCTAAAGCCAACCAGATAAACCAAGCAACTAACTGAAGCGCAATCTTAGACAGATCTACAAACAATGTCTGAGGCTAGAGCATCAAATGTTAGGCGTTGAAACTTGAAGATCCAAGCCAATTAAAAATAGTCTCCACATGCAACAGCCTCAACGTACAACAATCCCACAAAAATAAGCAATACAGAAAATAAACTTGCAAAACAGAATCAGACAAGAAATCACAAAAATACAACTAAAACATGGCCCACAAATTCTCCATGCCAAAGACAGATCATCACAATTAAAGAGTGAGTTATCATTACCTCTTGTGGGCATTGGTGGAAAGAGCTCCTTGATAGCAACTGCATCAATGAGTGGTCCACACGAAGGGTCCTCTTGGACCCCGGTGTTGTGAAATGTCATTTTAACAACAGTGGCGTTGAGTCTAAATCCCCAAGCATAAGTGTCTCCACCATTACTACTATACAGAGTCTGCAAAGGCAGGTCCCCGAACACATTACCAACTGAGACTCTCAACACCTCGTCCTGAGCACAAGTTCTTGAAGCACCAAAAGTTAGAGCATAAAGAGAGCCTGCTTTTATCGTTATTGTTTGAGAAATTGAGGCCTCATTGCCTAGCCTTACTGCATGGACACCATGAGCCACATTGAAGTACATGCCACCGGGTTGTGGCCCAGCAGAGATGTATTCTACGAAGCCATTGATTTCCCAGCTGGGGAGTGCATATTTTCCTTTAAGGACTGTTTTTCTGATGGCACCAGGTTTTGGTTTCTCTTCAAAGTTGCCATTTTTGAGAAAGCCTGGAGACAGAGAGCAGACCAAGAATGTGAAATTAGTAGTCAGCAAAGAAATGTGCTGAAGAAAGTAGAGAACTTAAATCCGAACCCCTTTCTTTAATGGCCACTCTGAATCTAAAATTAACCTAACTTTCTGTTTCGGGGAATCTTTGAAAAGGATGTGAAACTGTAAATAGCAGGTAAAGGTGAAAGGGAGAAGAGAAAATCCATCTCCAAATCTTACAGTAAAGTCCTGAAAGAAGATTCTACAAGTATGAATCATAAAGATTCAACCTTGTATACTAATAAATTAAACGAAACATCAACTGCCAAAAACCCAGCAAACAACATAAAATTTTGCACTGCAAGCACATATATATGCCAAAAGAGAGAACAGTGCGCACACACAAAAAAAAAAATCAATGAATACACCATGACACTATTATGCTAAATCTTCCTTGTCCAAGCCATTTAAATGGGGTCAAAACATTAAACATGGAAATTAGCATTTAGCTAGCATTACCTTCCATGTAAGTAGCGGCCGAGGCAGAACCAGTGAAGAGCATGAATAACGCAAGCAAAAGCGAAAACCCAACAGCCATTTTCACAAAAGAAATGAACACGAAGTAGCTAGGCCTGGTGCAGTGGTAGAGAGAGGTGTCTATGATGTTGGAGAGAAAAGGAGATAGGAAATGCTTATATTTATAGCGAGATGAGGACAAAAGCGAGTGAGCTCAGTGCACATGGGCAGTCTGAGTCTGAGTAGAAAAAAGTTAGCAGAAACCACGTTAAATTGAGACACTGGTCTGAGACATTTGTCTTTTTTGTCTCTCTTCTCAGTTCTCCACGTTTCATGGCGCTGGCATTTATGTAATTTCACTCATTTACCCTTAGTTTTCCTTCTCTTTATTTTTGTTCTGCAAAAATCCCACTCTTTACATTAGACTCCCTTTTATTTATCAAATTATAAAATTAAAAAAAACAGAAAATAAACCTGTGAAAAATATTTTATTTTAATTAATTTCTTAGTTGATTTACTTTCTTTTATTTAATTTATTTTCATTCCACTTGAAAAATAAATTAAAGAGTTATTATTATGGCTCATGATAGAGCAAGTGTCGAATATTCATCTTGATACTGGTAAAAAATAATATCATTAACGCGTATTAACTAATAAATAAATAGTACTTGGAATTGATCAAAGAATAGAAGGCTTCGGTAAAATAATAATAATAATAATAAATAAAAGAGAACACATGGATCATACCCTGAGTTAAATTAAGACCATGTTTGGATTTACGAGACCCATTTATGTCATCCACAATTTAAAGAATGTTGGTTGAGATTGACTCGAGTTTTAAGACAAAATAATATAAAAAAAAGTCTGAAACAAAATATATTTATTATGCATTAATTTTTCTTTTTTCCTTTTTTTTTTAGTGTATAGAGTTTCTCGATAAGTAGAAAACAATAATCCATAAGAAAGTAAATTATTTGTTTGAATTTTGTTTATCAAATTAAAACTCATAAAGTATACTTTAAATTTTTAAATCCGAGGGTCGAATTCAGAATCGATTGAAGTAATTAAAATATATTTTTTAATTTAATAATTAAATATTCTTCAACTAGCTTGTTTGAAAATTCTTACATTTTTCAGTCCATCACCTAAAAAAATAATGCCTTCAAAAAAAATTATTTATAATTATCTAGTAGGTAATCAGTAACAATAATTTGGGACCAAAGTGCCTGTTTAGTATTGTGATTCTACTGGTTTTTGAATGAAATTTGAAAAAAACAAAAAATTTATCTTAAAAGGATATATTTTTGAGTGTTTTAGATCATTTTGATGTGTTAATTTCAAAAAAAAAATCATTTTGATGTATTTCGGCAGGATAAACACTTTGAAAAACTACCGCAATCACACTTTCAAACAGGCTTATGTGCCCGTTTAACATTGCTATCTCAACGACTCTGACCTAAATTTGATTTTTTTTATTTTTTTATTTTAAATAAATATATTTTTGAGTGTTTTAAATCATTTTGATGTACTTCTTCTATCATCTCGGATTCGAGTAGTATAATTATTAATATGACAATAATTAATAATTAGTTTTAAAATTGATAAAATTAATTAAGGATATACCTGTCTGTCCCGAAAGAATACCTGTTCCCACTTGCAACCACC
Source organism: Salix exigua (assembly GCA_032356905.1). Classification (NCBI taxonomy): domain Eukaryota; kingdom Viridiplantae; phylum Streptophyta; class Magnoliopsida; order Malpighiales; family Salicaceae; genus Salix; species Salix exigua. The sequence continues at coordinate 6,422,252 of CM063596.1, forward strand.
TCCCTACGGTCACCCGCGGTATAGCGTAATTTCATGGCATGGAGAGCAGCATGCCCTACTTACATGTGCCTGTAATTAGTGGGCCATCTGGCCCAGTATCATCTAATCCACGTTCACTTGTTGGTGAGAAGGATGCACCTCCCCTCAAATTACAGAATCCATGGACATATTATCATCATGCTGCCCAAATCTAGATTTTCTCCATCATTATCTTCATCAATAATTCCGACCAGATACAGTGATGCACAGACAAATTGAATGTTACTAGGCCCCACGCTTCATGTGATTGCAGCCCATTTATGGGCCGCCCTCTTTTTTCATCTTTTCAGTCCAATTCAGTGAAGCTACGAGGTTGTGGACGGCTCGACGTGAGCAGTCAGGATCGCAGTTAATAGCATGTTAATGTTTGTAAGGATATTATTTTTAATATATTTTAAAACTATTTTCATGTTTTGATAATAAAAATATATATATAATATATTATTATATATATAATATTCATTTACCCGCGGTTCGTTGCTTCTGAAATTATAATTTTTTTCAATGCAAAAGATATAAAAAGTGTGATATTTTTTATTGTACTATAAATTTTGGTTAAATAAAAAATTTGTGCATAATTTAAGAGTAGTTCGTGTTTCCAATAAAATATATTAATTTTATATTGATATAAATTTATATGTTCAACAGGTTTTAATTAAATCATCACCATAAAATTATTATTACCATTAAAAAATAATAAAAATAAATTATTGATTTTCTACCCATAGAAACAAGAAAAGATCATTAGAAAATCATCACTACCCTACCATTATTATCAAAAGTATTGCAGTTAAAATTAATGTCACCATTATTGTCTAGATAATTCAAATTATTAAATTGTTTTGGAAAATAAAAAAATAAAAAATATTTATACAAGAAAAAAAGAGTAAAAAAACAATACTAAAAATATTATGATTATTTCTCAAACAATAAAACCATAAAATATTGAAGAATAAAAAAACACTTTAACAAACAAGCAAACAAAAAAAGACAACAAAAATAAATATTAGGACCATAAAAAAATAACATATAATAATAACTAGAAAAAACAAAAAAAAAGAGAAAAAGGGAAAATATATTTATTTTAAAACAATCACTAACAAAAAATAAATTTCAAGGACTGAACTGAGTAAGAATAAAATCTCAATAAAAAATAAAACGACAAGAGATAAAAACAAAAACTAAAATCATGAATGCATAATACGGACAAAAAATAAACAATGTTCAAGAAGAAGAAAAACAAATGAATCAATAATAAAAGAATAATAAAAGAATAAGAGTTAAAATAAAAAAACAAAATATATAATCAATTTCTATTGAAGGACAAAACTACAACAATTCAAAACCTTGAGATCGGAAAAAATAAAGTGATTTTAAAAAAATAGAAATGTAATTTCTAAGAAACAAATTAAAGCACAAGGACCGAAATGAAAAGTAATATATATGATCAATTTCAATTAAATGACAAATTTGAAACAAACTAAAACATGCACATTGAATCAATAAAAAGAACCAAATACACACTATAAATCAAAAGAATTAGGGCTAAAATGAAAAGCTATATACATGAATAATTTCAATTAAAGGGTCTAGTTGAAAATAATAAAAACTTTTATTAAATAAAACAAGAAGGAAAACAAGATTAAAAGACCACGAGTTGAAATGAAACATACAACAACTCAGAGGGCCACCATGTATTTTGTCGTTATAGAAGAGAGAGAAAGAGGGAACAAAAGATAACATGTCCATTGGCAATCCTCCGCTTTCCATACAAAACACACACTCACCACTACGAGAAAGAAAATATGGCATCACACCCATAGACATGACGATCAAACATTTTTAATCAGCAACAGACACCACATGCGTCTCTCGAAAGGCACGATCCTGCTAAACTTGATGGCATGTGAGGTCGCTTGTAGTAATCCTGAAAAGAAATAATTTTAAAAAATCTAAATTATCTAAATATTATTGGATCAAGCAATAACCGTAAAAAAATAAAAAATGTAAGTGTCGTCTTGCCTTTATTTTTGTCATTTTAGAGGGAGCTAGTTTCACTATGCACAAAAACAAGAAAACCCTACACTACCCATCGCCTAAACGCCCAGTTTGTGCCTCACCTAATGGGGTTAAGAAGAATTTTAATATCCAATTTAAGGCAAAAAACTAGAAATATCCTCGTCGAGGTTTTGTCAATTTGTTGTGGTAAATAGGTAATTCTATTGTACAAAATAATAATAATAATATAATCTCAAAGCCCGACGATTTTTTTTTACAAAAAGAAACTGGGACAATAATTTTTTTCTTTAAGACTTGATTTCTACTGGGCAGGATATAATAAAGATTTGAAGCATGTTTAATCTCGATGTTAGCCCCATCACCAATCCACATCAAAATGAGATCATTGTTTGTGCCATGATGTGAGTAAATTTATCTTTTTTTAATATTAAAAACTATCCCCGTATTATTTTTAGTAGAGAAAAATCAAATCGTGTGTGGTTGCCCTAATGTATTGAGATTGAGAATTTGATTGGAGTTATTTTTAAAAGTATTTATTGTTTAGAAATGTATCAAAATAATATATTTTTTATTTTTTAAATTATTTTTGAAATCAACACATCAAAATGATTTAAAAATATTATTTTTTATTTTAAAATAAAAAAAACTTTCAGATTTTTTATAAGCATTTTCTGATCACAATACCAAACAACTCCTTAATCTAAAGTTCTATTTTTTTTATTTGAAATAAAAAAAATATTATTTTGATATATTTTTAAATAATCAGTAATTTCAAAAACCGTAATCATACTCATATAAATAGTCAGTAGGTATTCCAAAAGACAACATGAAAAATCATTAAAAATATAATTTGACTAAAAACTAAAAAATAAATTAATTTTAATAATATTAAAACAAAAACATATTGTCAACCCACAGGACCAATACGGGCCTTTGTCCAAAATGTGGGGCACTGCATTCGATACGTGTCACTTGATGGCACCATCAAGAAAAGCGTCAAATTAGAAGGGAAGAGCACCTGCTTTCGAGATCACCAGATAATTTCTTCGAGTTATGATCCCAAGGTAAATCCTCTACCGTCGATTCTTAAGACGCACTATCAATCATCAAAATTAAAACTCCGCCCAAAATTCAAAATTCAAAATTCAATTTCACTTGACCGTTAGATCTCTTCTCTCTTCCCTTTTAAAATCTTTCCCAGTCTCTCCTTCATCTCACTTCAAGAAACTACACCATCTTCGTTTCTCTCTCTCTCTAAAACCAAACCCTGAAACACCTCACCCCTTCAAGAAACCCTAAAAATAACATACAGATTATCGCATTGCCTCTCTAGGAAACCCGAAGTCGCGCGTTTCTCTCTCTAAAATGGCGGCAGAGACCAAGAAAATTCCATTATCAACAAGTGGCAGCTTAAATATGAACCAGGAAAAGACAATAGAAGAAACCTACCAGAAAAAGTCCCAGTTGGAGCACATTCTTCTGCGACCCGATACATACATTGGGTCAATCGAGAAGCACGCGCAGATCCTCTGGGTTTTCGAGGATGACAAAATGGTCAACCGATCGGTTACTTATGTGCCGGGACTTTATAAAATCTTCGATGAAATATTGGTGAACGCAGCGGACAACAAGCAAAGAGATCCGAAAATGGATTCTTTGAAGGTTGTGATTGACGTGGAGAATAATTTGGTCAGTGTTTATAACAATGGAGATGGGGTTCCGGTAGATATACACAAGGAGGAAGGTGTTTATGTGCCCGAACTGATTTTTGGGCATTTGTTAACTAGCAGTAATTATGATGATACGATGAAGAAGACTACTGGTGGGAGAAATGGATATGGTGCGAAGCTTACGAATATTTTTTCGACCGAGTTTGTGATTGAGACGGCTGATGGTAAAAGGAAAAAAAAGTATAAGCAGGTAAATCTGAGCTAGAAAGTTGGTTTCCGTTATCGTCTTAATGATTCATTATTTTATTTATATATTTATTAATGAAAATATTAAATCTATCAGATACGGAGTGTTTTACAATTCAAGGTTTAATTGATTAGTGAGATTGCTGTTGAGTTTAAAGCTTGATGATTATGCTGGGTTATTTTTTGTTAATCTCATAACACACTCTTGGATGTAACACTGGTTTGTGTTGCTGATATAAAGGTTTTCTCTAACAACATGGGGAAAAAATCTGAGCCGATAATAACTAAGTGCAAGGAGAGTGAGAATTGGACCAAGGTGACATTTAAGCCTGATTTGGCTAAGTTTAGCATGACTCACCTGGAAGAAGATGTGGTAGCTCTGATGAAAAAAAGGGTGGTTGACATGGCTGGTTGCCTTGGAAAGACTGTCAAGGTTGAGCTCAATGGAAGTCGCGTTCCTGTCAAATCATTTCAAGATTATGTTCACCTGTACTTGAATTCCACCTCTGAATCTGTCTCAGAGCGCCCCAAAAGGTTGATTTTATGGTCTTCTGTCTAGGTATTAAATTTTTATATGTTTCTTCCTATAAGATGCTCAAACGGGTATATTGGTTTGACCAGTTTCTACGAGAAAGTTGGGGAGAGGTGGGAGGTTTGTGTGAGCCTCACTGAAGGTCAATTCCAGCAGGTAATTAAGAACCTTTTTGATTAAATCGTAGTTTATTTCAAAGTTGTTTGGAATTTTGTGTTCGATTAAAGTTCCTATATCCCGAATAATTGGGTTTTTTTAACAGGCCAGCTTCGTTAATAGCATTGCTACCATCAAAGGTGGAACTCATGTTGATTACGTCACCAATCAGATCACTAACTATGTGATGAATTCTGTTAATAAGAAGAACAAGAATGCCAACATCAAAGCCCATAATGTGAAGAACTATTTGTGGGTTTTTGTCAATTGCCTTATTGATAACCCTGCTTTTGATTCTCAAACAAAAGAAACTTTGACACTTCGCCAGAGCAGTTTTGGATCAAAATGTGAACTTTCTGAAGACTTATTGAAGAAAGGTCTGTTGCATGTGTTGTTTGGTTTTCTGTAAACTGGAGCTTGTTATTTTATAAAATGTTAGTTTTGTGTGTTTTTATGCTGGTCATTATATATTTGCAGTGGCAAAGTCTGACATCGTTGACAACCTCCTCTCGTGGGCAAAATTCAAGGAAAACAAAGAGCTTAAGAAAACTGATGGAACAAAGACAGCAAAGGTTAATGTGCCAAAGCTTGAGGATGCTAACGAGGCTGGGGGGAGGTATTCTGAAAAATGCACATTGATATTGACAGAAGGAGATTCGGCAAAAGCTCTGGCAGTAAGTACCATGATCAATCACGTTTTCTGTGGCAACACCAATGTAACTTTCTTTAACAGAAATCAATGTACGCAGATTGCTGGTGTGGCTGGGCTGTCTCAGATGGAACGGAACTTCTATGGAGTATTCCCTTTGAGAGGTAAGTTGCTCAATGTGCGAGAAGCCACGTCTAAACAGCTCAAAGAGAATAAGGAAATTGAGAGCATCAAGAAGATTCTTGGGTTACAGCATGATAAACAGTACAGCAATGTCAAGTCTTTGAGATACGGTCATCTGATGATAATGACAGATCAGGTTAGTGCTTAAATTAATTTTTTTTGCCATTGTGTTCTCCTCACAGAAGAGATTGCTAACCTATTGTGTTTTAAACAGGATCATGATGGGTCTCACATTAAAGGCCTACTGATCAATTTTATCCATTCATTCTGGCCATCATTACTGAAAGTCCCATCTTTCATGGTCGAGTTTATAACTCCCATTGTCAAGGTTGGTGCATTTACCAATCAGTCATTAAAAAATGGCGTTATTTTTCGTCAAGAACGGTGGTAATTTTCAGTGCTCATTATTCATGCAGGCTACTCGTAGAAATGGAACAGTTCTGTCCTTTTATTCCATGCCGGAGTATGAATCCTGGAAGGAAAGTTTGAATGGGAATGCAAGTGGCTGGTCCATCAAATACTATAAGGTTTGTTTATTTGACATGGAAGAAAAGGAAGGGTATACATGGTTATATTCATGGGCTTATCAGACCTTTATTATCGTTGCCATTCCATGTTGGAGTAACATTGTTGATGTCATTGTAGGGGTTGGGAACAAGTACATCCAAGGAAGGAAAAGAATACTTTAAAAACCTTGAGAAGCACAAAAAAGACTTTCTATGGATGGATGAACAGGACGGGGATGCGATAGAGCTTGCGTTTAGTAAAAAGAAGATTGAAGCAAGGAAGAATTGGCTTCGGCAGCATGAGGTTGGTTTAGCTGCATATCTGTGGTTAAAACAGAAAATGCATATCGTATGAAACTACTGTCTTGTAGGTAATCTTAATTTATCTGAATTTTGCAGCCTGGTACTTACCTTGATCACACTCAGAAGATCATAAAGTACAGTGACTTCATTAACAAGGAGCTTATATTGTTTTCTATGGCGGATCTTCAAAGGTCTATACCTTCAATGGTTGATGGCCTGAAGCCTGGCCAGAGGAAGATCCTGTTCTGTTCTTTTAAGAGGAACTTTGTCAAAGAAGCAAAAATTTCCCAGTTTTCTGGTTATGTATCCGAGCATTCTGCTTACCATCATGGAGAGCAGAGTCTTGCCGGTACCATCATTGGAATGGCACAAGATTTTGTTGGTAGTAACAACATTAACCTTCTTCAGCCAAATGGTCAGTTTGGCACTCGCAGCGTGGTAAGTTAAATGATGCCTCACATTGATAAGTTGAATCAACGTTTAAGAAGTTGCCTTAACACTAATCTGATTCTCTGTTTTTGTTTGTGAACCTTTTCTTCACAGGGAGGCAAAGACCATGCAAGTGCCAGGTACATTTATACGCAGCTTTCTCCTATTACAAGGTTCTTGTTCCCAAAGGATGATGATGGCCTTCTTAACTACCAGGATGAAGATGGGCAAACCATTGAACCTACATGGTATATGTTTCATTTCAATAATAAAAGGAGTTATTAGTTCCTTCAAGGTTATATTTATAAAGAATGTTGCCTAACATCCTTTCTTGCTCAGGTACATACCAATTATACCAATGGTCCTTGTAAATGGCTGTGAAGGAATCGGCACTGGCTGGAGCACTTTCATCCCAAACTACAACCCAAGGGATGTTGTTGCAAATATAAGGCGGTTGTTGAATGGTGAAATGATGGAGCCTATGAATCCATGGTATAGAGGTTTTAAAGGAACTATTGAAAAAGGTGCATCCAAGGAAGGTGGTTGTAGTAGCTACACAGTAAATGGAGTCATTAACGAAGTCAATGAGACAACACTCAGGATAACTGAACTACCTGTCCGTAGATGGACTGATGATTACAAGGCATTTTTGAATTCGGTCACAGAGGGGATTAGAGATGAAAATGGCAATTTACCAAAAGATCCCTTTGTCAAGGTAATATCGATATCTAACAGGTGGTCTATTGTGCAATGCTTGGGTTTTCTAATGGACAGTGTTCTGGTTGCAGGATTTCAGAAAGTATGGTGATGATGCAGCTGTAGATTTTGAAATTCTGTTGTCGGAAGAGAACATGCTGGTCGCAAAGCAAGAGGGTTTGCTAAAGAAATTTAAATTAACTACCACAATTAGCACGAATAACATGCATCTCTTTGATTCAGCAGGGGTGATTAGGAAATATGACAACCCTGAACAAAGTATGAGTTAGATGTTATTTAATCTTTGTTCGACAGCACTTTACGTTATTTGAATGCTTATTTTCCATCTTTCAATTTGCAGTTCTTGAAAATTTTTTCCACTTACGGCTTGAATACTACGAGACAAGGAAGGCAAGTTCACTTTGAATTGTTGGATAGCCCGTAAACCTTTTCAATTACTTCCCATTGATAAACAGGTCCTGATCACAGTCCTATTTTTCTAATGCGTGCAGAAAGTTCTGCTGGAAAATCTAGAATTTGAGTTGTTGAAATTGGAAAACAAGGTCAGGTTTATCCTTGGAGTTGTGAGAGGGGAAATTATTGTGAACAACAGGAAAAGAGCCCATCTGTTCCTGGAGTTGCATCAGAAAGGTTTTAGTCCCATTCCAAAGAAATCTAAGGCTGTTGTTGCTGAGGAAACTGACGATACAGAAGAAGCAGAAGACAGCCCTGATGGTTCTGGAGTGCGGGCTAGTGACTATGATTATTTGCTGTCGATGGCGATTGGAACCTTGACACTTGAGAAGGTTCAGCAGCTATGTGCTGACCGGGACAAACTCAATGGGGAGGTTGACACTTTAAGGAAGACAACTCCGAGAGTTTTGTGGGTGAAAGATCTCGAGGCTCTAGAGATGCAACTTGATGTATGTTTTTCTCCAGCTAATTTTCTACGCTTTGCTATTCCCTTTACTTTGCTGTTTCATCCCTCTGATTCTTAAGCAATACATGCATTTAGATGCTGGATAAATATGATGCTGAAGCAGAGGAGGCAAGAAGGAAATTAAAAGGTGCTGGTGCAAAGGGTGATGCAGGTTTTAAGGTTTCTAAACAAGCACCAAAAAATCCAAGGAAGTACACCAAGAAAGCCATTAACGAAGAGGCATCTGTTGAGACCACCGGAACATCATCCAGTTCTGCAATTGAAACAGGTCAGTCACCAGGCAGAGATGCTTCTACCAACAAATTATCTTTCTTGACATGTTCTATAAATTTCTTGAGCCCTGTTAATGTTTTTTCTCTCACTTCTTCAGAGAATGCTGCTGAGGTAGTGAAACCCAAAGGAGGAAGGGCAGGCTCAAAGAAGGCTCCTGCTAAAATGGTACATTTTCCGAATGCTTCAACTCCCCACCCAAAACAAATAAAAAAACAGCTGACTGTTGAAATCTGAGCTCTTTGGAACTTCAATATACTGTTTCTGTTCTTCAGCAGGAAAAAGTCTCTCCAGTTTTGGATGACATTGACGAGGATGATGAAATAGAATCTCTGAAGGATCGACTTAAAGCATATAGACTTGATTCTTCGCCTGAGCAATCAGCTGGTAAGTTTTCCTCGCCAATTTATTTCTCATTATACTTCTTCAACAAAATGGTTTTAGTGAAACTTCAATTGTTTTATAGAAAATAGACATCTGAATTTTGGAACTCAAACAATGTTTTGTAGAAGCTTAATGTGGTTTTGAGACAGATCTGACGTCCTGACTTGTGATCATCACAGATATGGAAACTGATGTGCAACAAGTACCAGCTAAGAGAGGTGTTGCTCGGAAGAAGCCTCCAGCAAATGTTTCAGTGATTTCTGATAGCGAGGATGAACCAAGCCTTGACGATGACGCCGATGTAGAAGTGAAAGGTTTACCAGAAACAAAAAAGAAAGGGGGAAGAAAAGCTACTGCTGCAAATGACAAGGCAACCAAACCACCTGCAGCAACCAAGAGGAGAGGACCAGCCAGCAAGCAGTCCCAGGGACTGGGACAGAAGCTTCTGACGGAAATGTTGAAGCCTGCTGAAGAAGCCGGAATATCGCCGGAAAAGAAAGTGAGGAAAGTGAGGGCATCTCCATTCAACAAGAAGAGTGGTTCTGTGCTGGGAAGAAATCACAAGGAAGACGATAATGGAAGTGAACCGATGTCAGCTTCTTCATCCGAAAACTTTGATGTCATTGACGTGCCGGCAAGAGCAAGACCGCTGAGGGCAAACCGGAAGCAGACAAGGTACGTGTTGAGTGACTCTGAGAGCGACAAGGAAGACACTGATTTCGAGGAGGTTAGTGATGATTCAGACTCGTCCTCTGACTAGGATGTAGGGTGGTTTAGGAAACTTGAAATAATGGACGGGAAACTGCAGCTCGTTTCCCTAAGAACTTCATCGTGTATGCATTGCTTGTCCGCAACAATTACCACCCTGATAAGCTAGCTAGCTAGCTTGCTTTCAGGCGAGGAAAAGTTTCTGCTAGAACTATTTTTCTTGTGAAGATCAATCTGATATTTGCTAATTTGATATTTGCTTCTTACGTGCTCCTCTGTCCAAATGTTTTTTCCTGCCCCTTTACCTTTTGATTTTTCCAACATTAATTCGACATTATTTACTCTTGAATGATTTCTCAAGACCTTATGTCTTGAAAAATCATGGAGGAGGAGAAATTGACTAGAGAAATTATTTATTAAAAAAAACTGGAACCATATCAACATCTTAACAATGTCAAGAACTAGAGCAACTGAAAGTAGCTGGGATTTGAGAATGATGATTGCAAGGATGGGAAGACAACAACTGTAGCACTGATCATCGTCAACAATGCTGAGAATTTTTTCTTATTTCGCTAATATTCTTTTTTATTCTACTTTTCGCACTGCAACCGAAACTGGGAGAGAAAAATCTTGAAACCTTTGAGAACCCAGGACTCGAGAGAATTTTCGAAGAACCCTGGTTTTGAAAAACACCAGTGAACCCTTTAATTAAAAAAACTGATAATATATCTAAAATACCCACAATGCCTAGGTTATTAAAATGCTAGAACGTCTACCGGATAAAAAAACAATTGATCATGTGGAGATTGTTGATCTGCCTGGGGTTCAGTTTTTGATTATAAACGAGCATTTAATTCAATTTGGTTTAAGTATATACATAAAAAAAACAATTTTCTTCAAGAAAATTAAAATTAAATATTGTTTAAACCTACGGGTTAATTTGAGCAGAGGTGCTAAATGTGGGCGTTCGATATGACTGCCGGATTCCAAGATCCAATCTTTTAAATTCCGAGGAACAGTGTTTCGCAGGCCAACTTTCCACCCCCCATACTAACATCATCATCCTTGCAAAGAAAAGATATTCAAATTTGCTCAATGCTTTTAACCACTCCCTGTAGAAGGATGAAGAGAGAAGACCAGTAAACCTGAGAGGGAGAGAACCAGAAAGCTTGGAGCAGATTTGATTTAGAAACAGGGGGGGTGAAACAAAGTTGACAAGTTTTTATTTTTTTTTCACCCCTACGTTTGACTCTCTCCTAACGATGAAAAGGAAATAGAAAATCATAATTAACAAGTTTTTATTTTTTTTTCACCCCTACATTTGGGAAACGGTCGCTTGATAAATTCTAATCTTCCTTGATTGTGAAAAACAAAAAAAATGATAGTTCTACCTCAAAAATGAAGTATCCTCTCAAGGTAGATTCATCCAGGAGCAAACCTTCACATCCACGTTCCTTCAGATAATCTTTCCTTGACTTCAATATTGTTATTTATATTCAAGTTCAAAGACACGAAATTGCCCAAGTGCAGGAGATCTTCAAGTCGAGCGTGCCTTTGTATTTAAATCATGCATGGAAAAGGAATAGTTGAAAACAATATTTAAATCCCTTCCGACGATGAGAATTGATCTATCATTTCTTTCAAACTGCTTCCATAAAGAGGAGCTGCTTACAACAGACAGAGATTTTGCAGTTTCTGTACACATTCACGTTAGCTTTGAAGGAAGAAATAAAAGAAACCGGAGATACACCTGAAATCTGTGAAACAGCGAGTGGGTGCCATGTTGTTGCTACATTACGATCACAAGGAGTAAATTTACCTGGGATGGTGACATTTTCCAATGCACAACCCTGCAATCTCGATCACAAGGTGATGTTTCGTTTTGTAGCTTCCATTTTTAATAAGAGAGTCTTAATATCAGCTTCCATCCTCATCTTTAAACTGAAGTATTCCAGATGAGCTCTTTCCAGGGCCTGAAATTCTTCAAATTTTTGCTTACGCATTTCCTCAACCTCAACTATGCGCAATTTAGAGATTCTGCTTGTGAACTCTTCCTTGATTTTTTCGCTCTTCGCAATCGCAATTTGTTTCAGGGCCTCGGCTTCTCTTCTAGCATCATCAGCACGTGCTTGAAACATCTTAGCTTCTGCCTGTTTGATTCTAACAATGCTCTCCAGTTCATCAAAAAGGGGCTCCTTCTGGGTACTTCTTTGTAGCTCGGACTCAACAGGGCATTTATCATTCAAGTCAGAATGGAAGCTAGGATGTAGGCTAGTTGATCTTTCCAATTGAGGAGTTTTTTCAGTGTATACAGATTTGAACCATGCAGCATCCTGGCTAGGTCCGGCAATGGCACCATTGCTTCCACTTCCTTGTTCCTTTGAGATAAAACCACTTGTGTTGCCAAACTTGGATGGATCACTTTCTGCAATCATGAAGGAGAACATCATTGGAATGAAGACGATACACAAATAAACAACGCATTGATACAATACGAGAGCAAAGTGATTGAAAGATAACTTTGCAACTAAAATGTTTTGGAAATGGTTGAAAGCAGTCAAATTCACCATCTTCAAAATGGTAAGTAGCCCAAGTATAAAAATATATCCTAAGAGGTACAAACTACAAACAAATGTGAAAAACTAGAATGTACATCTTTTCAACAGCCAAAATAGAGAATCAATTAAAAGGGACATAGCAAAGTGATTGATAATAACAAGCATAAAGCATGGCATACCAGCACATCTCTACAGGAAGTTAAGAGCCCAAAGCACTCCAAAACACATTACAAAAAGGTCCATTGATGTATGATTCAAAACAACTTACCAGTCAGGAATACCATTATATAATTATAAACGTCGGGAAGATTGGACTTATTTGCCAATTTTGCCAGCATCTGACCAGCTATTTCATGCAGACGTCTCCCTCTCAAATCCTTGCTGGCACGGAAAATTCTCTTGACATATTCAAGTTCTCTGAAAAATGTTTTTGCGGTCCAATCTTTAGCAAAGTTCTGAAAAACCTCCTTCACAAAGCCAAACATCTCGGAAGGATGATCACATGCAACACAATGGAACTGCATCTCAGTAGTCCCTTGAGCACCACTGGCAATCCTTCCATTCCTAATGTAAGCTTCTCGTAATGCGCAATCAGCATGACACCAATGAAGGCAAACATCACACCCAATCCAACTACATGTATTAGATGCCATGTCAAACTTCGAGCATACAAGACACATGCATAAACTGCAAAAACCATTTTTCTTCTCACAAACTTTGCAATCACATTCATCCACAGGCAAAGGATTTTGACATGTGATATTTCTGCACCTCAAGTTTAGGAAGACCTCAGCCAGATGAGAAGATGAAATGCCACTGTCTACTTGGAGATACTCTGGCAAACCTGTTCGCAAAGCTACCAGGACTTCCAGTTGAGCACGATGGGATTTCATCAGCATATCCAAGGTTAAGTCAGACCTGTTTTGCAGCACCCTTTGAAGTGCACATAATTGCCCTTGCTTATCAGTATTTAACAGAATCTCACGGATGCTCTCCTTTAAACATGATGCAGATTGTGCTGTCATTTCATGGAATTTCTCAGCCATCACATGAATGGGCTCGGAAACTATTCTTCCAAAGATAGTCTCAACAAAATCAGCTCCGCCTATAAGGCACTGCTCTTGTTCCCTCTGGCCATTGCTCCTATACAGGCTACTGCCGTGTTGTTTCTCTTTCATGGCTCGCTTCTTCTCTAAGCTATAATTTGAACCAATATCATGGGATCCCACACTTTGAGAGGGGGATTTAGTGTCATCATAATTCCTTGCCTGCCCTCCAGACAAATGTCTATGAAAACTCAATTGTCTTTCAATTTCATTGGGCATTTTAGAGCTTCCTTGCAAAGCTTGACCATTTGACATACCCTGTACTGCTTGAGGCTGATGAAGAGAGCCATTTCCATTCATCAAAATTTTCTGATATAAGGGAACATCTTTATGCCTGGAATCATTTTGAGTCTTACCCTGCCAATTTGTTTGATCAATACCCTGAAATATGGGGCGGCTGTGAACAGATTGTTCATAATTGTCCATGTCCAGCGAATTCTGAGTTAGAGAACAGCTTGGATTATGAATAAATGACTGAGAACCTGAAAATGACATTGATGCAGTAAACCCATCTGAATTTGTTCGAAATGAGCCAAGAGACTGAAGGCTTCTCCCATGGCTTGGAGAACCAGGAGCCTGGGTCGAGTCTCCGGTTGCACCGATAGGCAACAAAACATTCGGTAAGCTGAGAGAAAGATCAAGAGGTTCCAACAGCAACTTTTCATCTTTTGACTTACTACCACTCGATTGCTCTGCTTTCTCAACTCTTCTAACAGGAGAGCTAGCAAACAACTCAAATCCCCTAGAACTGGGTCCTTCCATATCGTCTTCCCCGTTCCTGAATATTGCAACATTTCTTGGTTCTCTTTCAACCCATGCACCATCTTCTGCAGAATCAACATCGTTGGTCGGTGAAACAACCACGCTTTTTCCCTTGTCCTTCAAATTCTGGCTCAAGATCCCTGTCGCTGTATTTATATCCACTTCAGTTCCTCCATTTTCCTTAAGAATTTCCTTATTTGACTCTGGCACTTCAACATCCTCTGTCTTCACCTCAAGATCGATACCCTTACCTTGCCTATTATCCTCCTCCGAGCTCAGAGACTCCTTGACAGCTATATTCTTACTTCCATCCTCCTCGCACTCGACCTTTTCCTTCATACTCTGGCTGTCCTTGTCATCCTCAGTAACACTAGCATTGTCATTAGAATTCTCGTCAGCATTTCGCATCTCATCCGCTTTCTTCGTCACATCCTTCCCCTCATGAGCATTAACTTTATGAGGCCTTTTCTCCCCTTCATTTACTTGATCCTTAACTTCGGACTCAATCTCAACCTTCCTATGAGCAGTATCTTCTATAACATCCTCTCGCCCTTCACTGGCATTATCATCATTCTCATTTTCCTTGGCAGCTTTAGGAACCGAATCAGGTTCTGGCTCAAGCTCCCCTTCTTCCATTTCACTATTATTCCCACTCTCAGCACTCTTTACCTCCATCTCAACACTTTTAGCCTCCGCCTCAACACTTTTTGCCTCCGCGTCACTTTTTTTCCCCGCCTCCACACTCTTTGATTGCTCACTCCCCGAATCCTTCGACCATGTGGGTGACGACCTCGACTTAGAATTTGAAGACTTCGCTTTCCCCTCATCCCTCCCAGAAACACTTCCTCGCACCACCCTAGTTTGTTCACTCCCTGAATCCCTCGACCAAGAAGGTGACCTAACAGCATCTCTCAACCCCTTGGGAGACGACCTAGCACTCCCCATCCTCTCCTCATTTCCACCTCTATTGCTAACCCCTCTATTTTCCTCGAATTCCTTGCTCCCAAGCCTCCTCCACGACGAAACACTCCCTTCTCTCCTCGACCTTTCCCTCTCCGACCTAAACCCTTTCGGAAAATCCCTCCTCGACCCACAGAAGCTCTCCGATCGGAGAATAACCCTATCATTCCCACCACCACTGCCACCACTTCCGCCATACCCTTCTCTACTATTACCGCTACCTCCTCCACTGCCATACCTATCAAACCCTAACCCCTTTCTTCGATCAAAGCTATCAAATTCATGATCTGATCGCTTCCTAACCACTTTGGAGCTCTCTCTATTATCATCATCAACAGATCGGTCTCGGTCATACCGGGTCGAGGATGACGACGTGGAAATCAACCCTTTGCGCGCATTATCGGATTTGTGATAAAAACTTCTTGACGATCTACTTGAATTTGAATCCTTGGCTAAGGTTTTATCGTTATAAGAATCAAGATCATCACTTGATCTCAATCTCTTCATTATGAAACTAACAAGCAATTTCACAGAAATGATTTAAAACAGTAAAATTAAGAGCTTGGAAACCCTAATTTGTGGGATCAGGTTTATAATACATAGTTTGCATGTTACAAAGCGAAAGCTAGGGTTCATCTGCATATTAGTTTCAGCTATAATAAATCAAGAACGAAGGTTTTTAACAACATTTTTTTCTAAGAAAAAAAGAAGAAGAAGAAGAAGAAGAGGAAAAGGCTGAAATTAAAGATTGAGGTGGTTGTGGATGGAGAGACTGATTACTGGCCAAACCAATAACGATAGATGACGGTGACCGGCTAGTGGCGGAGATTAGAGGGGCGCGGTGGAGTGGTATGGTAAGAGGTTAGGAAGTGTGAACAAGGAAGGAGAGGTCGGATTTGGGAAAGTAAAGGGTGTTGTTGTGGTTCTCTGTTTTGTTGTCTTTCTCATTACAGTCAACGCAGTTAAACTGCTGCTTCAATTTATTTATTTTTTTGTTGAATTTGGTGAGAGACATGGAGAGGGATAGTTGGATACGCAACGCCAAGCGTGCCGTGCCGTGCCGCGAGACTGTTTTTCACTTGCATTTATTTGACTTCCTGGACGAAAATTTCTCTTTAAAATAATTTTATATTCATTTTATTTATAAAAAAAAGGTTTTTGATAAGAAGCTCGTTTCTCTCTACTATTATTATCGTTTTTACACGTGGTTCCGTTCCATTGGTTTCTTTCTCTGGGCTATGAGATACAGAGGAGAAGCGATGAGCTGGAGCCTCGAATCAGAAGTGAAATTGAGGGATTTTGTTCGTACCAAAATACAACGGGACCCACCTGATTTAAGCAAAAAATTAGTTTTTTTTTTAATCACGATCAGCTATAAATAGAGGGATTTTGTTCCTGCAGGGAAAAGAAGGCAGCCAACACCCTCAAACCTTGTGCTGTTAGTGTTTTAGCTAAAAAAATATATTAAAATAAAAATCTATTTTTGATATTCATTTAGAAACTCCCACAAAAATTATTTATTTTATTTTATTGGCAAACCTGCAGCCAGCCGCGCTGGCACAATCTGGATGTGAATAGCGTTTTTCAGTCAAATTCTACACTGTTGGTAGACAACTCATCTTTTGTTACATTGGACTTTTAGCGATGTGGATTCCACGTGGCGGAGGAGTCTTCGAAAAGGTTAAAAAATTCTCTCAAGTGGTTGAATCTCTCGTTCTAATATGTACTTTATTTGTGGAAAGACCCTGTTACGATTCAATCACAAGTAAAACGACGTGCACACTTGTCTGGAAGCAAAAATATTATTGCAAGCGACAAAAAGAAGACGTACTACTTACGTGTCGTCATGTGACTGGTTTACTGTCTCTGTCTTTCTGACATGTCACTCCTATAATAAGGTTCTCCTATTGGCCGGCCAGCTATGGTATCTATCTGAGTTTGCCCTTCAAGGCTGCAACTTTGCAGACGAAAACCCAGTCGCCCCGTGCTTCGATATGTAAGACAAACACCACTGCTTCAAATCTACGCCTTACACTCTGTTCGTTATTTACACGTGTTCCTTTCACAGAGCGCGTCTGTATACATTCCTACTCGTGCACTGTCTTTGAGAAGATAGAATATAAACGGCTGGGACGGTTTGACTCTTCCTGTACTTTTGACGTCACATACAGGGTCACATTTAATTTAATTAATATCTATGTCTTGAGTCGTCACGAGTGGTGTTGATGGGATGCATTTAAAAATCAAAATAAATAAATTATTTTCATTTATTGAGATTTTTTGAAACTATAGTTGCGGTTGTTTTTTAAAGTGTTTTTTATTTAAAAAAATATCAAAATAATATTTTTTATTTTTTAAAATTATTTTTGACATCATCACATCAAAATAATCTAAAACACTTAAAAAATTTCATTTACAATGAAAAAAAAAATTGAATTTTGACAAAATACTGGTTTTAGTCACATTATGTGTTATTGTTCAATTTCAGATATGGTATCATGGTTTTTTGTATGGGCGGTTAAAATTACCAAATAATATTATTAATTATGTTTAGGTGTTTTAGCTTCTTTTTTTGAAAAAAAATACTAATGTTGTTGCTGACAATAAAAAAAATAATAATTTCTATAATAGTTTTTTGATTGGATGCTCAAAGAAAATCTAGATAATAATACAATTATTAGAGAGTTTATATTATTATTTGGAGCTTGCATTGAAGGCCACTCAAGTAAAAACAAAAGCAGAATTCAATTGTGTTGTTGTTGAGGAGATTGAGACATCTAAATAAAAATATCTAAGAAGTTGAATGTTCTGGTGAAAATCTGTTTATTTTTTAAATGATTGTTAAGTCCATCTCTAGTTTGAAAAAAAAATGAAGATTTTAAATAAATTAAAAAAAAACCTTATTCAAATTTGTTTTTTTTAAACCAAAACTACAAATAAAATGAAGCAATCATATAATTTTATTTTTTTTTATGTTGCCCGGGCTGAATTTGGTTAATTGGATAAAGTAATGCATTTCCCAGGTAATTTATCAAATATGACAAGAATAAATATTTTAGAGATTTTAATGTATTTCTAAATGAAAAATATTTTCAAAAGCAACCGCAATCACCCTTTCAAACATGCCCTTTAGATGAAATTATCACCCCGGGTTAAATTGATGAGCTACTAGTTAACCCAACAACCTAGTGACCTGAGCTATAAACCATATCAGATCCCAAACCAAGATCTTATAATTATACTACAAATATACCTTTAACCCCTTATTTATCACTGGAAAATGATTTGTTAAAGTTATAGCTATCAAACTCGATTTACAGGGTGATTTAGAGCATGGTTCAATCATATTTGTTTTTGACTTGTTTCTAAAGTTAACCCTCTTAATTTTAGATGTTTCGGCCGGTTAACAAGTAACCTAATTGACTTAACCAATTTTTTTTATTATTATTATTATATATAAGGTGGTGTCATTTTAGTCCTTTTATTTTATTCAAGATGGTGTCAATTTTTCTTTTTTTTTTAAAAAAAAAACCTTGAAATACCATCGTTTAAAATATATTTAATTTGAGTTGCCCACCCCCAGAAAAAAACAGGAAGAGGAAGAAGAAAGAAGCAGCAGCGGAAGTCCTCCGTGGTGCTGGGCTATTATCATTAGAAGCCCAGAACGGCCCAATTAGTTTCAAGCGTGCCGTAGCTTATTGAAGTGCTGTTTATCCACCTTAAGTGCACTCCAACTGCCGTGACTTATCCATTTCTTCGCAGCTGAAAAAACTTGAGGCAAATATTTGCTTTCCTATGTCAAGATATTTTTCTAGTAATGCAGCGACAAAATTCAAGCTCAAGCATGTTGTAAACCCCCACAAGCAATCCTCAAACCCTGCATGATAAAAAACAAAACCATTATTTCCAGTCCACATCGCCTTTTCTGATATTGCGCATCTGTTTATCTTCCATGGCAGCTCTCTCGGTAGTTCGTTCTTTCCATGGCAGCCATAGTTCAAGTCAAGATCTGAAAACCAGAAACTGCCCTAGAATCCTCATTCTCCTGTCCTGCCAAAGAGGCGAGCCAACGGACACCTCTAGCTCAAAAGAGAAGAAAGAAAACAAGCAAGACAAGCGACTGGTGAGGCAAATCTTTGGCAGTGTAGAGAACTTTGGGAAGGGATTGAAGGACAGTTTGAGCCCTAAGCAGAAGGGTGATTGGAAAGACGTGATGCTGATGAGTTTGTCATTTGCTGTGTATGTGTACATGTCCCAAAAGATTGTATGTGCATATTGTGCTTGGATGTCCAAGCTCAAGCAGTGGTAAACAGCTAAACCGGATCAAATTGCTCTGCATCTTGGTGTTTTAGGCAGATAGATGTTGCGATTATCTTGTTAGCAGCTTGGATTTTTCGGGTTATTTTCTGTAATTTTTTGTTAGGAAATTCTGGTTTTCCCATGCACGGACCAGGGGTGTCTGATACTTGCTTCATAGGAGAGCTAAGACATCGACACAATATTTAACGTGGTTCGGCAAAACCGCCTACATCCACGGGAGAAAGACATTGTATTAGAGATAGAGAAAGGGTTACAATAAATACATATAGAGGAGGAGGATTACATCCACTCTACTCAACTCATCAACTCTCTCTAGCTCTCTCTACACAACACATTCACTTGTGTTTCTCCCTATCTCTCCACAACACATTCACTTGTGTTGCTCTCTCTCATTTTTAGCTCTAAGAAGCTCCTCTATTTATAGCAAGAATGAGGAGACAATCTTAAATGGTTGGCTACCAAATTTTCTTCATAGTCAAAGGTTGGTCACCAAACTTAGGCAATTTACCATTTTCAACAATGGTGGGTTGGTAACTCTACCATTTTCAACAATGGTGGGTTGGTAACTCTACCATTTTCAACAATGGTGGGATATTGCCACAAAATTGCAATATACCTAACAATCACCCCCTTTGCCATTTGTGTGGGCAATTGCCCTCTTGCTTGTTCAGCACAAGCTTGCATTCTGCAGCTCTTCCAAGCTTACCATTCTAAGAGCGTCTTCAACACAACATTCCCCTTCGAGCATATCAACCATGCTCGGTCCGGAATGATTTTTCAAGCCTTACACCAAGGCTTACAACACCCCCTCAAACGAATATTTCCAAGTGTGACAGTCATTGAGTATTTCAATGTGATCACAAGCTCACCACTCTTCCAAGAGTCTACTCATCCAGGAGTTGCGCCTGCCCTCTGTTCCACCCTAGGAACCACGCCTTACTTCTCCATGAGTCTCTCGCTCTTAGTCGTAAGAGTCCAGGTAGCTCTCCACCTTTAACCATGGGGCAACCCATTAAAGGTTGATCCATATTTGTCTTTATATTCTGAGTATTACAATGCCATTACCGAGCTCACCACCTTGACAAGAGTCAACTCGTTCCCGGAACCTGCGCATGCCCTCTACTCCTTCATAGCAGCTACGTCTTAATGCTCCACAAGTCATCCACTTATTGTCCAAGGTAAATGTTTTCTAGCTCATTGATCTTTAGCATGGGGCAATATCCATGAAAGTCAATCTCGTATTTGTCTCCATACTCATCATAGCCACTTCATTGGCTATACACTTGTCCACTCATATCTAGCCATCACATTGGCTCTGGGGTTGTTCTGAACTGGGCTCATATCGTGGCCCACACACCTTCTCCTTAGGTGTCTGAATTGGGCTCATATCGTGGCCCACACACCTTCTCCTTAGGTGTTTGAACTGGGGCTTCTATCATGGCCCTCACACCTTCTCTAAGGTGTCTTCACCCGTTGTCATGGGGCGGTCTGATCCGAGCTCCTATCATGGCCCTCACACACCTTCCATCTAAGGTGTCTTCACCCGTTGTCATGGGGCGGTCTGATCTGGGCTCCTATCATGGCCCTCACACACCTGCCATCTAAGGTGTCTTCGCCGTTGTCGTGGGCGGTCTAATCCGAGCTTCTATCATAGCCCTCACACACCTTCCATCTAAGGTGTCTTCACCTTTCATAGGTGGTTGCATCCTCCTTCACTGAGATGCTTCAAAGTGGATCCAAAAGTCTTTACCACCATGTGCACTTATGGGAGAGATTACATCCACTAACTACATAGAAAGAGAAAGTTGCAGTATACTCCTCGCAATCCCCACCTCAATTTCTATGTTTGGAACTTTTGTGCCTTTCGCTGACAACTCCACCTACACCAACTCTCTTTGGTGTCTTCGTCTTTCATCATAGACGGTTGCCTTTTATCACAAGCGTTTGCACCCCTCAATTAGGTGCCTCTGCAATGACTCTCTTTCCATCCTTGCATGCATTGGAAAGGTCTTCGCTGTTGTCTTCATTAAGAGCATAAGAGACTTCTGTTGTACAAACTTTACTAGTCTCTGTTCTCAGCTTCATCCGGGAACACTTCTTCTCCTTGCACTCGTTGTCTCATTACTGATGACCTCGTTGGATCCTACGGTACTCCTGCACAATCTCCGTGTGCCCTCGTGCAATTTCTGTTCTCCGATTTCTCCCTATTCCTTGCTTATGTTTGACAAAGACTCATCCTGTCATAACACCTGTCCAAGTCAAAAATAGGGTGCCAATCTTTATCCTCGTTGTATTTCTCTTCCATTATCGTGGTCTTCATCAATTCTCCCTCGAGAAATCACAGCCACCGAATCTAACTTCTTTGGAGAAATCACCACTTCATCGGATCCTTGATCATACTGTAACCCAACTGTTCCTTGTGCCGCCATCCCGCTAGTCTTCAACTATTTCATTACAAATCGCTATATATACGAAAATAGTACTGTATGGATAATCCTTCCACTAAGCAAGTTCCCAGGAAAGATTGGAGGGGTCACACTGGTCCCGCTTAAAACCCAATCTCCTAGACAGAACTTCTTAGGCCATATCTATCCATCGTACTGTCTTTCCGTATATACAACCATTTGCTAGCTTTGTCTCGGTTTTTCTTTACAAGTGATCTGGAATATACTGGTTTAATACATGATTTCTCAATATCTGGCGAGACTACCAGTACTTAGATTCGTCAAGATTGGTCTTCGTCAATTTCCACTCTTCACCTCAAATTATCGACATGATCGGGTGTCCAGAGTGTCCCAATTTTACATTCTTTCAAGGCAGTTAAATTTCTCCTCACTCAGCAGTTCAACACATGTAATTGGGTAAACATGTGCACCTTCTTCTTCTTCTCTTCAACGACCACCATGATGACCTTCAGATGCTTCTTAATCGGGCAATCTCTTTTGTTAATTCACCATTGTCATTTTTGGTCTCAAATATCAATGATCGGACCGTACCATTGCATCCGGAACGATCAAATTAGCTGGAAACAAGTCTGAAATCGTCCAAATCGCACTTCAGACGGCTAAGATTTGATCAAAACAAGTCTGGCCTGATGAACGGCCCAGATTCAATCTCAGATCCGGTTGCACGTAGACTCTGCCGCACGAATCTTATCCCACCAGTGACATGGCACTCGTTGACTTGACTCGATGATGTGGCGCCGACATGGCACCGATGACGTGGCGTTGATCGGCCGATGACGTGGCATTGACTTTTCCAGTCAAAACTTTGACTGACAATAAATTCTTCGTTTGAACTCCGAATTAAGTGTGCTATACACCGTTGGAATCGTGATGACCTCCTCTAGAAGATCAAATACTCAAAAATGATTTTGAGCACTTTGATTTTTCTGCAAAAATCAAACACCTACCTACACCAACGGCTCGATACAAGTTGTTGGGGTCAACTCGGTATTCGGCTCGGTCACCAATCCGGCGAAGAAGACGCATGGAGCACGTCTCAGCGCATGGGCGGATGCCCTGCTTGAGAGTGATGGAGAGTGTGGCTATGTCCGACATCGATTTTGACGCCGTTTTCACGGTGGCTTCGTCTCGGCCTCCTACACACGATGGTATGGTCAAAATACAATTTTGACAATTTTCATTTTGAGCAAAATCAAACACCCCTTTAAACCATCGACTCGATACCGGTTGTTAGGAAATTCGGTTTTTCCATGCGCGGACCGGGGGTGTACTGATACTTGCTCATAGGAGGCTTAAGCACACTGACACAATATTTAACGTGGTTCGGCAAAACCGCCTACATCCACGGGAGAGAGTCATTGTATTAGAGATAGAGAAAGAGTTACAATAAATACATATAGAGGAGGAGGATTGCATCCACTCTACTCAACTCATCAACTCTCTCTAGCTCTCTCTACACAACACATTCACTTGTGTTTCTCCCACTCTCTACACAACACATTCACTTGTGTTGCTCTCTCTCTCTCTCATTTTTAGCTCTAAGAAGCTCCTCTATTTATAGCAAGAGTGAGGAGACAATCTTAAATGGTTGGCCACCAAATTTTCTTCATAGTCAAAGGTTGGCCACCAAACTTAGGCAATTTACCATTTTCAACAATGGTGGGTTGGTTACCATTTTCAACAATGGTGGGTTGGTAACTCTACCATTTTCAACAATGGTGGGATATTGCCACAAAATGGCAATATACCTAACAATTTTTGTTCAATACTTCTTGGCGGGCC
Source organism: Salix exigua (assembly GCA_032356905.1). Taxonomy (NCBI): domain Eukaryota; kingdom Viridiplantae; phylum Streptophyta; class Magnoliopsida; order Malpighiales; family Salicaceae; genus Salix; species Salix exigua. The sequence continues at coordinate 6,445,935 of CM063596.1, forward strand.
TTCCTCAACAAATAGACAGTAAATCAAGAAGTATAAAACCATATATGTAAATCTTGTTCACGTTATGTAGATCAAATCAAAGATTTGTCCTTGTTCCTGAAAATGGGACGCGGATTTCAATGGAACATGAACATTAGAGTTAGTGAGAGCTTCAGCATGCAAGGATTTCAAGGTCATCAACAACTCTTTAATTTAGTAGATATGTTTTCATGCATTGTTCACTCACATGTTGACTTGTAACTAGTCGGCTTTGTGCCTTTCACGCCTGAAGAGGCGATAAATCAGTGAAGGCAGCCATTGGCAGATGAGGATTAGCCATTGCCATGTGCGCATCAGCACATTAGTTGGCTTGGGTTTTGGCTGTGGTGGCGGTCCGAAAATTCCTCCGTATATCTCCTTTTGCTTCTTATATATAGCTTTATCATGCTCATCCAGCAAACGCAACTCCCTCAAAATTGCGTTGTCTTCAGGTGCATGTTTACGGGCCTTGAGAAAGTCTTCCCGGGCAGCATCTGTCTGCCCAAGCTCTGCCCTGGCTTTCCCTCTTCTGAACAGAGCCTTAGCATTGTTCTCATCCTCTACCAATACCTGTGAATCGACTAATCAGTTGATTAAATACGTAATGATTAGAAAATCCAAATCACAAATTTCATTTGAAAGCATGAAGATGCCAGGATGTTCTCCAGTACTAGCATAACAAAGGAACTAAACAACAATTGACCATATGGAGAAGCCAGGATGTTAATAGGCTTTCCGAGGTGCCTAATACATCTATTCAACACATTTTTCTTCAAAATGACTGGCAAAAATTTCAATATCCATAGTTTTCTAGTGCGCTTTGCATGGACAACAACAAGCTAGTCACACACACAATCACACAAAGGAGAATGATGAGAATATGACAGATTGATATGGCATTAGATTACTGTCCTGCCAATTCCATAACTGGACCAAAATTATTTGACATTGGAAATAAAAAGTAGCGTAACAAAAAATTGACCCGTTAAAGAGTACATACAATGGTGCATTGTGCAATGGCTTCTTCATAGCGCTTAAGCTTAATCAGACAAGCTGCCATGTTAAGATGACATGGATTCTTTACTGCCAATGCCATGTCTCGGTACTTGCCAAACAGCTGAAACATAAAGTCGTCACCCAAATATGCAATTGCCTGAAATTAACAAAAGCCACCAGAATTAGTCAAGAATAAAAACAAGAAGAAAAAGAACTGCAAAAACTGCAATGCTACTTGAGGAATTCTACTCATACAAATGTACCATTTCATACTGCTGCATAGCCTCCTCAAGTATTTCCTCCTTAAATAGAGAATTTCCATCCATTTTTCTTCTATCTGCTGCACCGATCCTCTCTTCCGCAGTCATATCACCACGAGCTTTCCCCTACAAAATGCATCTCCAACGTAGATTCATCATATTAGCTATGAAATGAGATAGAGCTGATATATTTTGAACCAAAAGTTTTAAACAATAAAAACTATGCACTTGGAAAATCAAGAGGATGTAACTTACTTCTTTCACTTCATCGAATCCAATAAGCTCAACTTCATATATTATATCAGCCATGGGAGGAACATTTGGGAAGGAAAAGTTTCCTTCTTTCCCATAACCTAATTCCCAGCCCACGTGCAAGAGGGCACGTTCACCAGCCTTCATACTGGAAACACCAACAGCTAAACCCGTCATTTCATTCTTCTCTGTTATGGATGTGAACCATCAATGTTTGGCGATACAATCAGCAGCAAGCTAGAAACATGATATAATCACACCATATATGCACCTGAATGCACACATATTGTACCTGTGGCAATGAATAACTATCCAACTAGTTTATTTTATTAGATTCCTGTTTAGTCATTATTATGGCATTGCAAAATGCTTCCAGAGTCATTACTCATACAAGTCCAACTCTACACCCATATAAGAAAATAATGGTTTGTTTTGTCATTTGAGCTCTTTCGTCAACACCGTTCAATGAGAGAATAGTTAACTGTCAAGCATTTGCCATGAAATCATGGAAACTGACATCATGTATGGTGATTGCATAAATAAAACTAGATTACCTTAAGACCAACAACAAACTGCAAAGCTTCCAAAGAAGAAACAGAAAGAAGTGGTTTCAAAGACTTTAAAATCTGAATGACATAGGCATATACCTTTTCCTAAAATCATTTCAAATGGTCGCTGTTCATGCCATGTATCTTCAAACTTGTGCTGAGTGCTTTCTGTCCATGCCCTGTAGTGCACTGTCATGCAGATGCAGTTACTCAAAATATTAGGTTACATAAAGCATACGAGAATCACCATTATTTAGTAAGTGATCTCAGAAACAAAACGTGTACACTAACAGACACACACGTGTGCATTCTCTTTCCCAACCAATTGCTGAGTACTTTAGTCCATGTAAAGAAGTGTCATTGCCCACACGTATTCAGGATTTTGGGTATACATGGTGAAGATTTTCTGGAAGACATTCATTAAATAAAACGTGCATGCATATCAAATTCTTTTTTTAAGGTACTCAATCCAAAAGTTCAGGCCAATACATGGAAGATCCATAAAGAACAAAATATCAAACACGATGTGAATAAAGGAAAAAACACATGAAAATGTATACTTACATATATCAATAACACATGTTAATATATTATTGCTTTAACAACTAGTCCAGTAAAAGCCAAAATAACTAACACGGTTGTTTTGCATGTTGAATAACCAAGTTAATGAGCAATTTGCAGAATTTTCCACCTCAACAGTATATGGTTAGCTGGTTAGCTGGACTAAGACTGCAATAATGATGCATGACAATAATAAGCTCAAAACCTCGAAGTCCAGATACCTAATACAATGTTGTTGGCCGTCTGAAACATCTCGGAGATAAAGGTCATATCATGAAAGAATTCAATTCATTTTTTAAAAATATTTTGACAATGTACTGAGACAGTTACAGACACGGAAGATGTCCATTGACAACATCACAAACATAAGATCACGAATCATATAATGATATGATTGTATAGCTTTCAATTGTAACTCCTATATGATATGATTGTATAGCTTTTATTATTTTAAGAATTGTAACTTCCAACTTTTTTAGAGTCATGAACGTGACCGTGACCCAGAAAGGAAAGGGAAAAAAAAATGTAACTTACAAAAGCATGTTGCATATTTGGATGGCTTCCGGCCATGACCTTCCTTAATGATTTGCTTGGTGACTTTCTCTTGAAGTATTTCGACCGCAGATTCAACATTCGGAGGACAATTCCCATCTTGCAAAGGCTCACCATGCACAGCCGCAGCTGCTTCCATAACTATTTCATCTTCATCATCTTTACCTGCAAAAAATAAATGAAAGGACAGTGACTATTGAGTTTGTCCATGCTTCTTTTGAAGTTAAAGCATGTTACAATCAAACACGACAGCACGTTGAAACAATAGGTTTAACTTCATTACTTTAAAACATTCCAAAGAAAATAGTGCAAAAACACAAATAATAAAAAAAATATCTCTGTCTGTTCTCGATAAAACATTCCTTTTACGTCATTCACTTTATCAAGAAAAAACAATAAAACATTCCGTTCGCTATCCAAATTCGATTAAAAAGAAGAAGAAAAATAATAAATTACCGATCGATTGGCTTGGAATCTCCTCCATTACTGAAACAGGCAAATCCTGCTAAAAAGGCACAAATTAGCAAATTTGTTCAAATCGCATGATCAATCGATAATTAGTCAGTGAAAGATAAGAACAGCGTAAAATGTTAGGTGAGTTGACTTGACAGCTTGAAAGTCAAAATAGAGGTCAGAAAGCTGGAAATGAACATCTTACCTGTCGTTTGACTTGCTTTGATGAGATCTGGAGCTGCTTTCGTGTTTGAGTGAAGGAGAGAGAGATAAACGCATGCAGTGTTGCAGCTTGCCTTGTAAATATCGAAGAAGATTCTAGATAGAGTGGGATTAGTAAAGGAGAGAGAGACTGATTAATCAATTAACTAATAAAGCTTTGCTGATCGCAAGTGATTTCTCAATTCGAAGACTTTTGATAGAAAAACTTACAAATAATATGAAACCATCCATTTAATAACTTAAATTGATATCATATGATTTATATTATTATTTAATATATATCTTCAAGTAAAAGTTATTTGAGTTGAAATTTGCATAGATTCATATTATTTTGTGTTTAATATTTATCAAATAAAATGGAGTGATGGTGATATTCAAATTCATTATCGATAAGATTCGATATTAATAAATCATCTCATAAACTCAGTTTGTAAATAACCAGTCTCATGATATAATCTATATTATTATGTGATATAATTTACCTTGAAGTGGAATTAGTTTTGATTTTAATTAATACAATGTTCGCGTAATCCCTCTGGCGACTTTTTAAAATATGTTTTTCCTCAATTATATAAAAACAAAACAAACATTTTACGAAGAAAAAAAAACAATGATTACAATTTTAGAAGTCTTCTTTTATGCATGCAGTTTTCTATTTTATTTTAACAATGTTTTTTTTTTGCAGCAAAGAAATTTAAAAATATTCATAGAGATGATAATGATCTGAATTAAAGAGGCATATGTATCTTTATAATTAAAATCTCTCTTTGCTTTGAAAGAAATATTTTTTTTATATAAATATTTTTTAAATAAGAATTTATTATGATCCTGATAGAGGATTTCATTTAAGAAATAATATATATATATGAACAAATATAAGAATAATAAATATAAAAGTTATATAAAGAATTAGAATAAATAATATCAAAATTGGTATTATACTTTTATTGGATTTTAATTAGTTTATTTTTAAAAAATATATTATATTAATATACAATTACTTATAATAAATAGTTGTTAATATTGACATAAAAAGCTTTAATGTTGTTGAAAACTATGGGATAATTATTTAAATAATTAATTAAAAAATAAAACAATGGTAGGGGTTATTTAACAAATAGGTTTCGCATGCCTTAACCTTGAACAACGGATCCTCACATTGTTTGCTAGGTTGTTAACTTAAATTGTTTTTTTTAAAAAAAATATATACTTTTGATATTAATTTATAAAAATAATTTAAAAATATAATTTTTTTATTTAAAATAAAAAATAAGACCGGTGATTTCAGTTTAACTAAATTAAATTAATTGAAGTAAAAACTAGAAATAATTGAACCAACCAAACATCATCTTCAACCTTTCCCAAAAAAAAACCCAACAATACCCGTACGTCATTTCTTTCTCTCCAATAGAGTGTGGATCACTGTTTCCTTATGTCACGGTTTGCACGTGCGTGCTCTTCTGTCACATCAACATACTTGGCCAAAACAGCAAACTTGGAAAGCCGGTTTTTGCTACACTCAAGACATTCATTATTCTCTCTTGGTCCAATTCGGAGATTTCTCTACCTGGAAGGAATCCTCCATTCCTCAGCTCGTATTCGCAGGCTTCTCTCTCCTGACAAGAAAACAAAAACAGAAGAACTTCTCTCCCTTCTCCAAGCAGCAAGGTCGAAATCTGGTTTCAACAGGTAAATTGATCTCACTCCCAAATCGATCATTAATTGGACAATCGTCTACTTGTAGGTCAATTGATTATGGATTTTTCTTAACGATTACTGCTAGGATCTCAAACTGTGTTTTTTGTGGAGATTCCAATGTTTAATTTCTTGATCCGGCTTTCAATTCTTGAGATTAGGATTTTAGGGATTATACTTTCTGGCATGGTTGTAAGTGCTTCACAGAGTGTGTTTGTTTTTACTTTTAGAAAACGCTTTTCAATTTTTTTTTTCAAATTATATTTTCTTTACAATTTTCGATCGTTTTATGTGAAAAATAAATTGTAAAAATTGAAAAGGTATTATTTTGATGTATTTTCAAATAATTTCTTAAAAAAACCAAACCGTACCATGATTATGAACACCACCTAAATTTCATTTTTCTTGCAATGCTCCAACATTACCCTGTTTTATTTTGTTGCTGGTTGGTTGCTTGAATTTTCATCGTTAAAGGTTCTGATTTTCCATAGACGGATCAAATCTTGTTAATTCTATACTGGATTAGTTCTCTTACCAAATCAAGTCTGCGAAAGAAAAAGGTTTCGTCTTTTTTAATATTTTTCTGGCCAACAGGAGTTTGAAGTAACAGTGGGTTTATATTGGTCAAGACTCGGTATTGGATTCCCTGAACGCACTGATGATCGTAGATTGTTCTTCCCCTTTGCATCTAAAGAGAAGGAGACTTTCCACAGTTGATATCATGGAAGCTGAAGCTGCTAAGGCCAAGTTTGCAGCTGTTAAAGAGAAGTTCGGGCGTGATCTCCATGTGTTTGAAACTTCGGTAGTCTCTTTGTCGCTGCCTCGAGCGTCCAATGATGAGAATACAGATGATTTTTATGAGTTCACTCCAGAGGATTATTATCGACTTCTGCGGACAAAGAAGGAGGATAAATATTTAAAGACAAAAAAGATTCGAGAAGCAGAAGAAGCTGCTCGCAGGTCAAGAATAACTAAAACTGCAATCAGGATTCATTTTCCCGATAATCATACATTGGAGGTGGTATTTAATCCATCTGAAAAGATTCAGAGCTTATTTGATCTTCTCTCAAGAGTGCTCGCTCAGCCAGAAGTACCTTTTTATTTGTATACCACTCCTCCAAAGAAGCAAATCAAAGACTTGTCGCAGGATTTTTACTCGGCTGGTCTGATTCCTGGCGCAATCGTGTATTTTTCATACGATATGCCAAAAAGAGAGGACAGTGAAGCCTTCAGTTCTGGTCCCTTCCTCCAAGAAGAGGTTATGGCTTTGAAAGGTTTGGATGCTGTGCCCGAGCAGGTGGAGCCGGTCCAGACCGCACCGGAACCTGTAACAACAGCAGCTCCTCCGGTACAAGAGCCCAAGGCTGCTGGGAAAAAACCTGTCAAGCCAAAATGGCTAAAAATGTGATATGACAGATCTCTTCTAGCCAAGATGCAGCATCCAAAAACAACTATATCGGATAGAAGCATGCTTCTAAGATTGTTTATTGCTTATAATTGTGTGAAAGTTGTAACAGTTCCATAGGAACTCACTCCTTTTGCCATGACATTTTTTTGTCTATCGAAAGGTTGTGTTTATTGCTTAGAATTGTGTGAATACAAGTAAGACTGTCAGAAAAATAAAATGGTTTCTTCTTTCATCTTTTATACTGCTCTATGATCATCTTAGAAATTGAAAAATGGATCAAAATGGTGCATGGCTAACAAAATTAAAAATTAAAAGAATGAGATGAAAAATAAAATATATAAAAAATTGAAAGACAATTGAAAAATAACAAAACATTCATAAAAGAAATTCAGATGAAATAAGAAATTCAAGAATGGGGGCTAAAATAAACAAACAACAAACAAAGAGGACAAATGTGTATTTCAATTGTCAAGAGAGAAAAGAAAGAAAAAGGAAAACAATCTACCACTATCAATAATATGACCACTATAAGATTACACGCGTCACACTATATGAAAAAGGATATGATGATGCATCCATTGAATTTGGCTATTAGACGATGTCACACGCGCTACTTGTAAGACATGGATGTCTACTAGTTGTTGGCAACTTTTTTATTAAAAAACACATGAAAATACCAAAACACCCCTAGACCCTTTTTAATTGCAAAAAAAACTCATATGAAAATATCAGGATTACCTAAAGAGCTAAAGCAGTGGGAAATGCCATTGTTCACTAGCAATTTCTCTCATTGCTTGCGCGAGTTGGTGATATTTTTTTTAATAATGACATATGTTTAGTACTTTGTATGGTGAGAATACACACATGAATGGGTGTGGCCGAGAGGTTTATGCGCGCTGCAAAACAAATGCAGCGCGCAGGGTTCGAATCTGTCGGCCACAATTAGGTAATGTTTTTTCCCATTTGTCTTAAAATTTCTTTAAACTGTTGTTTTCCCCTTCTAACGTGCTTTCTTCTTTTGCTTTCTTTTTTACTACTTCTTTTGCTTTCTTTTTTATTACTTTTTATTACAATGTTTTCTTTTAAACTGTTGTTTTCCCCTCCTAACGTGCTTTCTTCTTTTGCTTTCTTTTTTACTACTTCTTTTGCTTTCTTTTTATTACTACTTCTTTTGCTTTCTTTTAAAGCTGTTGTTTTCTTTTCTTCAACTGTCGTTTCCAGCTTATTGTTTCCAGGTTGCTTCTTTTTAATTTGTTTTTCCTTATTATTCTTATTATTTTTTTTCCTTATTATTCTTATTATTTTTAAATTTACACTGTATGGAAAATTAGTTTTCTCTTTTTTATATTAAAATTTGTATTATTTTTTTTATATATAATTTTTATTTTTATCAATTGTATAAACTAGAATAATAGTTGCTGCAACCTCTTCCTAGACAAGTTGATTGCCGCCCACAGTGCAACCGACATGCTTTTTCATTGTTGCCAACCGACATTCATTAAAAAATGAAACAAAACAGACCCATGCAATACCTTTTAAAATTTTCAATATCTCGCAGATCTGCTTGTCATGCCTTTTCAACTAGGAGTTGCACTTCGATTTTATAGTCCGTGGAAGAAATTGAGCCACATGTGCACGTTACAACTAGGGAGCTTTTTCAACACCTCACAAAAATCGTTGAGTGCTTGCGTGATTTCCACTTTCATAATCACGGAGGAACTGCGTGATTTCCATTTTCATTATCGGATAAGAAAATAAATGCGTGATGTACAAATTCAACTCATGCATTGCATGATTGTTCACACTGTTGTTCCTTTAATTGTGCAGTTTTGATATCTCTTTTTGAAACACACGTTGACTCCGCTATAGTGATGTTAAATGCATCTCATTATTGATTATGGATTCAATCAAAAACATAACATCTCATCGTAAAAAAAATAAAAATCTTCTCTCGACGCCGCCTTAAATTCTTCACAGGTGCCACTTCAAGCCACCTCATACAGTTCTTATGCCACCTTTATAAAACTCTTTGTATAATTAACTCTTTCATTTTTTTCACATTTCTTTACTTATTTCTTGCTTTGTCTGTGAGCGTGAGCGTCTTTCCCCAGTCTTCATCCTTCCATTAATGGATTAACAGTAAGTTATTTGCTTTTTTATTTATTATTGCATGTTCATCTTCCTCAGTTTTATGCCTTCCGCGGCTCTATATGCTTGGCCATAATTTCATTAACAACGTTGTCCATGTTTAGCTTGCATTGTTGCATGATGGGATAAAATCTTGACCTTTTATTCCTCCTTTTTCCTGTTCATGAAGATGACATAGAATAATTTTTACGTAATTGTTTACAACTTCATTTAAACAATTTAATTCTTGCACTTAGCTAAAACGAGTGGAAAATGAAGATGACATAGAAACATTGTTTAAATGAAGTAATTTATTTATTTATTTATAACTTGGTTTGATATTAATAACAATATTAAAATGATGAGTTGTGATTAAATTAATTATTTTTATTATGAATATAATAATTAAAAGAAACTCATTTGACAATCTATCAGAACCTTGATGCATGTTTTGATGAATCAAGTAAATAAAAAAAAAGGCGGTCAAGAGACTAGGTTGTGATTTCTAAAATGAAAGGGGATAAGTTTTTATATAACTAAGACAATAGGGACTAAATAAATTATTTGACAATTACATTTAAAATTTCAATTAGTCAAATAAATCAAAATAGCAAGAGAAAAATTTCAAAATAAGTAACTGAAATAAAAAATTGTCAACAAACATCAATTTCAAAGGTATTAAGAGCAAAACATCAATTAAACCGACAATTAAAATCAGAAACCAAAACAGCAACAAAAACTCCAAACAACAACAGGCGGACAAAAATGTTAGAACTCTTTAACCAAAATTTCTCTTCAGTATAGCAAACAAAGTATGAAATAAGTTATTGGAATAACAAATTAAAAATAAAGTTCAACTTCAAATAAACTTTTAACTTGCTATCAGCTTCTTAAAATATGTTTAGCCTGATTAAAATATTTGTAATGAATCTTTAACCTATTAAATTAGCTGTTAAATAAGAATTCAAATAAGAAATTCAAAAACGATCGTTAACCTCATAGATATCAGGAGCAAAACAGAAAATAAATCAAAAATTAAATCGCTACTTTTTACAATTTTCAGATCAATTGTTCTACAATGATAACTAAACAGTCATCAAATCAGCAATTCAAATAACAAACATCAAATAATTAACTTACCAACTATGTAAGAAAAAATTGGAAATTAGCATTAATTTCAAAAGTATCAACAGTAAAACAACTCTTTAATGAACATTTTAAATCATGAACTGAAACAACAAATGTTTTAACCGAAATTGATCTTCAACGTAACAAACCAACTATGTAATAAGTTACTGAAATAACAAATTGAAAATAAAGTAATTCAAAAGTATCAAAAGCAAAACAACAAGGAAATTAACAACTAAAACCAGGAACCAAAACAGCAACACAAATCCAAATAACAATCCAAATAAATAATAAAAATATGGAATAATATCATAATATATAATTAGTCGCTCCTATTTGGTAAGGAAATAGACCCAAAAATAATACATACAAAAAAGTTAAAAACATTAACAAATTGTTACATGTTAAAAAAATTGGTACCAGTTGTGACAAAATGCAAGACAATTTTTTATTTTATTATTGCAGATAAGTGTTCACAAGTTTTTTATGTTTTTTCTGTCGTTTCATTTCCTATTATTTGTTCAACGAGTCATTCCATCATTCACACTTTTTCTTGGTATTAGCTATTTGCTAGCTACTGCGGTTAAGCTGCTTCTTCGTTATCGTTAAGGTTTGCTAAATTTCATTTCGTTTTTTTCTTAAATTATCAGCTACAATTAATTTTGCCCTATTCAACTTGCTTGGTGCGATCAGATATTACTATAATTGATTTCCTGGTATGTCTTGAGCTTTAGTATATTTGCCTTTACTATTTGCATTCCTCTTGATTTAATATGCTCTATTATTGGCTTCACATATTTTTCTAAGGTTTGATACTCCATCAAGCACATTGGTTTTTTTTAACACATTGGTTGTTTCATCTTCGTTACCTTTTGCTACAATTAATATTTTTTTCTTTCACGCCCATTCTTTGTCAATTAATTCATTTATTGTTAGCTTACAATAATATATTCTTGCAAATTGCTTGCAATTATTATTAGACGCTTTAATATTCTCAAATTGAGATGTATCAATGCTTCTACGTTTACAAATGATCAACAAATATGTTTAGTTGTTTTATATTTATATCATCATTGTCAACCCCCTTCAATAGTTTATTTCACTAACATAATAATTGTCTATTTCATCCTCATATGAACAAATAGCTTTACTCACCATTGTGCAATGTTTCTTCCTTTTATCTTAGCTTTTCTTGGAAATAAACATAGTTACTATTGTCCATTTCATTTGAATTATTTTTGCAATATTTTATCTCTCGAGTCTCAATACATACACTAATGAGTAGCAAGCGACAACGCTTACAAGGATCACATATATTTTCTAATGAAGACGATTCTTCATTTGACACACCACAACTAGAGAATGAAGCTCTTTCATACTCATTTGGTGTGGCATCACAATCTTCAAGGTTTAACCCGAACTATAATCCTTTTCCCGCTAATAGCCAAAGCTTTCCATTACATCACGACGAGGCTTCTTCCTCTAATGCGTCGTTATCCCTCAGAATAAGCATAATCATTGCTTGACTTCTATAACAAGCCATCAATGTTGCACATCAAATTCATCGTCTCTATTATTTGTTGAAGATCAAGTTGCATCATAATCAACCTCTTACAATCATGATTGATGTTCTATCAATGACTACGAACCAACTGGGCAGGCTTCATATCAAAGAAAAAGAGGAAGTTAGTTCAATATTTATTTTCCTTATTTTAAATTTTTCTTTGATTTTTAATCCAATATATTTATAATCCAAGATTTATATGCCCAGGAATTCCGCTTCATTATATTGACTTTGGAAACAAAACATTCAAGTGTTGTCATTGCATGGCACTTTTTTGGGTCAGTGAACGTCTCGCAAGTTCAAGCCTGCGCAGTCCGAGATTCTCTCTTTGTTGTCTCAGTGGAAAAATTAATCTTCCACGACCACCACCAACACCTCATCCTCTTGATGACTTGTTGAATAATGTATTGGGTCGGAAATCCAAAATGTTCTGCAGGAGTATTCGTGCCTACAACTCTATGTTTGCTTTTACATCTATGGGAGCAAATATTGACCAATCAGTTAATCGTAAGTCTAGCCCATATGTATTTAAGATAAATGGTCATTGTCATCATCTTATGGGGTCTCTATTACCTTCTAATGATAATGCTCTAAAATTTGCACAGCTTTATATTTATGATGTGGCGAATGAGGTTTCAAATCGGATGTCGCAATTTCCACATTCAACCTCTGATTCATGTTTGGATGAAACTATTGTTACTGGAATTATTGAAATGCTTGCCTCAAATAATTATTTGGTCAGCTTATTTCGTCATGCATCACAAATACTCTTAGAACCTGGCAATCTTGGATATAAACTACAATTATTGTCCAAAAGAGCAGATGACACCGGACAATATAATGATGCAACTTTAGATGATATTGGTGGCTTAATTGTTGGTGATATTGGTGATTATCGTTCCGAATGAGATATAATTATTGAAAGTTGTTCAAGCACTTTACAAAGAATCTCTAAGCTACATCCAAAGTTTATGGTTTTGCAATATCCTCTTTTATTTCCATTTGGTGAAGACGGTTATCGAACTAATATTGGTTTTGCAAATCATGAGAGCTTTCTATGCTTATCTTATTCAAGAAAGAGAATATGGGAAGACACTCTTATAAAAGGTGGTCGTCTATACCAAGCAATTTTTAGTTGATGTTTTCGCAACTATTGAAGAAGATAGGCTTGACTACATCGAGAATAAATCAAGATGATCTCCGATCCGAGCTATATCATAATATTAGTGAAGTTGTGCTTAAAGGAGATGCACAAGGATCATCAACTGGAAAAATTATCCTTCCATCTTATTTGATTTGGTAGCCCACGATATATGATTAATAATTACCAAGATGCCATGGCAATTTGTAGAGCCTATAGAAATCCTGATCTTTTCATTATATTCACATGCAACACAAATTGGCCTGAAATCCAGAGAGAACTCAATAAAAGCAGAGCTTACAAGTCTGAAGACAAGCCTGATATTATTACACGAGTTTTTAGGACAAAACTCCTTGATATGTTGAGGTTCATCAAATCTGGTGCCCCTTTTGGCACAACAATTGCTGGTAATGCAATCATCACCATTTTTTTACTTGCACACTACTATTTATAAAATAAACTAATTTCTTTGAACAATTTTGTAGATGTTCATGCCATAGAGATCCAAAAAAGAGGCCTTCCATATACACACATATCTTGGTTTGGCTAGCCTCAGATTTCAAATTCAAGACTTCTGATGATATTGACTCAGTTGTCGCAGCAGAGATACCATACAAAAACATCGATCCTTTATGTCATGAAATTGTCTTTAAATTCATGATACATGGTCCATGTGGTGTTGCAAGACCAAGTGCGCAATGCATGTCAAGAGATGTTTGTGTCAAGTCGTTTCCAAAAAAAATCAGAAGCTCAACCACTTTAGATGAAAATGGATTTGTCTATTATAGAAGACGTGACTTCCGTGATAATTTTGTAGTCAAAATGGAATTATGTTGTTCAATGACTATGTTGTCCCTTACAACAAAGAACTTTTGATGCGTTATAATGCCCATATAAATGTTGAGATATGCTGTCAGTCAATGCTCATCAAGTATTTATTCAAATATGTCAGCAAAAGCCCAGATAGATGCCATGCCATAATACAGCATGACAGAAATGAAGAAATACAAGTATATCTTAATTGTCGCTTCATCTGTCCTTATGAAGTTGTATGGCGAATTTTTCTGTTTCCAATTCACTCAAGATATCCTCCAGTTGAAAGGCTTCAGATTCATCTTCCTTTTCAGCAAAATATTGTTTTCTCAGGAAGGCAGTCTCTTCAATCTGTTCTTACAAGGCCAGGTATCAGGCAAACAATGCTTACAGAATGGTTTGAATGCAACAAACAATTTTCTGGTGCACGGGAGCTTTATTGCTCTGAATTTCCAAACAAATATGTTTGGGATCCTACACAAAAACAGTTGACTATGAGGTCCAAAGGAATAAGCCTTGGTCGTATACCATATGTGCATCCTGCCGCTGGAGAACTTTATTTCTTAAGATTATTGTTAAACCATATTAAAGGACCAACTAGCTTTGAAGATTTAAGAAATGTGCATGGAATTGTTTATCCAACATTTCAGCTTGCCTGCAAAGCACATGGACTTCTGGGAGATGATGCAGAATGGTCTGAAGCTTTCTGTGAGGCAATTGCAACTGCATCGTCACCGCAACTTAGACAACTTTTTGTTAGTATTATATTATTTTGTCAGGTTGCTGACCCTTTAATACTATTCAACCAGTTCTGGCACTCAATGCATGATGACATCCTCTACAAGTTAAGAATATCTTTTAAAATGTCAAACCTTATTTTGGCTAATGATGAGCTGAAAAATTATGTGCTATATGAGCTTGAGCAAGTTTTCAATGCTTCTGCAACAACGCTTCAAGATCACAGCTTGCCCATGCCTAATGGACAACTCCTTAAAGAAATTGCAAACAAGCTTCTAAGAGAGGAGCTTAATTATGATTTGGCTGAACTTCGAAGTCAACATTCCTTCAATTTTGCTTCTCTCAACCATGGGCAAAGAGTTATATATGATTCAATTATTGCAGCCATCTTTGCTAAAAAGCAAGCTTTGGTTTTTGTGCATGGCCATGGAGGAACTGGCAAAACTTTTTTATGGCACACAATTATAAATCGTGTTAGATCTGAGTCCTTGATCGTCCTTGCAGTAGCATCATCTGGCATTGCATCTGTTCTTCTTCCAAATGGTCGCACTGCCCATTCAAGATTCAAAATCTCACTTTCTATTGATGAATCATCAACATGTGCCATTAAAAAAAAACACACATCTTTCCAACCTTCTTCAAAAAACCTCTCTTATAGTTTGGGATGAGGCACCAATGATTAACAGATGTTGTTTTGAAGCTCTTGATCGTTCAATGCGTGATATTCTTTCAGAAGATGGCAACTACAACAAAGATCTCCCCTTTGGTGGAAAAACCATATTACTTGGTGGTGATTTTTGACAGATATTGCCAGTTATTCCTGGTGGAACAAAAGAGCAAATAATCAATGCTTCTTTAACCACCTCAAGTTTATGGCCTAAATTTACTGTATTGACTCTTACAGAAAACATGCGTCTCTCTACAGATGGTTTGACTTCAGAAGAAAAGGCTGAAATTAGAGAGTTCTCTGAATGGATTCTAAATGTTGGTGATGGCCAAATTTCTGATTTGCCTTCTATTGACGGAGCTGATGATTCTTTTGTCACTATTCCTTTCGATCTTCTCCTTGAAACTTCATGTGATCCAATTTCAACAATTGTTTCAACAATTTATCCAAATATTTGTGATGTTCAAGTTCACCCTGGCTATTTTAGAGAAAGAGCTATAGTCACAACAAAAAACACAACAGTTGCTGAAATTAATGATTTTGTACTTCGCATCACACCTGGAGAAAAACGCCTATTTCTCAGCGTTGATTCTATTACCACATCTTCAATAGAGAGTGATGATGCAGATTCATTATATCCCATTGAATACATAAATCAATTGGAATTCAATGGGGTCCCATCTCATGAACTTGCTCTCAAAGTTGGGACGCCGGTGATGTTGCTTAGAAATATCAGCTCATATATAGGTCTATGCAATGGGACTAGACTTATCATTACACAGCTTTCGTCAAAAGTTATTCAAGCAGAAATAATAACTGGATCTCACATTGGCAATCAAGTGTTCATACCAAGAATCATCTTTCCCATCAATGAAATCAGATGTCCTTTTACAATTAAAAGACGTCAATTTCCTTTAAGACCATGTTACGCTATGACAATAAATAAAAGTCAAGAGCAATCTTTGAAAATTGTCGGCGTTTCTTGAAAGACCAAGTCTTTACCCATGGTCAACTTTATGTTGCTCTCTCAAGAGTCACTTCCAGAAAAGGCTTAAAGATTATTTCATGTGATAATGAAGGGCGTTCTTCTACCTATGCAAAAAATATTCTCTACAAAGACATTATAAGCACAATTCCTAGAGGTTTATCTTTTTCTTTTTTCAATGTTTTACAAAGTTAATTGTTATTTCCTCATCAGTATTTTGCAGATTACCATCACTACTATTTGGTTACATGACTGCTTATTTTGTTTGGTTCATGCATTACAATGTTCATCAACCTTATTAATTATTTAGTCAAATTTTCATCAACCTTATATATATTTCTAATAGTTAATGTTTCTTTATATATTATGAGTTACATTTCTTTACTCATTTATAACTATTAATTCTTATATTCTACTGTTTATTTCTTTACTCTCAGGGTAATGGCGTTGTCAATCAAAAGCATAAAAAAGTACAACTTCTACCAGTCATTACATGCTAGGATTTGTCGTGTTTGGATCCCAACACTCAATGGTCAAAATGGCAGTTTCAATTGCCTTTTCGTTGATGCAACAGTAAGTTTAAATTTAACAACCTTTCTTTGTCATATGTTTCACATTATCTATGACAATTTCAATTACAAAGACAATTTTGTTGATGTATTCAATTTCATTAACAATAGATTTCACTTTGATATAACAGGGTAACGCCATTCAGGCCTCTGCTAAAGGCAAAAACATACAAACATTTGCTGCTTCAATTATTGAAGGTGATTATTATGAAGTGTGTGGATTCTACACCTTTGAGAACAGATATACAAATTCTGTCATTGCCCATGAAGCAGTTATTGATCTTAAGTCTGACACAAAAGTTACAAAAACTGCTCCAGTCATACCCCCCATACCGCGCTATTACTTTCACTTCATCGACTTCGCACACCTTATGACTACATGAAAACGATCAGGGGTGCTCACAGGTTTTATCACAAACTAGCATTCTTCATGTATTTTTATTATTTAATTACATTTCTTTTCACCACTAACCTTCTCTCCATGCATTAGATGTCCTTGGTCGATTAAAAGCCATTCAACCACTTGAACGAATTATGGTTCGAGGTCAAAATATGACAGACAAAAGAGAATTTATCATTGAAAATATAAGGTTGATTATCTTAGTCTCATAGCTTTAATAGCTTAATACCTTCTTTTAAAAACTCATAATTTATGCGAGGGTGAAGAGCTTGAGTGACTCTTTGGGGTGATGTTGCTAAAGCCTTTGATGATTCTGATCTAAGCAATCAATCAAGTCCAATCATAATTGTCTTTGCTGCTTTTCGAATTACTGAGTTCAAAGGTTTTTCTTTTCAACCATTTCCCTTTAATTTCTAATAATTCAATCATTCATTTATCTTAATACCTATATACATTTTCGACCTTATTAAACTCATTGTCAAATAATCCCAATATATATACTTCTTTTTTCTCCCAGGAAAACCAAATCTCGCAGCACTGTTGCTTCCTTATGGTATTTCAACCCAGAAATCCAAGAAATTCTTCCCTACAAACATTAGTAAGCTTTCTATTTCTGTGTTTATCTTTATACAGTAGTACTTTTTAAAGGCTATTTACAACAATCATCTTTCATGATAAGCTATAAGGATATTCCCGTCGAGGTGCATCAACTCCCTCCTACAACAAACACTTTAACCATTGATCAACAAATGAAAGAGAATAGAAAGACAATCAAGGAAATCCTTTATATGGATCCAGACCGATATAAACTATGTCAAGCAATTATTTAAACTTCTCATTTGACACATTAGACTTACTTTGTTTTCTATTCATCAATTCAAGAATATTTGTTTGTTCATTTATTATAACACAAAATACAGAATGAAAGATTCACATGTAAGGCATCAATAGCTGACTATGACCTCCATCGGGGATGGTGGTATCATAGTTGCCCCATATGCACAAAATCAATATCTGACAAAGGCACAGGTTTTAAATGTATTGAACACTATGAAGTCACACCGATTCCATGGTGAGTACAAATTTTACATTAATTCTCATGACAATAGCTACATTATACATGTTTGTCACAACCTTTACATTGCATTTTATATTTAATTATCTCATTGCTAATATTTTCTTAGGTTTCGGGTTGATTGTATTATTACTCGATGGCGTATGTTACAACATTTCTAATGGTTGGAAAAACTGCTGAGAATTTTTTTGGCTCCTCTGCCCATAATTATGTCTACGATAAAGGGTTTATCGATTCCATTCCAACTCCTATGATAGACAAATTACAAAAACCAAAGATTTTTCAGCTACGCTTCGGAACTTTTCAGCTCAATTATGAATCGATGTGATATCATTGTTGCTAATGTTTTTGATGACATTATAGAAGTTAAATCTCCACGGCAGACATGTTGAACCATAACTTTGTTGTTCAAGGATTAAGGCAACTATACACCTAAGTGTTTGGGGAATTAGGTGTAAAAAAAATAATTATATCAATTCTAAAATCAATTACATTAAATTAAAGAGATAAGAGAGATTGCTAACTCGGTTTTTAACGTGGTTCGGCAAGCCTACGTCCACGATTCAAGTACAAATCCGTACTTGAGTATTGTACTCTCTTACTAGTCCAAGTAACAAGATTACAAATCTTGCTTGATGAATCCACACCAAGACTTTTACACCACTTGAAGATATGCCCTCTTCAAGATTTTCCTTCTTCCCACTTGAAGATGTACCCTCTTCAAGATTTTTCCTTGGTGATATTCCCTCACCAATATCAAAGAGTTTTATACTTCAACTCTCAAGAATAATACAATGGTTGTTTTTGTAAAACAACAATACACTCTTAATAGTGTAGATATTACAAATGAAGATCTATGATCTCTTTATCTCACTTGATAACACTTAGAATATTTGAAGGTATTTAAGTGTAGTGAGAATGAAAAATACTCTTTGTGTTAAGATATGAAGATTTAAACACAAATATGAGTATTAATAAAGATTGATGATATGAAGATGTTTTTGCACTCTAATTGCCTCAATATAAGATATGAAAGTTCTTGTATATTTATTTTTGCAATTAGGAGGGCTATTTATAAGTTTCTAAAAGAAACTAGCCGTTTATAGCCATTTTAATGCAACTGTCATATCAAGCGGTCGACCGGTTCACAACGGACAAATAAAGTGGTCGACCGGTTCGATTCAAAAGACAATTGTCTTCAAGCGGTCGACCGGTTCACAACGGATAACCCAAGCTGGTCGACCGGTTCGACTTGAAAGACATTTTGTCTTCAAGCGGTCGACCGGTTCATAACGGATAAACCTAGCGGTCGACCGGTTCAGCTCAAAAGACAATTTGTCTTCAAGCGGTCGACCGGTTAACTTGGTATACACCAAGCGGTCGACCGGTTCATGCTGAAAGGCAATTGTGACAAATTATCTTTTCTGAATTTTTGAACCGATTGAATATGACTTAATCCTCTAATCATCAAACTCTTTTAATGCATGCAATGTGAAGTGTGTGAGTTCATTTTAAATTGTGCTATCAAGTTAGACATTTGAGATTTACATGATTAAAGCACTAAAATGAAAACTTCTTCTTTGTCTTCACTTGCATGCTTCTTGGACTTCTTGGAGTGATTTCTTCGTGTACTTCGTTATGCTTGTTGATGTATTCTTTGTATAATACATGTTTATCGCTTAATCTCATCCAAGCATATTATTAGTCCATTTTCTTTTATTGTTATCATCAAAATATATAAAACATATAAGTGTGACATTATATGTCAACAATCTCCCCTTTTGATGATGACAATAAACAAAAGTCTTAGATAATAAATTGAGTCTCCCCTAAATATTATAATGCAATATATAGGAGACATTGAACATTTGTAGCAATTTAATCCAAGTACAAATATCATATGCAATTTATAAGAGAAATTCATATTTCTCCCCCTAAATATATGCATATAATTCTTTTATATTCTCATATTTGACTCCCCCATTATTGATGCATTTGATATTTGATATTTTCATATTTCTCTCCCCCTTTGGCATCAACAAAAAGAAGGTTAATCATTGTGGATAAGAAATATTCAATATCATTGTACATATATCCAAAATGAAAAGCACAAATACAATATTCTAAATAACAACATAAATAAGATGAGATGCATGATACACAATCACGAAGGAGGTGGGTTCCGTGAGAGAAGTGAAGCCATCATCGCCTTCATCTCCTGAATATCAGCCCGCATCTCTATGTGAGAGTCTCTCATGAATCGTATATCTGTCTCCATAAGCGTGAGACGACTCTCTATCCTATGCGACCAGCCACTCGCAGATGGCTCATCTGGGGAGGAAGCCGGAGGTGGTGACTCAAATAGATGTGTGAACTCGTCTTCACCTTCATCCTCAGCCGCATTCTCCTCCTCTTCATGCTCTTCCTCAGCATGTGCACCTTCTTGGTGCCCTTGGATCCACTCACCATGCTCATTAAGCACATATTTCATCCTAGTTAGAGTGGTGTTATTTATCTCCGTTTTATCTGAGTACGGTCTCTTATCCGTACCCGTCAGCAAGATCTCAAAATGCTCAAAAATAGTGGTAAACACTTGACCATAAGGTAGAGCCTTTTGTTTTTGATCAAATGCTAAGATTATATTCCTAATCAATATGTATGGAAGGTTTATTGGCCTTCGCTGAATCATACAGTCAATTAAGCATAACTCCATAAATGTGACTTCATCATAATGCCCCTTTTTGGGCAAGATATTGTGAGCAATAATTCTATGGAGTATCCTAGGTCTCAATAAAAGATCTTGACTCTTTATTTTAGCACCTGGAGCAAATCCATTATTTCCAGTATGCAATGCAACAGCATAATCATAGCTAAAACCTTCAATGGTCGGAATTATTTTAATATCAAACACCCTCGGACCATCATTAGATATTCCCAATATCTCAGCTAATTCATCACAATTAAATTCAATAGGATGTCCTTGAAGAGTACTCATTATTCTAGGTTCTACATTAACCCTCATGTTAGCAAAGAACATTCTCATCAATTTAGGGTATGTAGGTTTCCTATATTCATACAGTGAGTACCAACCCATTTCAGCAAATAAAGTGTCTATACCTAAAGCAGATAGATCATTGCTTAAACCTCTTTCTACGATGATAGCTCTATTTGAGAAATTACTCAAAAATCTTTGAACATTATCACCTGACGAGGAAGCTGGATCATTGGCTCTTTTGCTCCTTGATTCAGTCCTTCTTAATCGTTTATGAGATGCCATTGTCTTCAATTTGGCTATGGGTGTTTTGATTTAGATTAGTTTTGGAGAGGATTTTGGGTAAGATTTTTCGGATTTGTCTATTGAATGAGTTCTGAAACCCTAGATAGTATTTATACTATCGAGCAACCGGTCGACCAGGTTGCCTTGGAGTAAGTTCAACCGGTCGACCGGTTGACTCCCAAGTGGAGAATTTTCCAAATTTCTCTTTTGAACCGTTTTTCCACTCATAATGTAGCCTTTTCATGTAAAAATTATGTCCAAAAGGCAAAGAAATCGAGGGCTAAAAATGCAAATTTTAGGCGATAGCTGAATGCTCATTGTTCCTCTGAATCAACCGGTCGACCGGTTGATAATGGAAATTTTGCATTTTGACTTTAAAATCATTCATTAATATTAAAAGGTACCCTTTATGTCGAAAAATTATGTTCGAACCATTTTCCTCCAAGATTCGAAAAATTCCAGTAGCCATCCTCTCGCTTTATTCTGTCTCAACCGGTCTACCGGTTGGCTTGCTCTTGATGAACCGGTCGACCGGTTCATCCCAGAATTTCTAAATTCTCCAATATTTGTTTTGAACAGGTTTCTTATGCTCCAAATGTATACTTTTTAACATCAAATAAATCCAACTTATAACCATTGATGTATACATAATTTAAACATCATTTGCATGGATAAATCCTAGGTTCCTTCTTATTTCATAAAGCGATCTTTGGCTAAGGGTTTTGTAAAAATATCTGCAAGTTGATGTTCTGTACCTATAAACTCAAGTACAATATCTCCTTTTTCAATGTGATCCCTCAGAAGTGATGTCTTACTTCTATGTGTTTTGTACTGAGAGTCTTGAATAGGATTCTTAGATAAGCAAATAGCACTTGTATTATCACATTTAATCGGAGTATTTTCAAACTTAAGTCTATAATCCTCCAAAGTTTGTTTCATCCATAATACTTGTGCACAACAACTCCCCGCCGCAATATATTCCGCTTCGATTGTTGATAGGACTACTGAGTTTTGTTTCTTACTTGCCCATGATACTAGTGAAGATCCTAGAAAGTGACAAGTTCCACTAGTACTTTTCCTATCTATTTTGCAACCCGCAAAATCTGCATCCGAGTAACTCGATTTAACTCATTTCACTTCCCTTCGGATACCACAACCCTAAATTAATTGTACCATGCAAGTAACGAAAAATTCTTTTTACTGCACTAACATGGGATTCTTTTGGACATGCTTGAAATCGTGCACATAAACATACACTAAACATAATATCGGGTCTACTTGCGGTTAAATATAAAGAGAACCGATCATACCTCGATATTTGGTGATGTCTACGGTTTTACCTTTTTCGTCCATATCAAGCTTAGTAGATGTTCCCATGGGTGTGTCGGCATCTTTGACATGTTCCATCCCAAATCTTTTTAGAAGATCCTTGGTGTACTTGCTTTGGTTGATGAAGATGCCATCTCTTGTTTGCTTAATTTGCAATCCAAGGAAGAAATTTAATTCTCCCATCATGCTCATTTCAAACTCCTCTTGCATGCATTTTGCAAATTCCTTACATAGAGATTCGTTAGTAGCACCAAAAATTATATCATCAACATAGATTTGTACAATAAGGATATCTTTTCCTTTTCTCTTTGTAAACAGGGTGGTGTCAATTTTGCCAATGTTAAAATCATTTTCAATAAGAAATGTTTTTAATCTATCATACCATGCCCTAGGTGCTTGTTTCAAACCATACAAGGCCTTTTTGAGTTTAAACACATGATTAGGAAATTCAAAATTTTCAAAGCCTTGAGGTTGTTCAACATATACTTCTTCCATTATAAAGCCATTTAAAAATGCACTTTTAACATCCATTTGGAAGAGCGTAAAATTTGCATGACATGCATAGGCTAATAGCATTCTTATAGATTCAAGTCTAGCTACCGGTGCAAAGGTTTCTTCATAATCTATTCCTTCTTCTTGATTATAACCTTTAGCAACTAGTCTTGCTTTGTTTCTAACAATAGTCCCATGTTCATCAACTTTGTTTCTAAAGACCCATTTAGTACCAATTATTGATAAATCTTTTGGTCTAGGGACTAGTTCCCAAACATCATTTCTCTCAAACTGATTTAGCTCATCTTGCATGGCTAAAATCCATTTTTCATCATTTTCAGCTTCTAGAAAGGTTTTAGGTTCTATTTGAGAAACAAATGCATAATGACCACTAATATTTCTAAGGGATGCTCTAGTTTTAGTTCCCCAAACGGATTACCGATAATTAATTCTGGAGGATGAGAACTTACATACCTTAGCTCCTTTGGCGGCTCAAAGGAGTTACTTACCAACTCTTGTTGATTGCTTGAGCTTGGTTGGTCCTTGGTTGTATCTTCAATTGATATTTCATTTGGATTTTTATCATGAAGATTCAAATGTTGAACATTTTTATTTAAGTCATCTGGAATCTCAACAATTTTGTCATTTTGAGTTTCCTCAAAGGCGACATGCATGGATTCCTCAAGACAAAGTGTTCTATTATTGTAAACTCTGTAAGCTTTGCTAGAGGAGGAGTATCCAAGAAAAATTCCAACATCGGATTTTGAATCAAATTTGTCAAGGTTGTCTTTAGTGTTTAGAATAAAGCATTTTGAACCAAAGACTTTAAAATAAGAGATGTTGGGCTTCCTCCCTTTCCAAAGCTCATAAGGAGTCTTTTTCAACTCAGGTCTCAAGGTAACACGATTTAAAACATAGCAAGAAGTATTTACGGCTTCTGCCCAAAAATATTTAGGGGTATTAAATTCATTTATCATAGTTCTTGCCATTTCTTGAAGAAACCGATTTTTCCTTTCCACAACCCCATTTTGTTGGGGAGTTCTAGGAGTTGAAAAGTTGTGGTGGTATCCTTTTTCTTCACAAAACATTTCAAATAAATCACTTGTGAATTCACCACCATGATCGCTCCTTATGTTAATTATAGAAAATCCTTTCTCATTTTCGATTTTCTTTGAAAACTTTATAAATTCATGAATTGTTTCATCTTTTGATTTCAAAAATATAACCCATGTATATCTAGTAAAGTCATCAACAATTACAAACACATATCTATTACCACTTAAACTTCTTGTTCTAGTTGGTCCAAATAGATCTATGTGAAGTAATTCTAAAGGTCTTTCGGTTGAAATGTGATTCTTACTTTTAAAAGATGTTTTGAATTGTTTACCCATTTGGCAAGCGTCACATAGCTTTTCCTTTTCATATGAAATATGAGGAAGACCTTTAACTAAATCATTTTTGGTCAATTTTGAAAGAATGTCCATGCTTATGTGACCTAGTCTTCTATGCCATAGAAAACTATCATTTATACTAGCAACAAGACAATTTTCACTACTCATACATGCATCTATTTTGATCTTATAGATGTTTCCAATTCTATTACCGATAAAAATAATTTTGTCATTTTCAAGTATTAAGCAACATGTATGATCAAATAAGATTTTATATCCTTTATCACATAATTGACTTATACTAAGTAAGTTATGCTTAAGATTATCAACAAGAAATACATTTTCAATGGAGGTTGAAGACATACCTCCAATGTTGCCAATTCCAACAATTTTTCCTTTTGAGTTGTCCCCAAAAGTCACTTTTCCTCCTTTAGTTTTGGAAAGACTTGAAAAAAGGGTGCCGTCTCCGGTCATATGTCTTGAACAAGCACTATCCAAAAACCACTCCCCATGTTCCCTTGGTTCCTACAAAATAGAATCAAGATGAGGATTTTGGTACCCATACCTTCTTGGGTCCTTTTTGGTTAGGGGTGGTTCCTTTTGGAACCCAAATCATGTCAACAATTTTATTTTTCTTCATCGGACATGCATAAATCAAATGACCTAATTTTCTACAATAATTGCATGTATGACTTGGATCATAAGACTCTTTAGCTTTAACAAAGTAATTCTTTAGGTATTTTTGATTTTTATTAGGTTTATAACCTAATCCTCCTTTGTTAAATACACTTCTTTGACTCGAAAGCATTTTCTCAAAAAATTTTGAGCCTTGTGTGAATTTTGTGATAATTTTATTCAACTCATCAACTTTCTCTCTTAATGAATTATTATCTTTTTCAAGTTGATTGGTCTTGCTACTCTTGTCATTTAAATCATATACTTTCTTTTCTAATAAATCTTTTTCTTCAATTAAACATATATGATTTCTTTTTAGAGTACTATATTTAGAACCTAATTTCTTATATTCTATATACAAACTTTCAAGTTGATCATGTAGTTCAATATAAGAAGGGTCGGATTCATCATCCGAAGATTGTACCTCATTTTCGCTTTCAATTGCCATAAAGCACATGTTCGCCACATGTTCTTCTTCATCATTGGAGCTTGAGTCTGAGTCATCGCTCCATGTTGCTTTCAAAGCTTTCTTTTGAAAGCGATTTTTCTTTTTCATTTGAAGAAGGGGACAATCGGTTTTGATATGTCCCACTTTGTTGCACTTGTAGCACCTTGGAGTTTCTTTGCTAAATTCTCCTTTGCTTTCCTCCTTTCGTAGTTCAAAACCTTCTCTTATCATTTTTCTTTCTAAGAAAGTTTCAAACTGTCTTGTGATCAATGCTACATCTTCCACAAGATCGTCAGTCACCTGTCTTCATCATCGCTATTATCCTTGTCTTTAACTTGATGAACAGCTTTAAATGCCAAATTTTTCTTTGGCCTTTCTTCCCGATCTTGTTTTTCCATAGTGATCTCATGAGTCATTAGAGAACCGATGAGTTCTTCTAATTGTAATTTTGTAAGATCTTTTGCTTCTCGTATAGCTGTCACTTTAGCTTCCCAAGCTTTTGGTAGAGATCTAAGAATCTTGCTTACAATTTCTGTATTTGAATAAGTTCTACCAAGAGCATGTAAACTGTTTGTAATACTAGTCATACGAGTGAACATGCTTGTTATGAATAATTTTGTAACAATTTAAATAACTACTATTGGTAAACTAACATATCAATTTTAGATTCTTTTACTTGATTTGTTCCTTCATGAGTTACTTCTAATGTATGCCATATATCTCTAGCATTTTTACACGAAGATATTCTATTGAATTCGCTTCTATTTAATGCACAGTATAAGGTGTTCATGGCTTTAGCATCCATAGAAAGTAATCTTTTATCTAAGTCTGTATATTCTATCATGCTTTTGGGAAACTCAACACCATTTTCGATTTTGAGTGGTCTATGAGGTCCATTTTCAATAGAAAGCCATAAATCAAAAT
Source organism: Salix exigua (assembly GCA_032356905.1). Taxonomy (NCBI): domain Eukaryota; kingdom Viridiplantae; phylum Streptophyta; class Magnoliopsida; order Malpighiales; family Salicaceae; genus Salix; species Salix exigua. The sequence continues at coordinate 6,472,643 of CM063596.1, forward strand.
CTATAGATTGAAGATATATAGTCATTCTAGCTTTCCAATATGCATAGTCATTACCATCAAAAATGGTGGTCTAGTTGTTGAGGCACCTTCATTTTGGAGATTGTAACTTGTAGTTGCCATTCTACTCAAAGTCTAAGCAAACTTAATAATTGAGAACTAAGCTCGATACCAATTGTTGTTCAAGGATTAAGGCAACTATACACCTAAGGGGGAATTAGGTGTAAATACAATAATTATAGCAATTCTAAAATCAATTACTTTAAAGTAAAGAGATAAGAGAGAGATTGCTAACTCGGTTTTTAACGTGGTTCGGCAAGCCTACGTCCACGATTCAAGTACAAATCCGTACTTGAGTATTGTACTCTCTTACTAGTCCAAGTAACAAGATTACAAATCTTGCTTGATGAATCCACACCAAGACTTTTACACCACTTGAAGATATGCCCTCTTCAAGATTTTCCTTCTTCCCACTTGAAGATGTACCCTCTTCAAGATTTTTCCTTAGTGATATTCCTCACCAATATCAAAGAGTTTTATACTTCAACTCTCAAGAATAATACAATGGTTGTTTTTGTAAAACAACAATACACTCTTAATAGTGTAGATATTACAAATGAAGATCTATGATCTCTTTATCTCACTTGATAACACTTAGAATATTTGAAGGTGTTTAAGTGTAGTGAGAATGAAAAATACTCTTTGTGTTAAGATATGAAGATTTAAACACAAATATGAGTATTAATAAAGATTGATGATATGAAGATGTTTTTGCACTCTAATTGCCTCAATATAAGATATGAAAGTTCTTGTATATTTATTTTTGCAATTAGGAGGGCGATTTATAAGTTTCTAAAAGAAACTAGCCGCTTATAGCCGCTTTAATGCAACTCGTCATATCAAGCGGTCGACCGGTTCACAACGGACAAATAAAGTGGTCGACCGGTTCGGTTCAAAAGACAATTCGTCTTCAAGCTGGTCGACCGGTTCACAACGGATAACCCAAGCTGGTCGACCGGTTCGGCTTGAAAGACATTTTGTCTTCAAGCGGTCGACCGGTTCACAACGGATAAACCTAGCGGTCGACCGGTTCAGCTCAAAAGACAATTTGTCTTCAAGCGGTCGACCGGTTAACTTGGTATACACCAAGCGGTCGACCGGTTCATGCTGAAAGGCAATTGTGACAAATTATCTTTTCTGAATTTTTGAACCGATTGAATATGACTTAATCCTCTAATCATCAAACTCTTTTAATGCATGCAATGTGAAGTGTGTGAGTTCATTTTAAATTGTGCTATCAAGTTAGACATTTGAGATTTACATAATTAAAGCACTAAAATGAAAACTTCTTCTTTGTCTTCACTTGCTTGCTTCTTGGACTTCTTGGAGTGATTTCTTCGTGTACTCCGTTATGCTTGTTGATGTATTCTTTGTATAATACCTGCTTATCGCTTAATCTCATCCAAGCATATTATTAGTCCATTTTCTTTTATTGTTATCATCAAAATATATAAAACATATAAGTGTGACATTATATGTCAACAAACTTCGTGATCTTAATGTTCATTTGGCAAAACAACATTATGCGTCTTCCTCTAGAGAACCACTTCGTTAGATCCAATAACTCCAACGCCTATTCCACCATCTAAAGTCGGTGACAATGCTCATCCACAATCACAAACCGTCAGACAACTACTATTTGAAGGTGACACACCCCTGCAAAGGTAACATATTTCTTCTTATCTTGATACCTTTTACGTTTAAATTTTAACACCATTTATATATGTTTGCTTTATAAATGCTAAATTTACAATATGTTGGTCTTCTTTAAATTCACAGCTCTACAACAAATACTGCAGTCGAACCGCCAAGTGTCATCCCATTACTCGATCCCAGTCCATCAACCATGACTCAAAAAGATGACCCACCAGCAAAACATCACTGCCCATCAAAATCACATGATGATTAAGTTATTTCAACTTACTCTTCACTTATGCCATTTCACAAATTATATTTTACTATTCAATGCCTTTTCATCTAACGCACAAACAAATTATGCTATAAACTGTTTCATACACCATTGCTTGCAACTTTTCTGCCAAACACTTCAAATACACAAATCATATTTGCACTCTGAATTTCCTGTATCTAGATTTTAACTTCACTGTTGCTATTTTCGCAACTATTACTGTTTGTGGAATTGTTACTATTTCTATGCTGCTACACTTCATTTTAAATTGCTTTGTTAACATTGACTATTTAAAACAAAACTATATTTGCTCTTTAAACTGGTTTTTCATAACCTTTGTGATAACTTATGTTTTCTAAATGGCACAATGTTGTATGTCAGTCGCAATTTGAGCTAAATATTATTTGTCATTATTAGTGTTGCTTATAAATTTAACCCTATAATTAAAACATTTCTATTAAATTGAATCTTTGTGCAGGTGGAACATGCTGGACAAAAAAAATGCGCAAAGGTGTCAAACGTAAATGTCATCACAATCTTAATTATGGTTCTCTAATTTTCATCTCCCAACAAGTTTTGTCTCTTCTAATTTTGCATGTCTGTTTGCATTGTTTCAAAGTATCTATCCTCTCTTGCAAAACAATGTTGCCTTTTGGAATTGTGATGGCATCATTTTGTTATTATAACTTAATATGTAAATTTTGTTATGTTTTAGACTCTAAAACTGGTTAGCTAATCTATGTACTTTTTACATATGAATATGAACGATGTAATAGTTTAGACGAGTTTATTTTAACCGTGTTTATTTTGCCAAAAATATTAAAATTTTATACATTGAAATTAAATATTAAAAATAAAAATATAAAAAACATAATTAATTTTATACATTGACAAAAACTCGCGTAACGCGCGGCATATGGCTCGTACTATCTAAGGCAAAACAAATTTCTTGTACATGAAATTTAAAAAATCTGAAATATCCTTGTCACTCAATATTTTTTTCTAATCTTTGGAGCGAAAAAGTATTTTAAGTGCTATGTGAAAAGTCAAGAAAGTCCATAATGAATAGTTTGAAATTTTTGTAGCTCTAGTGCAAATAAGTATTTTCACCATGTGAAAAATTAGAAAAAACTTGTAGACTCTCAACCAATCTTTTAATAACAACCGGACCAAAGAAAGAAAAAAAACTGAAGATGAAAAGCTTAATTTTTTAATTTTAACAGCGTATAGTGATTTCCCCAAATGATTCTACGCTTCTGAAAAACTTTCATCTGTGCGCGTTTGGTTGTTTTTTATGCTGCAGGGTTTCGCACGCGAGTGAAGAGGCGAATCATGAGAACATCTTTTGGTAGAAGTAAGGTAGCAGCTACCTCTGATAGGTTCCAATCTATCTTCACCACACAGATTCTGTCTGTTAGCCAAAGTATCGGCTTAATTACCGTAAAAACTACGTCATCACTTTCCTCTGATATTACTCGATCGAATCAAAAATTGAATTGGATTACAACTAATCATGGATGGCAGAAGGGCTGTAGTGAACCAGTGAATAGAGTCTTCAGGTTACCGATCTCGTCCCTTAAAAGAGGTCGAGTTCAATGTCTCCTCTTGTATGGAGCCGACTATTTGGAAAACACTTTCATTTTTTGGGCCCATCCAGTACAAACATGGATGGATTAATCTAAATCAGCATCTAAAATATTGCGTAGTTTATAAAAAAATAGTCTTCAGGTTACTTTTTAGCATGTAGTTTGACTCCAGAACTCGATGGCATGGCATCCCAGACCATTGGTGACTCGTCTGGTTATCTCTCTGTTGTTCAAAAAAGTAGCCATAAAGCAGAAGGAAAGAGGATATGTCACAGTTGCAAAATGTCTGAGTGAATAAACGAATATCGAGCTGTTACATAATAATAATAATATAAATCATATTTGAGGTTATTATCTAACCTTTTAAATTTGTAAATGAGATGATGATTTATCTAATAGATTAAGCTTTTAAATGACATATTTTTTAACATAGTATCAGAGCCTTTTTGACCTAGCTGTTATGAGTTTGAATTTTACCATCCTATTCTATTTGATAAAAAATAAACACAACATAATGTGGATTTGTGCAAATTTCAAGTCCAAAAAACAGGATATATATTAAAAAATAATATAAATCATATTTTGAAATCTCACTAGTAATTTAAATTTTTAAATGATACGAAAGATAAGAAAGCATCAGGGAATGCTTTATTTATTCTCCAAGCGAAGCTTGCGAAAACTTACCTGCTAGAAAAGCTGATCGGTTGATGGTAAAAAGGAATCATATAACAACTCTTACATGGTAAATTATATTTGATTGATTGGTACACAGAGACAAAAGACATTGAGATATTCTGGAGTCCTCAGCCTGTCATGTATCTTGTTTATTTTTTACTTCTCCTCTGTTATGTCGTAGGCTCCATGGCATCTCTTCTTGTACTTGTTATTCTGTTTCATTGAATCAGCTGATTTTATCGGTGGAAGTCCTTGAACTGCCAGCCATGTTGAGCTTTCATTAGGCCGATAGTTATGTTCTAGTTCTAGGCTGTATTAATGGAAGTCTACCATACAAAAACGTAGCTGAAAATGTGAAGTTTCTCTTCTTATTTTTCTGTTTATTTTCTCGTCCTAGAAAACTTTCATGTTCGATTATAGTCCATTTTATGATAATAATTTATCTGCCAATAAATTGATGAATTTGTCTCGAGGCATTTACCATGATATACTTATTGGATCGCTGGGCTTATTTTTTAATCCACGATGATAACATGTGATTTGATTTACTCCAGAAACACCGCCCCACTTAGATGGCTTAATTTCCTGACGTTACTCCCCCATTTTCTCCTCATAGCAAGCAATCAATTATAGCCGCTCAAATCACAGAAACCAATAGACAAAAAAAAAAAGAGGATGTGATCTCCATGAAAGATAGAAAGGTTTCATTTGCAAACAGCTAGCCCTCTGCAATTCAGGACGAGGGGGAATAATTAATAAGGTGAGAGAGAGAGGGAATGGAAAACGTTCAAGCAGTTAATGGGTCAGCTCCAGCTTGCCCAGATTTCATTTCGTATACGGTAAAAAATGCAGCAGGAAAGGTGATTTCCATCGGCTTGGCATTTGTTTTCAGCAATCTCTCACACCAGCTTCTGAAGCCTCTATCCCAACCACGCATAGCTTCTGATATTGCTGTAGGTTTCTCTCTTACCCCTCTCTTTCTTCCGTTCAATAAATACATGACAACCATTTCCAATTAAGAAGCTTCATTTTGTTATCGAGATAGTATTTCTTGTGTGTAATCTATAATGGCTGCAGGTGGGGCTGGTTCTTGGCAACATAAGTTTGATACGCCGTGCTTTTGATGAACAGTTTATCAACATATTAAATTCTATCGCTGAATTTGGTATGATATGCTACATGTTTGTGCTGGGAATGGAAATGGATCCATATGTAATCTTTAAATCACCATCAAGAAATGCAATGGTAGCCTATGCAGGAATGGTTCCCACAATCATTTTAGTTTGCAGCATAACCCCATTTCTGCACTATTATCAGAACCCTAGCATTGGTTTCACTCTTTGCCTCTCCACTACTCTCGCTGGCAGTTCCTCCCATATACTAACTCGCCTTATAACCAGTCTCAAAATAGGCAAGTCAGATATAGGAAAACTTGTGATTGCAGCAGGAATGCACTCTGACATGATATCCGTGATTCTCTTCTCCATCGGATATCTTTTTTTCCCAACCGCTGTCTCAGTTAACGATATTGCTGCACACATTAGAATGACCTTAACTCTGGCTGCTGCTTTGCTGCTCCAAATAATTTTCACAGCCACAGTTTCACCCATCTTTATGAATTGGGTGAACAACGAAAACCCTGAAGGGAAACCCATGAAAGGTTCCCACTTGGTGCTTGCCGTTGCCTATATGGCATTTGTTTGCAGCGGTGCCCCGATTTATGGATACAGTCCCATTCTCAGCGCATTCGTGGCTGGAATTTTCTTGCCGAGTGAGGGGAGAGTGTCAAAATGGGCAGTTGGCAAAATCAACTACCTGTTACCTACCATTTTCTACCCAGTGTTCTTCTTTTGGATGGGGTTTCATGCTGATTTCCGCAGATTTGAAGCCGGCCATTGGGGAACTTGGGGAAGGTTTTTGGTCCTTGTATTAATTACAATATTTGGCAAAGTGATTGGAACATTCATATGCGGAGTGACGTTAGGTTTTCATCAGCGTGAATCTGCTGAACTCGGTCTCCTCCTAACTGCAAAAGGCCACTTCCATGTATTTCTTGCAGTTATTGGAACCCTGGTAGGTTTCCCTGCTACTCACTATATCGATTCTGTTTACGTTCTTCAGTTTTTGCTTTTTCAAACGAAGTAGATGACTGGTTACTAACCATGACACTTAAGTTTGAAGTATGTTGATTACTGATTTCCAAGTAGATAATTGACAGTTAAAAAGGTCATGAAAGGCTTTCGTTGTTGATAAAAAGCATCGGTGAGGATTTTAGGTGAACAAAGGCAACCAAAAAGTAGTTGTTTACATGCCCCACAGCATGAAATCCATTGGTTTTTCTATCTGCAGCTGTCCTTGAAGCAAAAGACTTTCAATCTGAATAATAATGCAAAAAAATTAAGTTTAGGAACACCAAAATTCGTGAAACAATGGTCTTGGTAAGTTCATGTCAGTTGCAGCGTTATTGAACATATCCTGCAAATTGGGAATGGAAAGTTATGCTAACTCGTTTCTAACATTGTGTTCATTTTGTTAAATTGATTGCAGCTAGACATTACATCTACTTCGACTAGCATTTCAATCATCATCGTGATCTTCCTTTCGGTTCTACCCACCCCACTGGTCGTGTCAGAAATCATAAAACGCGCGAGGAAACGTGCACCTACGCAACGAATGGCTCTTGAGTGGCTCGATCCATCAAATGAACTTCGGACCTTGCTATGTGTTCAAGGAGTGCATAACGTGCTTTCAACCATAAACTTCATGGAGATATCTCAAGGGGCATCAGATCCAGGAATTCTGGTTTATCTCACAGACATGGTTGAGCTCACAGACCATATAGCTTCTACTCTGGTTCAAGAAGGAATGGACACCGTGACTGTGATGGACAAGGATGTAACCGAGATGAGAGATCAGATCTCTACTGCAGTCCAAGCTTATGTAGAGGAAAATGGAAATGGTATAACACTCAGACGAATGCTTGCTCTCTCAACATTCGATGGCATGGCCAAAGATATCTGCAATTTAGCAGAGGACTTGATGATCTTTCTCATCATATTGCCGTTTCACAAGAACCGGCATGCAAATGGGACATTGGATGGGGTAATCCTGGGTTCCGATATGTGAATCGTAAGGTAATAACCTTTAATGATCATGAAGAAAAAAACTGCAGATGTGTTGAATTTATTTATTTTTGTTTTATTACTGATTATATATAACCTGGAAATTGTCTTTCATCGGCGGCCAGGAACTGACTCATGATTTAACATCATAAACGATGCATCGCTTATCTATTTTCTGCCTTCTTGCAACTTGTCTTTGAGAAATTATCAACCACACAATGCCAATACCTGACTTAACTATGGTTTTGGTTTCAATTAGGTGCTCCGGAATGCACCATGTTCAGTGGGGATTCTTGTGGACCGAGGTTATGGGCTGGTAGAGAAAATATCAAAGTCAGAAAGCTCTTTCCAAGTAGCAGTCATCTTCTTCGGTGGCAAAGATGACAGAGAAGCACTAGCTTATGCAGGTCGTGTTTCCCGACATCCTGGAGTAAAACTCACGGTGATAAGATTCTTACTTGACAGTGATTCAGTGACTGCCTCGAGAAGGGCTGGCAATTACAGGATAAATGCTGCCGAGCAGGAAGAAGAGATGAAGCTTGACGATGAGAGTTTTGCTCAATTCTATGAGAGACACATCGCCGGGGGACATGTTTCCTACAGCGAGAAGCATGTTGTCAACTCAGCCGAGACCTATACTACTCTGCGATCACTGGAAGGTCAGTATGGGCTGATAATAGTAGGGCGTGGCGGGAGGGTGAACTCGATACTGACAATCGGCATGAATGATTGGCAGCAGTGTCCAGAATTAGGCCCTATAGGGGATGTTCTTTCTGGGTCTGATTCCTCACACACAACCTCTGTTTTGATCATCCAACAACATAGTCTTAAGGGAGAATTAGATGGTGTGGATGATGAATTTTCCATCATGTAAACCTCTAGTGAAGATAGCTCTAAAATTTAGGAAACTAGTTGTAGGAAAGAAGCAGGATAGTTTTAGATAGAACTGGTGCGCAGGAAAGAAATCATGCAGATGGAAAGGTAGAATGTAATCTACGATTCTTCACGTACTGAGGTAAGAAAAAAATGGAATAATTATACCATGTGTGTTTATGAACTTCTTGTCAGCACCAAACCAAGAATCCGTTTTGCGCACGCGCTGCCTTATAGTGTAGGGGGTGCCGAGATCTTTAAGATGATGTCATGGAAGGCCATCTTTGGTGATGTGATGATAGGGTTAAATTAGTAATTTTATTGTATAAATAACAAAATTACTAACCTGGCCCCATACATATTATTAAAGACAATTGCATCATAGTGAAAAAAATCACCTTGCCCCTGGTGTATCAATTGATTTTTTTTGTGTGTGTTATAAGTAAATTTATCAAATTATTATTCAAATTAACCGTGATTTGTCTATAGGGTAACAATAAAACCATATTCTCCTTTATTTTTTTAAAAAAAAAAATTCAAGGAAAAGAGAAAGAGAGAGAGTGAAAAAATTGTTATTGATACCGAACCAATGGTGCATTTTACACATTATAGGGTGACGGGATCTTTTAAATACCTGTTTGGGAGAGTAGTTGCGGTTGTTTTTTAAAGTGATTTTTATTTAAAAATACATCAAAATGATATTTTTTTATTTTTAAAAAATTATTCTTGACATCAGCACAGCAAAATGATCTAAAAACACCAAATTTTTTCCATTTTAAATGAAAAAAAATCAAAATTTGACCAAACAGCATTTCAACTGCTTGGCCAAACAAGCACTAAATGATATCATGAAACACAATGTTTGATGATATGATGATGGGGTTAAATTAGAAACTTTACTGCATACTAACCCAACCCTACACAAATTATTAAAGATAATTGTATCATAGTGGGGAAAACCACTTTACTCCAGTATCATTTGAAAGGATTTTGTGTTACAAGTAATTTTGTCAAATTATTATTCAAATTAACAGTGATTTGTTTATAGGGGTACAATAAAACCTCATTTTCTATTAGTTTATAAGCATATAAAAGTTTTTTTCTCGAAAAAATCATAACAAAAAATATCAAGTAGTGAAAACTTATTTCACATTACTGTTAACCCCGTCCAAGCGAGTCAATAGTCAATCTAACTTTTTATCTGCTCGAATTTAAAATTAATCCATATGAAAGTTGTCATAATATGATCTATGTCAGTTAATAAAAAAAAGGACGAGGATGAATCGGATGAAACAAATCCTCTCAACCCAACTTTCTACCTAGCTCGGTTCTAAAATTAAATAACATGGGAATGACATTTACATAACCTAGTAAACTTGATCAATTCAAAAGCAACTCGACCGAAAAAAAAAACTAACTGTTTGAGGATAAAATTAAGAAAATTGAAAAAAATCTCTTACTTCACTTGAGTTTAAAATTAAAGTGGGTGTAAAAATTATCTTATCATGATTCATTAATATTAAAATAAACATGATGATGAAATTATTATTTTTTTGAAAAAAAGTAACTGATCTGAATTTTTTTTACTTGATACTCTATTATTGTTTTTCAAAATCTTCAGTATACATTGACAATTAGGGCCACAAGGAAGAGGAAAAAAACTATTTTTCTTTATCTTTTCTTCCCTAATTTTATAGCACTGTTAAGAAAACTAATAAACAGCTAAATTATTTTTTTTCACTGAAATGCACATAAAAAAGTTATATTTATATTATTAAAAAACAATATCAACAATTTAACTGTTATAAATAAATTCTATCGAAGATGCTTTAGCAACCAGGATAGGATACCTGTCATAAAAATGTCAACGTGGCAGTTTTAGAACAATCGACAAAACCTCCGCTTTTCCTATACAAAAAAACAAACTAAAAACTAAAACGACTCCAAAGTCCAATTTTGGAGTCGTTTTACTGTCTGTAATAACAATAAAGAAAAAACCCCGTCTCAAAATTCTAATTAATTAATAAATAAATAAAGGAACCACCTCTAAACCCTCCTTTCTCTCTCTCTAATTTTTTTTCAAAAATCCTCAATATGGCCTTTCACGTAGCTTGCCCAATTACATGGTTAGTATTTGTATTAATTATCTTCGCCACTATTGACACTAAGCCCCCTTCCCTGCTGTCCCTCTTATTTCTTCTCTTTCATGTCTCTCCCGCGAGAGAGTTCTCTCTCTTTTTTCTTACATGGTCGACTGATACGATATCTTGTTTGTTTTGGCTCTCTCTAATTTGCAGTCGCCGAATTTGTTTTTGCTCGCTAGGGTTTACGCGAGATCTCCACTCTACGAAATCAAAGGCCGACTTCCTGTTCGATGTGGCGAGAATTGATGAGTTTTTGAAGGATCCTTTCGGAATTAGGGTTTCCAGGGAAGGAACTGTCCTGGTTTCCGTTCCTAAGGTTTTTCCTGTGCCGGTGACGATTCCTCCGACGCGTACGCTAGCGGTCGTTTCGGCGAGAGGTCGAGGAGGTGATGGTGGTGTGGTGGAGGAGGCTGTTTCAGCGCAGACTAAGCGCGTGGCTATTCAAGAGCAGGCTGCTGCTACAAAGGCATCGTCCGAGTATTATGCTAAGAAGGTTGAGTTTTTTGAATCTGGGATTCATGGTGTTATGCATAGCTAGTTTATTGAATTTGAGCTGATTTTGGGTGTCTTCAGTTGCCACTTTTTTTTTTGTGTGTGGTAATTTGGAGGTAAATATTGAAGTGCCCGTCAAATGCTATCTATACACTTCAATTAATAGAATAGAAATGTTAATTTGATTAAAATGTTAAGTTTGGGTTTTCAATTGTTCTTGAGGATTTGGAGGTAGGTTTTTGAGTTTGACCTAATCTTGGATTTGTTTAGGCAATAAAGAGTATGGAAGTCAGAGGCAGTTGAAACTCAAAACAATTACCAGCATTCACTCATTTTCTGAATGCTCATTACCTGTAACTGTTTTTCTTTCTGATAGTTCTGTTATTCATTTGAGCTAGCTTATCTATAATCCTTACAGAGATTGAAAAGAAATATATGAACTCTTAGTAGCTTATTCATTATTTGTTTGTCATTTGGGTAGCATGGTAATGGAACCCTTCTACTGCACTAAAACTTTCTCATCTAGATGCACGGGCATGTTTACTTAGGCAAAAATTCTCCAGTTAACGAGCTTTGGAAATTGAAGAAAACAACTTTTGATTGCTGTTTTGATGACATATGGCATACCATTTGCTAAATACAATCACCATTTGTTTAATTCAGGTTGCCTCAAAAGATATTCCAGGAGAAGATGTGGGTCCATTATGTCAGATATGCTCTGTGGGTGATACAGGAGGAAGTGAGAGAGCGAGGAAGATGCTTCCTTGCAAAATTTGTGGCAAGAAGTACCACAGGAGCTGCTTGAAAACTTGGGCTTCGCATAGAGGTAAAACTCTTTGGGTTAAGAACTCTGAAGGCTGCTGTTTTTTTGTTTATTCTCTCTCATAGGAGGATTGATGGCAGATTTATTTCACTGGAGTTCGTGGACCTGTCCATCTTGCCGAACTTGCGAGGTACTCATTGGTTACACTGTTGATTAAGTAATTAAATTGCATCCTTGCTTTTTTAAGGCAAGAAATGCAGGTAAATTTTGATTTTCCAAAGAGGCCTTCCTACTTGAATGTCATTTTATGCTCCCGTGCATCTGCATGTTGTATCTCTTGACAACTGTAAGGCTATGAAATGTTAAGAGTTAGAGCTCATTCTAGTGTTCTGTTTATTCTATTCTTGAAGTCCTCAAAACTGATGGTTAATTTATGTTTTGTGTTGTTTCCATGTGCTCGAGGCTTTCTGGACAGCCATAACTTTTTAATACATTATCATTGCTCTTACACTTTATATCGTCTGCTTTCCATAGGTATGCCGAAAAACTGGAGATCCAAACAAGTTTATGTTTTGCAAAAGGTGTGATAGTGCTTACCACTGTTACTGCCAGCATCCTTCACACAAGGTGATGTGTTAACTGTTTGTTTTTGGGTGTCATATCTAGATTATAATGGCTTTAGTAACAGACATTCCTGCATAGTGCAGAATGTCTGCTCTGGACCATACTTGTGCCCTGAACATACAAGGTGTCACAGCTGTGGATCTTCTGTCCCAGGAAATGGACTAAGTGTGAGGTACTGGTTATATCAACAATTAGTTTTAACAAAAAAATATGCTCTTCTTTTTTAACAATGGATGTTTAGTATATCTTCTTTTTTTCAACCTTGCAAAAATGTGAAAAATTCATATATTGTGCATGAGTATAGATATTTATTGCTTTTTGACCTGTGGAATACCTAGATATATAAATAAGTTTTCAAATTTAGGTATCAATCTATCTCGAGCATGCCTTTCAGACTCATACCTGTTAATGTGAATTCTTACCCACTCAATTTGATACATTGATTGTGACACCTTATCTGACTATGTAGGGCAATTTGGAAAGTGATTGTTATGTGTGTGCGCATCAATGACAAGTTTGCTTGATTTATGCACTTTCGATAGATATGTCTGATTTAGACTGCCTCATTGATTAGAATGCAAAGTAATTGAAGCCAAAGGAAATAATGGGGCATGATTTTGGTAGGTAGTGGGAGGAGTTGTTTATTGACATGCAATAGTTACATGTATGATACTAGTGTGATTGTACTTTTCAACAGGATTTAGTCTTCTTTATTTCTTACCATTAGCAGGTTCATTTATCATATGTTTTTAAAACATGCAGGTGGTTTCTGGGATACACTTGCTGTGATGCTTGTGGAAGATTATTTGTGAAGGGAAATTACTGCCTTGTTTGCTTGAAGGTATCAAGTTATCTTTGGGTTGTTATAAACGTTTCATTATATATATATATATATTTAAAAGTTCTATGTTAATTACCTACTTCTTGTATACTGTATTGATCAATCATTATATTTAAATGCTTCATCATCAGTCCAAGAAAAATCTCCCAGATGATTTTGTTTAGCAACCTGATATTTATACTTTACAATATGAATGAAATTGATTAGATGTCTTGGGTCAACCTTGTAGGTTTATAGAGATTCAGAATCAACTCCAATGGTTTGCTGTGATATATGCCAGCGATGGGTGCACTGTCATTGTGATGGCATCAGGTTTGTCTTTCTCATTTCAAAATACAAGGCTAATGGCATATTAGGATGATAGATGTTCTCCGAAGTATCAGTAATCTTAACAGAAACTTATTCTTTGTGAGCTATTTCCTCTAACAATAATGACAATTCTGGCATGATGAATCTGGATTGGATTCTGCCTTGCTGTTGTTGCTTGTTTGGTTATGTTAATTGCCTCTTCTTGGATGTAAATCCTTGTTTGATGTCGAAATTGGATATCTAATAAAGCTTTTCATGAGCAGTTACTTATAGTAACTAGTTTACACCTTGGAGAAATGAGATAGCATATACTGAAAGAAATGTTTTGCAGTGATGAAAAATATCTTCAGTTTCAAGTAGACGGAAACCTAGAGTACCAATGTGCTACATGTCGCGGAGAATGCTATCAGGTTTGTTAATTGTAGAAATATGTCTGCAGCACGCACACATGTGGCTTGGATGTGGTGTGCTGGGATGGTCTGGTTGGAACTTCTTTTCTTACTTCTGAAATGTATGCTGCCAGGTAAAGGATCTTGAAGATGCTGTTCAAGAGCTGTGGAGGCGACGAGATAAGGCTGATTCAGGTTTAATTGCAAGCTTGAGAGCTGCAGCCGGGCTGCCTGCTCAAGAAGAAATATTTTCTATTTCTCCCTTTTCAGATGATGATGAAAATGGTCTGGAGGCTCAAAGGAATGATTTTGGGCAAGTCAAAGGGATAGGTGGCAAGCCACCAAAGAAGAGCAAGGATCATGGAAAGAAACATTGGAATAAAAAATATCCCAGGAAAAAAGTTTTGAATGCTGCTTCAATTAGTAAGACAGAACCACATCAGCATGGCATTCATTCTTACATGCATGATTTGGATGATTTCAAGAATTATGACTCGAAGTCTCAAGCAAAAGGAGGATCACATAAAAGCTCTTCTCCTGTTGCTGGAATTGTGAATCACACGATTTGCTCTATCAGTCTGCCAGGGGGCGTGAAACACAAGCTTGTTGATGAGGTGATGTCGAGCAATGGAGAAAGGGCATCCAAAGTTATTAAAATCAAAAGTACTAAGCCTCATGATTTGGATAGTGGGGATGATACTGAAAAACATGCTGGCAAGTCGAAGTCTGTTAAGGCAAAGAAATTAGTAATAAATCTAGGTGCACGAAAAATAAATGTCACTAATCCTCCAAAATCTGATGTTCAAAGCTGCCAAAGCAAACAAGATTTGAATGCTTCCAACAGTAAGTGATCCATGTGTCATTCAACTTCTCTTAGTGCAATTATTAATATGTTATTATTGACCTTATAAAATTGAGGACGTTAGCATTTTACTTTCTAATTCATTGGCATGATTGATTTTTGCATTTTGCAGGAGATACAGTCGATCGCTCTGGGCAAACAAGAGGCATGATTAAATTTGATATGAGAGAGGGGAATCTGATTAAGTTCGCAAAAGTAAAAGCTGAAGCTTCAAACTTCAATCCCAAATCTGATGGAGTGAGTCATTCTGATGAATATGAAACTGTTCATCTAGATCATGCTCCTGTTTCATCAGCTAAAAAGAGCCTTGAAGGAAGCAGGGCTGCGATGAGGCCTGCAGGTGTTGAAGTCCCTACTTTAAGAAGTGACAAGTTATCTTTGGGAAAGCAATCAGAGGTGCCTGATACACATACAAAAAGAAATGATGATTCTGGTGACACTCCTATTTTGCATTCATTACCAAAGGATCCAAAACTTTCTTTGAAGCTTAAGATTAAGAAACCTAATCTTGAAAATCAGAGCTCTCTGATTCCTCTGCATGAAGAAGAAAAGAGTAGCATAAGGGGCCAAAGGTCAAAAAGGAAGAGAACACCAAGCTTGATGGAGAAAACGATGTATAATGAAGATGAAAGTTTGCCACAATCACATCTAAACAGTGAAATGATTGAAGCTAATTGGATATTGAAAAAATTGGGTAAAGATGCTATTGGAAAACGAGTTGAAGTTCATCAGCCATCTGACAATTCATGGTGAGTTTTTGTTTTTGTTTTCTCTTTTTTTCTTTTGGGAGGGATAAAAAATTATTCAGCTGGGAGTGCACGCATCGTATTTCCCAAGTAACCCACTCCATTTTGTCACCCATCTCAGCCTGTTTTAAAGTAAGAAGCGACTTGTTCATGGCAACCTTTGTTGTATTTCTGAAACAAAATAAGGCTGATGACAGGGAAGATCAATCTTGAAAGTGATTTTGAAGGATTCCTAGGTGGTCCAACACTATCCTTTAATTCCATAATTTATCTTAACCCCATCCATGTGCATGATTCAATGTCATAACCTTACTTGTTTACTGCTTTATCGAGTTGATCGTGAGCATTAGAACTCAGAAACCTCCATGTCCTGCTACCCCTTTGAAACTTGATTGAATTTTGGCTTGATATTTCTTTAATGTCTTCTTGACCCAGGCACAAGGGAGTCGTCTCTGACATTGTTGAAGGCACATCAATGTTATCTATTACTCTAGATGATGGTATAGTAAAAACCTTTGAACTTGGGAAGCATGCATTCCGCTTTGTTCCTCTAAAGCAAAAGAAATCAAAAATATGAAAGCTGAACTTGTTCTCAAATATTAACAATCGCATCTGGACTCCAGATACTCCCTCCATTTTATAGGCTAAGAGTCAGTCTTCATTCCTAAGGACCACAGAGATAGCTGTTGCATTTTCTGGTTGCATATATGGCTGGTGATTTTTCATCGGAGCAGTGTTCGCCAGGGTGCTTTTACATTTACGTGAAATTATTTTGTAAAAATAGTGATTATTTCTACGGAGGTCTATCCCTTCCCCTCCCCTTCTAGCCAGGCCTGTAGATTAACTTGGCTGTGTTGTTAATCAGGACGTGCGCAGGAAGTAGCATTGCCCTTGTAATTGTAGTTGATTTTACAAAGCTCCCGACCTTTTGTTAACATTTTTTTCCAATCTTAATCTGTCAAGGTTTCATTGCTTCCCATAATGAAAAGGGAATTTATAAATATGTGCTCGTCTCTGTTCTATCTGATGCCGATATATGGGTGCATTATGAAATCAAGCCCCTGGTTTGTCAACCCTGTTCACGATACTTACAGGGAAAAAATTTTGGGCACTGCTTAACAGACTTTTATGTTTTATCACAGAGCCACCGTTATCCTCTCAGATTTTTCTGCACTAATTAAAAACTGTCAACATCAGAGGTATTTTGTTACCAAACCCTCAATTTCCTCCCCTCTACTCGCCAATACATCTACCTTTTCCGTTGGTAAGGGTGCCGCGCCTACCTTTGTACATAGAATTTGTAACTGGAACAAAAAATCGGCACTTTCTATTGCTTTCATATTCCGAAAATCGTAGCCCAGCAATATTAACATCACTGAAAAGGGTTTAGGAGAAAACAATGAGCAATCATACAGGTGGAGGCGGCAAGTCTAGTAAAAGCCAAAATCCAACACAGTCATCTGAATCCAAGTCGTCCTGGATGGCAAGGAAATGTAAGCCTCCACAGGCCTTCTTTGCTGCCTCCCAAGCTTCAGCTTCAGCTGTTGTTACAGGTGTTTTCATATAGGTAGCATAGACATAACGGGTTGCAATTCCGACAGATAGAATCAAGCAAGCACGAGAAGTGTCAGCTTCAATTGAGCACACTTCCAGTCCGTTCATCCACGCTGCATTGACACATGAAAAGATTCGAATAGGTGGTTCAGTATTACGAGCATCACAAAGGTCTACAAGGCATCCCTGCAATTAGATGTGCTACCAGACCGCAAGATAGTAAGTTCTAGAAGGCATTATTACAATTAGAAGTGTCAACAGACCACAAGATCGCAAGACAGAACTTCATGGAGATGGAAGTGGGGAAGTTTGTTAAAATATACCCCCCCAGGAATAATGAGTGCTCCTAACAATCATCACAGGAATCAGATTCATGTATATTTTGATATAAATTGGGATTCGCCAAAAATTATGGAAGCAAAGATCAAACTGTATCTGCTGTCAACGCATCAATTTCAGTTTCAACTCCGTAAGTTCATGATCGAGTAGAGATGCTGTTTCCAGCAATTCAGAAACAAGAAAAGGTACACCATGTTTATTTCCTATATAGGAACGATGGTGCAGAGCAATGTGATTACAACTTAAGATGTCAACAGCAGGGATATCACGAATGCCATTAGGGCCCAGTGCCCAGTGAAAGCTAACTGTATCAATGACATCATGCCCTGAAGATTGTTTTATCCGACGAACATTTTAAAAGATTGAGATATGCAGCAGAACAAGTGAACAACATGCAACAGCTTTATGATCTTGGTGAAGTGTGTTCTGCACAACTGTCCACAGAGCCAATGTCCATGCGACAGAATAGTGCGTGAGATTGAGAACTTTCTAGTCCATGTTCCCTTTCTCTGTGATTTGTTCAATTTTAACCTAGTATGTTGTACGAGGATCGAGTTTCCCATACCACGACAGAATTAGAATGCACATGGTATTCATGGGACGTAACCCGACGAATCATTTCAATATATGGTCTTTGACAATAGCAACATGCACATGAAATAACATTCCTGAGGCTACATAAGATGAAATTAGAGGGAGAGTAGACCTGCTAATGGTTCAGCACGTGAAGATGCAACAGCAAGTCCAGGTATCAATGCCTTGTCATCAATCTCAATTCCCAATAAATCCAAATCCAGACTTGCACCAAAAACAAATCTTGTCTCTAATGATGCGATTTCCTCTCGGACAGCTGAAAGCAGGAAAATGTATCAGCGCAGAACAGAGCAGGTTTTCACACAAATCAAAACATATAGTATATCTAAGTAGGCAGTATTTCATTAGCTTCAGAAAGCTTGGCCCTTTAGCCTATCCCACTTTTAAAAATTTGAACTTACGGTAAAAGTTGTGATCCGATAGACAGTCTACAATACCAAACTAAAATAACCTTCACAAATGTCATTCATTTGCAAGCCATATTTATCTTATCTGTAGGATGGAGACCAAAATATAGCATTCTCGGTGTTGTGTTTGACAACAGGTAGTTTCTTGTACCTGAGAATGGTAATTGGACGAAGGCCCATTTCTCCCCAAAAAGATTGTCTGGAAGTTCCATTGGGAAAGGGTTATCTAATGCCAGAAGTGGTTGAGCTCCCTTTTGGAATCCAGGATGACGAGTGTATACAGTCTCATAGCGCTCCTCAAGCCATAGAAGTAGTGATATACACTGTAAAACATATCAATTATCAAAGGTGTGACCATTGAACATAGAAGTAACAGTCCAAAACTCAAATCGTGTGCATGAAACTAGTGTGGCGTGTCTGTGATTTTGAGGAATCTTAAGAACCCCTAAAATCTCCTTTCTCGCTGACTAGCAACATGGAAAAAAGGCGATATTTTCTGGTGTCTAGCTTGGTAATGTGCCAGTCATGTTTTTCAGGAAGGCAACTAAAATACAAGGTTTAAATCATAAATAAACTTATTAAAACATCGAAATTTAACCTTCAATATTTATCGCCATTTTGACATTTGATTGAAACCACTTCATTAATCATACTCTTAAAACAGGAACGGAAAACAATACCTACCCGTTTACTTGGAATAGGCTTTATACCTATCTCTTTGCATGCTTTGGTTATAATTGTCTGCATCTGTGACCTATAAACCAAAAAAAAAAAAAAACTTATCATCAGTCGCAAACCATCTTTGGTAAAGACAATCACCTATGCAATTGCGTGTACATGCGCTAGCTAGTAAATATATAACAGAAACAGATGTATAATGTACACATTACTGTGAAAGATCACCTGAAGAACCTGATTCTTTCAGGCAAGGGGACACCGAGATCCTCGCTAATGGATACAATAGCATCCTTCAAAGTGATACTATTGATAACATTGTTAGGGAAGTATTTCGTGAATTGAAGCGACAAAGAATCATCACAAACAACAAGCTCCCATATTTTCTTGCGTCTAGCATCAAGTATAGGCCTAGAACAAAAATCCAACTCCCACTCCACAATGCTATCCGGATCAGTTTCCGGGTCAAGATAGATCATTTCTGCAGTTGGGTCATCTTCTTCATAGTCCTCGTTTCCAGTCTCCACTTCTTCTTGTGTTGAAACCGGGAGTTTGGTTCTGATGTTTGATTGGAAATGGAGTAGTTTTACGTGTTTGATTAAGGGTTTTGGAGAGAAATGGAAAGGTATCTCCGAGGGTTTTGAGAAAGAAGCGGTTTTGGAGATACGTTTGTGAGGAATTCTGGCTGGATTGAAGCTGAGAGAAGCCATGGGAGCTCTGTAACGAAAGAGTTGATAAGCATTTTAGTTTGGCAGCTATATATCCACCAATCATGCCCGATGGTTATCATGGGCTGGGCGTGGATAAGATTGCTCATTCACGATAGGTCCTGGAGGCCATGCCCACAGTTGAAACGGTTACCGTAAAAGTGTTATATATATATATATATATATATATATATATATATATATATTAAATTTATCTAATAATTAGTAGATCTTAAAAAAAAATTAAGGATAAATATATTCTCAGTTAATACTTGAGTTCATCTGATAATATCTTTATCATAAAAAAAATATTCCTGGCTTAAATTACACGGTCGACCATGGATGATTTGTTTGGTTAAGGAGCGCCTAACCTTTCTAGTGGATTTTCTTTTAGTTTTTCTTTGTTTTAAAATTTTTATTATATATTTTTTAAAATAAATCTATTAAAATAACATTCAAGTGATTGTCCAATAATATCTTTATTTTCAATAAGATTATTATATATATTATTAATTTTTTAATGAGTAATTATGTATTATCTAATCTGTAGAATTTTTAAAATAATTTGTTCATTAATATTGAATAAAAAATAAAATTTCTATTATAATTTTCAATTCTTTTCTTCTAGAGTCTTTTCATATAGATGCGTGAAAATAAATGATTTCTTTATTCTATTTGAAATTTTATTTCTTGATCATAATAAGTTGTCTTGCTCAAAAGATAATATATTTATAATAAAAAAACATATTTTTCTATCAAAATAAAAAGGAAATGCACGACTAGTAAAACTAGATTTTTGATAAAAAAAACACAAATTCTTTGGTTCAAATCATCATAGTTTTTTCAGTTTTTTTTTTTTTTGCTTTCTATTTAACTAAAAAAAGTTGTTAATAAAAAATATTTTATTTTTTAATATTTTTTATATAAAAATATCTATTTTTATCATTATATAATTAAATAAAAAATAAAATCTAAAAATTCCGGGTTGCGGAAAATACCCCTAGTAAATACAAGATAGAAGAAATTGGCACAGTAAAAAATGATTGAGAGAATCATACCCTGACAATTCTAACGGCAAGACAAGGAAAAAACAAAGACCACGAAAAAGCCCTATCAACAAAACCCACGAGCCTTGCCTCAAAAATCACTTTCGTGCCCTAACAAGCACCAAGGTCTCTCTGCCGCGAAGAAGGTCGCGGGAGGCACTTCTACAGTTTCGGCGGCCGATATCTTCCTCCAATGTAAACCTTAATCTCTCTGTTACTTTCTCATAGTATGTTCACTCATGCAAAACTATTTGTGCGTGAGCCAGTGTATTTATTTCAACGTTTTGCTCCTTTCTTGTTTGATTAAATGCTTGCTAGAAAGTACTTTCTCCTCTTTCATCCCAATTTCTTAGCACCCAGAACAGTTCATTCTTATGCATTCACCACAACACTTCTCTCCATCAGGAACTTAATAGTCTAATGGTACGAATCCCAAGCTCGAGATGTTTCCGAGCTCTTTCAAGTCCTGTCTTTACTATCCCAATCCGAATTTTGAATGGAAAAGAAAGGGAAAAAAATATATCATTTAGGCTTGAATGAAGTCGATAGTTCAAGAATGCGATCAGCTTAATATCTCCATAGAGAGTTTTGTAGTAGAGCATATCAGCTTGGTTGCTGCGTGTAATATAATATATATGATGACGTAGCTTCTATTTAATATGGATATAGGTACCTAAGAGGAGCAAGCTTTCTCTGATTAAAGAGAGAAAGAGATGATGAAGTTTCCTGGGTATTCTTTGATTTCTTCATTTACTCCTTTTCATTGTATTATTCTCAAAAAACAGCGCAGATTGTCAGCACTAGATTTGTCTTCCAACAACCCAACCAAGCCAAAAAGAACCCTTTCTGTTTGTGCTACTAAACAACAATTACACAATATAAACACTCAAATCGAGATGGGTGGCCAGCAATACCGTCCTCCTTTGTTCAGGTTTGTATACTAGTGTTTCATTTTCTCTTATTTGTTTGTTTAACTGAGTTGATAGAATGATTTTTTCTTTGTAATTGCTTTCGGTCGGTTATATTTGTAGTGTTGCACCTATGATGGAGTGGACCGATACTCATTATAGGACTGTTGCACGGATCATATCGAAACATGCATGGCTTTATACAGAGATGCTTGCTGCGGAAACAATTGTTTATCAACAAGAAAATTTGGTATGTGAGCAAAAGATTGAGGATGAAAATGAATTCTTTTTTATTGGTTAGTGATTGGGTGCCAGTGTGCAGGCTGTTTCTGGATCCATCAGGAATTCTAGACTAACGGTTTCTAGAACTTGAGATAGGGAGTTTCTGATAACTATTAAGGTTGAGAGGAAAACATGTTTTTAGTACTTTAGATATCTCATCATGTTAGTAATCACATATCTAGTTCAAACAACATCATAAAAAATGTATGAGTGTGCACATGTCTGTGATAAATACACACTGAAACCAAACAATTGATAAAATGTATTAATGGCGTATGCTCTTATATATATATATATATAATTGCCTTCTCCTAGTTTGGATTATTTCAGCTTGTCGGTACCAACTATGGAAACTAGTTTCCTCGGTATCTTGTAAAGGAATGGACCTACCTTTTGTGTCAAATATACCCCCATTTCTTTCATCATTGCCATTGAGTGTTTTGGCTTTCCCTTTCAATTGGCGAGATTTGG
The DNA here is from genome assembly GCA_032356905.1 of Salix exigua. NCBI lineage: Eukaryota > Viridiplantae > Streptophyta > Magnoliopsida > Malpighiales > Salicaceae > Salix > Salix exigua. The sequence goes on from CM063596.1 coordinate 6,495,018, forward strand.
CTTATTGATTAGTTCCTTCTTGAAAAATACTTATTTTGCATTTCTTGTTTATATTGATCAGGATAGATTTCTGGCATTTCCTTCTGAACAACATCCCATTGTGCTGCAAATTGGTGGGAATAATTTAGACAACATTGCAAAAGCAACTCAACTTGCTAATGCTTATGGCTATGATGAAATTAACTTGAAGTTAGTAGAATTCTCTTCTTTTCTTTTAATTCTCTTGTTGTCTTTTTTAGGATAAACTGAGTCAACTCATTTTTTCCTCAAAAAATTACCAGTTGTGGGTGTCCTAGTGCCAAGGTAGCTGGACATGGATGCTTTGGTGTCCGTCTTATGCTCGATCCAAAGGTTTTATAGCTATGCCAATTAAATTTATTAGTCCTGGTCTAGATGATGTTTTTATTTTCGTTTTCATATTTATTATGTCCTCATAAATTCTCTGGTATTTACAAGGAAAGTTTGTCGGTGAAGCCATGTCAGTAATCGCTGCCAACACAGATGTCCCTGTCAGTGTTAAGTGCCGAATTGGTGTAGATGATCATGATTCTTATAATGAGCTCTGTAAGGATCCTTCATCAGCATTTTTATGTCTCTTTTAGGGGAAAAAAGATGATTATGTAATTTAAGCCCTTGTCCTGTCTTAAGATTTAACCTTTGAACAGATAGATAATCGGAAAACTGAGAATAGATGTTCTCTGTTGCTCCTATTCATGGTTTATCACATGACCTATTGCTTGTAAAATGGTTTTAAATTCTTGTACCAATTCTTAATGCTCTTTGGATGCATTTCATCATCAAGGTATTTAGTCGCCATGGATTGGAATCTGGGTATAGTATCATAGACCTGTAAGCAGTCTTGTGATTGTTTTTACTGTAAATTCTGAGTTACTTCCCAGACCTTGCCACTGCAGTCCTTTTCATGCATTTTATAAAGAATATACCTCACAGTGCATGAAAGTTTTTTTTTTTTAAGTATTAGAATTACCAATTAATATCCCCTCTTCATTTTAACTCTATAGTTATTTTCGTTCTTTTTTTTTCCTTTCAGATTATTTTTCTTATAAGTTTTGATCTTCAAATCAGCTACAATCTTAGGTAATTTTATTCTAGATTGTAAAAATGACCCCAATGAAAAAAATTCTGGCTGCCACTGAGTGAAGAGGATGTATTATGAGGTAGTTGCTTATTCTACCAAGAACAGCATCCTTGATTATCATGTAACTTTGAACACAGCAGCATCCTTGATTATCATGTAACTTTGAACACAACAGCATCCTTGCTTAAGTTATATATTAAAGTATAGCTTGACTGATGATCAGGTGCTAAGATTTTCTATACTGAATATCTAATTACTGGTGTCTTTTTGCTGCTAAAATTTCTGGCATTATACCTTGATCTACCCCTTTCAGGTGATTTTATCTATAAGGTTTCTTCTCTATCTCCCACTAAGCATTTTGTTATACATTCACGGAAGGCTCTACTTAATGGCATTAGCCCAGCTGACAATCGAAGGATTCCTCCCCTGAAGTATGTATGAGCCTTTTAGTTTGTGATTGAATTTTAACATAATTAATTGGTGTTGCATAAATTATTTAGTATGCAAAACATCAGGTTGCTATTCTACAAATGAGTTTATCCTAAATTTTAAGCATCCTTTGATCAGATAATGGTATGCCTGAATTTGTGTTATGATTATACTGGTGCAGATATGAGTACTATTATGCCCTCTTACGTGATTTTCCTGACTTAAGATTTACAATAAATGGAGGCATAGATTGTGTTGATGAGGTGAGGCCTTGTTTTCTCCTTGTATAATCAGCTTCTGTTTACATGCTGATTCTAGCTTTTGCAATGCTTTTGACCATCGAATTATGAGTTTTCTTTCATTATCCATGTTCCTCATGATAAGTCAAAATTGTTTACTCATTCCAGACATTTCAATTGGTAGGTAAATGCAGCATTACGGGAAGGAGCGCATGGTGTAATGGTTGGGCGTGCTGCCTTCAACAAGTATGAATGATTAGTTTCTTAAGCGCTTCTTTTACTGGCTTCTTCTTCTCTTTCTTTCTATCTTTTTTTTTTTTTTTTTTTTTTTTTTTGGGGGTGGGAGGGGGTTCAGGCAAACCTTAAAATCTCCCAGTGGACAGGATCTGACAATCCCTGTCTTGTCACAGTAGGGAAATTTAACTAGTGACATAAAATCTGAATATCAAAAGAAACACATACTGTAAAGGAGAAAATAAAAACTTCAAAGGACTTGTTTTTCTGTTTCGGGGTATTATAGTAAAAAGAGTGGCAACCATAAGTTGTGTTTTTTAGTCCACAGAGCAGCTGCTTCAGCAGTAGATTTTTCTCCAGAATTTCTTTGTTAGGACATTTGTTTGATGTGGGACTATAAGGCCCTTTTTGGTCCATTGGACAAACTTTGGCCAAACTAGTAACCTCTACTTGTACATAATGGTGAAGTTTTCTCTATTATTGAAAGGATGAAACAAATATAAGACAAACATACTTTTGGGCTTTGCATTTCCATTCTTACGTAGTCCTCTCTCTATTATACTGTTTTCCCCTGTTGATTAATGTAAACAAAGCTTTATACCTTTTCAGCCTTTGGAGTACTCTGGCACATGTTGATTCTGCAGTTTATGGCATGCCAAACAGTGGCCTTACACGTCGTAAGGTTGAAGAGCAAATATGGCTTTCCATAGGCACACACCTTTATGATATCTTTTTTCTCATGTCCTATTAACCTCATTTTCTGGCTTCTTTGATTTTCAGGTCCTTGAACAATATCAAGTATATGGGGATGCTGTTCTGGGAACGTATGGAAATAATAGGCCTAATATTCGGGAGTTGATAAAGGTACATTAGATTATTCTGCTGATTAATCTGAAGCAACCATTTTCTGAAAATAACTGCATGTCTTATTTGAAATATGAAGCTATGTCTCATAATCTTTCTCTGCTGCCTTGGTTTTTGCTAGGGATGAATAATTGTACATCTACACTCCCTCCATAGTGCAGAACTATATTTCTATTTAATTTTTTTCCATGTCTACTAGTCGAAGTGTATAGGGATGGGTGTACAGCTTGTGCTGCTTTTTCCCATCATCTGCTGGCTACGAGAAATTTAGATTTAGTTCTGATTTTGTTGAGTTGTAAGAAGGATATGCAGACATGCTATTGGTGTACGAATCTTTTTTGTTAATCACATTTCATGTCTTGAAGTTTTGGCGACTGTTTGGTTTGGATTTGTTCATTTTCCAATCCCTTTGTATAAGGATGGAAACTGCTCCACTCTCTGTTATCCTGTTCCACAAATTTGCATTTTCTTACTACTATAATATATTTGACAAGTGTTAATATGCTGCAGCCTTTATTTGGTCTTTTCTATTGTGAACCCGGAAATAATTTGTGGAAGCGCAAAGCTGATGCTGCTTTCCTAATGAAGAATATTACGGTATGTTGATCACAATAACCTACTTAGTTTAGGTGTGCTCCAATGGCTGTTTGAATTCTAACTTGCAAAGTAGATCATGTTTAAGAATTGGGTCAAGCTTGGACGGTGTTTAACCTAATTTTTGGTTTGCAAGGGTGGTTGTGAGTGTTTGGAGTACAATATTTAGACTGAAAAATTTCCTACGGTGTAGGCACTCGATAGCCAGATAATGTCAATACAGAAGTTTAGGAAGACATTGGTTTATTCTTATTTTTAAAACTGTCTTCCTTTCACTAATCGAGTAACCTCGTGCTAATTCCACTGTCCTCTTTGTTTAACATGAGATTATCATTACTCAATTGTTACCTAAATTCAAACTACTATGAATATTGCAGACAGTCAAATCCTTTTTTGAAGAAACCCTAGTAGCGATTCCTGATGCTGTCTTGGATTCACCGGTTGCATTGTTACCATCTGGCCGTAAAGATCTTTTTGCTAATGTACGGGGATTGCTTCCACCACCATATGAAACCAGAGCAGAGGAGGTAGTGCTATATGCTGCTCAGTCTCAGGTTTAATTTATACCTTCTTACATCCTATAGCTTACACAACATTTTGCAATTTTTTGGATGATCTGGCTGATTGGCCCGTGTAACATTACGTGTAAATTGTGTTAAATCAGAAGATTTATGATTGCCTCTCAACACTGAGGTACAAACACTTTGGATGCATTTGCTAAAGCCTTCGAACTAGGATTGCAAACGTGATACCCAAATCTCAAACAGGTGAAATTGCAAATGCATGTCAATGAGCCTGATCTGACACTGGCAAATTCTGCTGGTAGAAGCTCCATGATTTTGAATATTAACACTTTTTGTGCATGTATTTTTGATGCGCATGGGATTACAATTTGTCCCAGAAAATGTGATTGCATTTTATTTCTACCTTTCAAAGTTTAATGGGCTGGAGCGGTTTGGCTTGTATTTTCATACTCGGTGGTCGACCCATTTCCCTTAACCACTGGCTCTCATTCTCGAACCAGATAAGCTACCAGATGATTTAAGACGACAACTTCTTCCCCATGATGGGTGGCGCTGATCTCGTGGATCTATGCATGTTGCATTGCCCTCTTCTTTTTCTCTCCTTTCACTCGTATATCCGGAATTTAACTATAGAAAACAAAAGAAAATAAATTATCGGCAAATATAGCAGTACCAGTCACCCGAGTACAGGTGGTCTTAGTCTCCATGACTGCCTCTTTTGTCAACAACACGAGTGCACGACCTTTGGTAAATCTTCGGTAACTTCCAGCCGTAGACTTGTGATGGCAAGGGCTGCCATGGGATTGCTTTAAAAAATAAAAAACTTAAGGTGGTGCATTGTGGATTTTATATCTATCTATCTATATATATATATGGGTGTGTGTGTGTGTGTAAAGTGTTAATTTATCTTTTTTTATGTTTTAATATTAAAATAAAGTTAAAAAAATCATTATTTAATATATTATGCTTTAAGAAAAACAATCTAGAAAATAATATTTACCACAGTAATATTTACCCATTAACAAAAAAGGTTAATAAAGTGGAAAGTGGAAAACGTGAAGTTGAATTACGATAGTGTTTGAAATTATGTTTAAAAAATGTTTATGAAAAATTTAATTTTAATTTATTTTTTTTATTTTAATTTTTTTTTAGTGTTTTATATTATTTTTTGTATTGATATCAAAAATATTTTTTAAATTTAAAAATAAATTTAATATATTTTTAAATAAAAAATATTTTAAAAATAACTTAAACCGGTTAAAAAAAAAAGCCAGAATGATAGGAGGGGAGATTTGATGTCTGCCGCCGCTGCTGGGATTACTGTGGCCAAGGCGCCATAGCTAGGGAGATCATGCCAACCGCTAAGATCCGCCGCAACCGAACTTAGGGTATTGCTGTCCTGCCAATTTATCTATTCTATTCTTTTTTTATTCCCAAGAGCCTGTGATCATTAACCAGTAATGAAGCAACTTAAATTCCTTATATCAGGCTTCTTTCGTTGGAAGTTGTTCCTTCACAATCCGTCTGTGCCTCGTATCTATTTCTGTATCATCTCATTCTTGGACAAGTTTTGACCGATACAACGACACCAAAAAAAAACATCCTTCAGAGAATTAGATTCATGTTTTTTTTTTGGGTACCAATGCTCCTTTACCACATAAATCAATCCGAAGCATCCTGGGCTTTCTTACTTTTTTAATACTTCTATCTGATGATGAAGATGTTGACATCATCTGACCCGAGTAATCTTCCCGTCTCAGACAATGAGGTGAATCTGGGATCGAAGCGTGCGGTGGGGAATGGTAGAAATATGATGAGACTTCTCCCGGTTCACAAATTTCAAGCAAATTAACGATGAGACAGAGATCATCAGAACGCGCCGTGCTTAATCTTCCTGCAAAGCCCATATGATAATGGCGGAGTGTTAATTGACTGGCAAGGCTCATGGCTGCTATAAGAAAAAACATTCACTACGAGGCTACCAATCTCTACCATGAACACTGCCACACAGTTTTTAAAGCGGCACAATTTGCTAACGATTTCGCACACCACTGAACAGTTTGGGCCTGATACTGTGTCATGTTCGTCCTTGAAAGAGAGGCCACTGCTTGAGAAATGAGGATCAACTTAGGAAGATCACCTTTCTTTCTTATTTCCTGCGAGGAAAATAGATGGGAAAGATATATTTGTTTTTTAAAATATTTTTCTATATTAAAATAATTTAAAAATAAAATATAAATATAAAAATGTTTTTGAAACTTTTTCTACCACCCTGACAAGAATTTGACATTGAGAAAAAGGAACCATTCACTAGTGTCCTATATTGGATCCGCGTCAACCTGTCGCCAAAATGTTCCGTACACCGTCATCCTCTTCTTCTTTTCAAGAAAAAAGTAAACTTGTGATGAAAGATTTCCTTCCCCCTTCCCAAAAATATAGCAAAAACCAAACGAACTTCCATAGCGCGCGTATAAAATCCTACTACATCACCTCTTTGAGGGTCGGGTAACATTTCTCCTCTGAGAAACCACACGCTTACCAAAGCAGGAAAAAAACAAAACTCTTCAAAAAGCCTAAGTGACTAACCAAGCAACCATGGAATCGTCTGAGAACTACGCCAGTAACGACGCTTCATGGACCGTCGCAGCTAACTGGACCATCGTCGCTGGCTCTCTCGTCAACTCACTCACTTTCGAGTCCACTCCTTCACTGATCAGAGACGACGATGATAATGATCACCATCAAATCTCCCCTGTCGATTATAAATCTAAACCTCCTCTTATCCTCTACACTCCACCTGATTCCGCTCCCTGCGAGATCACTAGTAAGTTTTCCACCCTTACTTCATTAATTTTTGTTTTTATTTTGATTGTAAATCGTACATCCTAAAATGCTTAGAAGTCTTAAGTTTTTTTTTTCAAGATATTTAAGTGTCATGGTGGACTAAAATTGTCTAGATGTCTGATTAATGATTATAGAAATATATTAATTGTTGCTAAAAATTAAGGAAGAGTTATGAAATTGTAAGATCTTTATGCAGAAATGGTGTATTATCACTAATCATCTTAAACTGTTCCGTCACTCGGAATGTTATTATTTGTAATCTTCGTATTTATGTCAACCTGAAGCTGAAAATTGTATATTCTTTTTTTACTCTGTAAATGATCCAATAATTTCTTGCAATGCAGTTAATTTTGCACAAAAACATGAGGTGAGACAGGTTTATGTTCGAAGTACTGCTCGAGTTTATGAAATATACTCTGCCCCTGAGCTGCAGAGCAGCAGTGAGTATTTGTGCACTGTTCGCTGTGAGATTGCTGCTAGAAATGAAGAAGTGCAGCATGCTACCAATATTGAAGCTGCTGTTTTGGCTCATGCAAGGAGTTCTATTCAAGAGTTAGCTGAAGAGAAACTCAGAAATGGTAGAATCCTACCCCCCAACGAAGATGACTGGGTTGAAGTAAGAGTTTATGATAGTCCCCCGGTCATCAACAGAAACAGTTCATCAGATTCTGACATGAACCCAAAGAGAAACTCACAGGTAGTGATATTTGCTCTTTAATAGACTCATCAAAGCCAAGCTCATCTGTCTCCTGTCTGCTTCTTTCCAATTCCCCCAACAACAAAAGAACTCATCCAAGGTGTCAAAGCATTTTTCTTCACCTCTGTTTCTGCAATTGATGGGACTTTTAAGCACTAACTCTAATGTAACTGATTCATACTAATTTGAGCTTTTAATGTATACTGAATTCGCAAGAAAATGAAAACAAGAAAAAAAGGGAAAGTAGATGTGATTAAAGTACCATTTAAATTTTAAAGATCGGATGTTTCTTGCTTTCAGTGACTGTCTTTTTTTTAAAGTCGAATACCATTAGAGGGATGTTAATCTGTCTCGCTTATCCAGAACAAGATGTGGATGCTAAGTGTGGAGTCGAGCCATGTAATGTATCTTGTAATGGGTCCTTTTCCCCCTCTCTGGTTGGTTCTGTCTTACTGCACAGAATCACTTCCCTTTGGGGCATTTTTCTTTGTTTGTATACCATACAACTCTTATTTTGAGGGAGGGCAGAAATGAAGAGAAGCAAAACAATAGATTACACAGAACCAACAATTTGATTGTGATGGCCCAATAGCTTATTGTTAAAGGTTGGTGGAAGATTAATAAAGATGCATTTATTTTATTTGAAGGATCTTTAAGATTAAGGTGGATTTCTAAGGCTGCAATGTATTTTCAGATAATTACTTAGGAATTAAGTGGGAGGGTGTTTGAATAAGTCAGACTACAACACTCAAGCACTTAAGCACAATTGACTCTTTACTACTATATCTTTATTAATTGTCAATGGCTGATGGATTGAAATTTCAGGACTTGTATGAGGCTACAACAGAGATCACTGATTCAAAACCTTCCACGTCCCTTACAATCAGGCTGCTTGCACTTCAGAATAAAGGTTATGTTTGTGTTGATGAACTTTATGTATTTGGTGATCCTGTCGGCACAAATAGTTTGGATAATCAAGTGAGTTCAATGGAAAACTCTGTTGGAAATTCACGAATGGCCATGCGTGTACCTGCCTTTTTTCAGTTGTCTAAAACAAAGGGTATTGGTGGAGGAGAAGATAGATACAATATTGATACAATAGAAAGGCAAGAGTTGCAAGAATTTGAGTCAAAAGAAGCTGCTCCGGTTGATGCTGAGAAGAAAATTCAGGAGGAAGCGAGGTTGCATAAAGTTGTTGGGCCTACTTCCAAACCAGTCCAGCATGAGATCCTCCAGCAAGTTTCAAATACAGAGAACAAATCTGATATTTCACGCAGTCATTGTGAAGGGGTCCTGGATCAACTTTTCTCTCGAGTAAACAGAATTGAGGATCTCCTTTTGAGGTTTGAGGAAAGTATTAACAACATTGATGTGAGGCTCCAACGAGTTGAGCAGCAACATGATGTGCTCACAAAGAAAATTGAGAACTCTGTTCTGGTTTCTTGCACAAGAATTTCTGCTCCTGAGTTTTCATGCAGTGAATCAGAGACCAACTCCTTCTATAACAGCGGGAGTGGGGATATTAGTGATATGGCATGTGAAGCAAATAAGAGCCATTCACCTTCACCATTAACTTCCTTTCTCGCTGACGCCACCCCTGTTTCAGTAAATGACACAAATTTACAACCTGTCCTGGTAGTCACTGCTCCTGAGTTCTCAAATTATGATGATGAGGTAGAAGAAAATCATGTTGTGTCAATTGATGATGCTTTAGCATATGCACCTGCAGGATTCTTATCTTCGAGTTCAATGTGGTCACAGAAATATTCTCAAACTATTGCAGTTAAGGCTCCTGATTTTCCAACTGAAGAAGAAAATACCAATGAGAAAGTAGCTCCACCAGTGGTTGAATCTGAACTAAATATCGACACTTCCACTTATTTCAGTGAATCTGATGGGACAGAGCACATAGGAAATTCACTTTTTTATGTTGCAAATATTACTACTTTAAAGGATGATGAGAATTTGATGAGATCTCTTGATGATGATAGATCTTTGAAAATGGTTGAGGGAGTTGATGAGCAATGCCATCATAGCGAAGATCATGCTGTGGAAAGGCAAGAGTTGCAGGAAAATGGGTCAAAAGAAGTTGCTCCAGTTGATGCTGAGAAGAAAATACAGGAGGACGTGAGGTTGTATAAAATTGTTGGGCCTACGTCCAAACCAGTCCAGCATGAGATCCTCCAGCAAGTTTCAAATACAGAGAGCAAATCTGATATCTCACGCAGTCATTGTGAAGGGGTCCTGGATCAACTTTTCTCTCGAGTAAACAGAATCGAGGTAGAAGATCATATTGTGGAATCAGTGAAGGAATCTCTAAAGGTTAAAGAAAATCATGTTGTGTCAATTGATGATGCTTTAGCATATGCACCTGCAGGATTCTTATCTTCGAGTTCAATTTGGTCACAGAAATATTCTCAAACTATTGCAGTTAAGGCTCCTGATTTTCCAACTGAAGAAGAAAATACCAATGAGAAAGTAGCTCCACCAGTGGTTGAATCTGAACTAAATATCGACAATTCCACTTATTTCAGGGAATCTGATGGGACAGAGCACATGGGAAATTCACTTTTTTATGTTGCAAATATTACTACTTTAAAGGATGATGAGAATATGATGAGATCTCTTGATGATGATAGATCTTTGAAAATGGTCGAGGGAGTTGATGAGCAACGCCATCATAGCGAAGATCATGCTGTGGAAAGGCAAGAGTTGCAGGAAATTGGGTCAAAAGAAGCTGCTCCGGTTGATGCCGAGAAGAAAAATCAGGAGGAAGCGAGGTTGCATAAAGTTGTTGGGCCTACGTCCAAACCAGTCCAGCATGAGATCCTCCAGCAAGTTTCAAATACAGAGAGCAAATCTGATATTTCACGCAGTCATTGTGAAGGGGTCCTGGATCAACTTTTCTCTCGAGTAAACAGAATCGAGGATCTCCTTTTGAGGTTTGAGGAAAGTATGTTGAAGCCCATTAACAGCATTTATGTGAGGCTCCAGCAAGTTGAGAAGCAACTTGATGTGCTCGAAAAGAGAAGTGAGAAGTGCTCTGGTCTCTTGCACAATTTATGCTCCTGAGTTTTCATGCAGTGAATCAGAGACCAGCTCCTTCTATAACAATGGGAGTGGAGATATTAGTTGTATGGCATGTGAAGTAAATAAGAGCCATTCACCTTCACCATTAACTTCCTTTCTCGCCGATGCCACCCCTGTCTCAGTAAATGACACAAATTTACAACCTGGTATGGTAGTCTCCTGAGTTCTCAAATTATGATGATGAGGTAGAAGATCATGCTGTGGAATTAGTGAAGGAATCTCCAAAGGTTAAAGAAAATCATGTTGTGTCAATTGATGACTTTTTGTAACAAAGTGTCAATTGATGACGCTTTAGCATATGCACCTGCAGGATTCTTATCTTCGAGTTCAATGTGGTCACAGAAATATTCTCAAACTGTTGCAGTTAAGGCTCCTGATTTTCCAACTGAAGATACCAATGAGAAAGTGGTTCCACTGATGGTTGAATCTGAACTAAATATTGACCTACCATTTATTTCAGTGAATCTGATGGGACAAAGCACATGGGAAATTCACTTTTTTTCTGTTGCAAATATACTACTTTAAAGGATGATGAGAATTTGATGAGATCTCTTGATGATGATAGATCTTTGAAAATGGTTGAGGGAGTTGATGAGCAATGCCATCATAGCGTAGATCATGCTGTGGAAAGGCAAGAGTTGCAGGAAATTGGGTCAAAAGAAGCTGTTCCAGTTGATGCCGAGAAGAAAATTCAGGAGGACGTGAGGTTGCATAGAGTTGTTAGGCCTACTTCCAAACCAGTCCAACATGAGGTGCTCGAGGAAGTTTCAAATACAGAGAGCAAATCTGATATTTCACGCAATCATTGTGAAGGTGTCCTGAGTCAGCTTGTCTCTCGAGCAAACAGAAACGAGGATCTCATCAAATTAAGAGTATCATTCACCTGTAATGAGAGATAAGTTAATTAATTATTAATTTATATTTTTTTCATGGTATCTGAGCGGTTAGAATTTTGAGTTTTCCATGGCTAAAGAAATTCTTTGAGCATCAGTAACATATAATCAAATACTGCCCAAATTAAACATGTTAATATGCTAGCAAGCCAATTATCAATACTTGTTTTCCATTGACAATCATATGTGCTGCCTTCACAAATCTCTATATATATAGTTTGAAGTAGGCATTGTTGTCAATTCAGGATTCTTAAACAAGCACTGTTCAAATCAGCACTTGATTATAATGTAAAAAACCTGAAGAACCGCTCCTGTAGAGATCAAGATCTGCAGATAGCTTAATTTCCAGAATTGTAAAGAACAAAAGAACTTATATTTCTTGTACTGAAAAACGTGAATATCGGAAGAATTTTTCACACGGATACTGCCATCCCTTTATCTTTATTTATAGGAAAAAACATTACAAAGAGAAGAATTATATTCAGTTACAAAAACAACTCTTCATCTATTCTAATACTTTGACTTAAAACCTGAACCTGCCTAATTTTACTGACCTTATTGAAATAGGACTAAAAACATTCTAATTGTAATACTTAATCAAACTAGCCACTGACAATTTAGAAGTTTTCTTTGCCAAAAAGATGTATCTTGCATTACAGATTACAGCCCTATATATACAGATTTAAATGCTGTGAAAGGAAGTAATTACAAGCTGATTTTCAGCCCCTATTATATATATCTACCATATATCATACAATCAGTATTAAAGAGAATCAAATCAAAAGCAAATCTGTTGTTAATGCAAATCTGCTGTTATTATTCTTTGAAATCTGCCATCAATGTAGATATGCTGCCATTTAATTTTGTCTCTGAAAATCTACCATTTTTCCATGTAGAGATATATTTCCTTATGTAGAGATATATTTCCTTTGACATCCCCCCTCAAATTGATGCTGGTAAATCAACAAGCATCAATTTGCTAATGAGAAAATTATGACGCTGACGTGGGAGGGATTTGGTGAAGATATCCGCGAGCTGTAGAGTTGTAGGAACATGTGGGAGGGTGATGACTTGATGATCGTAGGCTTCCCTGATCGAGTGACAGTCAACTTCGATGTGCTTTGTGTTTTCGTGAAAGACTGGGTTGGTAGCAATTTGAATGGCACTAGTGTTGTCTGCATGTAGTGGTGTTGGGTGAGTAGGAGTGAAACTCAATTCAGTAAGGAGACCACGTAGCCAAATAATCTCAGAGCATGCAACAGACATTGCTCGATATTCGGCATCAGTGGAGGATTTGGAGACGTTGTCCTGCTTCTTGCATTTCCAAGAGATAAGAGCATCACCTAGAAACATGCACCACCCGGTGGTAGATTTCTTAGTATCTGGACAACCAGCCCAATCAGCGTCACTATACGCTTGTAATTGAAGTGAAGAACCAACAGGAAAGAATAAGCCACGACCAGATGTCCCATGAATGTAGCGAATGATGCGGTGAACAGCCGAAAGATGAAGATGTCGCGGTGCTTGCATGAACTTGCTTACTGTATGAACAACATAAGATATGTCTAGTCGAGTAATGGTGAGGTAGATCAGACTACCGACCAATTTTCGATAGGTAGTAGGATCATTAAGAAGTTCTCCTTTAGTACGTCGATATTTCACATTGAGTTCCATGGGAGTATCAACCGAAGCTAAATTGGTGAGACCTGCTAGCTGAACCAAATCCTGACTATACTTGTTTTGATGCACAAGGAGACCATGAGGCTGATGATGTATCTCCAATCCCAAGAAATAGTTGAGTTTGCCAAGGTCCTTCATATGGAAAGTGGAGTTCAACAAAGTCTTAACCGCCGCAATTGCCTATAAGTCAGAACCAGTGATGATGATATCGTCCACATAAACAAGGAGGATTACAATACCTGTTGATGTCTTTTGTAGAAAAAGAGAAGAGTCATACTGGCTTTGAGTGAAAGAAAAACCAAGTAAAGTGGATCGAAATTTTTCAAACCACACTCGTGGTGCCTGCTTCAAACCATACAAAGCGCGTTTCAATTTACAGACATCATTTTGTGAGGAAGTAGGCATACCAGAGGGAAGTTTCAAGTAAACTTCTTCTTTGAGATCACCGTGAAGAAATGCGTTCTTGACATCCATCTGATGAAATGACCAAGATTGGGATGCACCAAGTGCAAGTATAGTTCTGACGGTGGTCATTTTTGCGACTGGTGCAAAAGTCTCATCATAATCAAGGCCATATTCTTGATTGTTCCCAAGTGCCACTAACCTGGCTTTATAACGGTCGATAGACCCATCAGACCGAAGTTTAACAGAAAACACAAACTTACTGCCAAGGGGTTTGACATGGGAAGGACATGAGACAACATCCCATGTTTGGTTTTCTTCAAGTGCTAGAAGTTCTGTGTCAATCGCTTTCCGCCAACACTCATGCTCCATTGCCTGTTTATAAGATGTAGGAATAGAAATAGAAGACAATGTGGCTGTGAATGATGAAGGGGCAGAGAAACCAAACCTATCAGGAGGTCTACGAATTCGAGTACTTTGTCTGGTGGAGTGAGGTGCAGGTGCAGGTGCAGGAGCAGTAGTCGGAGAAGATGCTTGAGGGGCCTGAGGAGCTGTTGGCAGCTGGGAGGAGCTGCCAGTGGACCGTCGTTGATACACTAGGAGAGGTTTAGAAGGAACTAATTCTGCAGGAGAGTTAGGAAACATAGGCAAAATAGAAAATGAAGGAGGAACAAGATCTTGATTAGAGGTAAAAAAATATTGATTTTCTAGGAAAATCACGTTTCTAGAGACTCGAAGACGACTCTTAACTGAATCATAACAAAGAAAACCTTTCTGCTGAACTGAATATCCTAGAAAAGCACATTTTATTGATTGAGCTGTGAGTTTTGTGCGTTCAGATGCAGGAAGATGAACATAACAGACACAACCAAAGGTACGAAGATTAGAATAAGTTGGAGGATGACCAAATAGCCTGACATGAGGGGAGTCATGATTCAATATAGGAGAAGGCAATCTGTTGATAAGATAGACAGCAGTTGAAAGAGCTTCACACCAAAATCGAGAGGGAGTGAAGGATTCTAACAGAAGAGTACGAACCACATCAAGAAGGTGATGGTTTTTTCTTTCAGCTACCCCATTTTGTTGAGGTGTTGAAGGGCAAGACCGTTGATGGATAATGCCATGATTTTGTAGGAAATCTTGAAACAAATTAGATGTGTATTCTCCTCCATTGTCAGAACGAAGGATTTTGATTTTGGTGGAGAATTGAGTTTGAACATATGCATAAAAAATCTTAAAAACAAAAAATACTTCGTTTTTGGGATGAAGAAAGTAAATCCATGTGAAACGACTATAGTCATCGATAAAAGTGACGAAGTACTTGTAATTTGCATGTGATATAACTGGTGCCATACCCCACATATCGCTATGTGTGAGATGGAAAGGTTCAATAATATGCGATGTGTGTACAGGAAAAGGTAGAACTTTACTCTTGCCAAGCTTGCAAGAATGACAATCAAATTGAATAATATCAAGAGATGGAGTTTCATTATTCCCAAGTTTAATAAAGCATGCAATACTTTAGAGTTTGGATGTCCTAGACGTTTATGCCATGCTTGGTAATCAATTTTAGCAGAATTATAAGTGATAAAAGGCATGGAAGATAAAGGAAACTCAAGAGGAAAAAGACGTCCTACTTTAGGCCCCCTCGCAATCATCCTCCCCGACTGTTGATCCTGCACAATACAACCAGAATTAGAAAATATTACTTTACAGTCATCTTCAACTAGTTGGCCGACAGACACAAGGTTTGTGTTTAGATCAGGGGATATGAAGACATCAGTTAGAGTGGGGGAAACATCACCAGTGGCTGTGATAGGCAGTTGATTGCCATCAACAGTTTGTATTTTGAGATTTCCAGAATATTTTCTTACATTTGTAAGAGAATCAGCAGTGTTTGTCATGTGATGAGAGGCTGCAGAATCAAAATACCAAGGAGATGATGTGGTGAGGGTTTTACCGAGATTCCTAATGCTGAAAATGCGAGACATGATCATCTCGCTGAATCATTTCAGGGGTTATGGAGGCGTAAACATGAGTCGAAGCATGAGTTTGAGCAGGAGTATTTTGTGTCACAAAACTTCCAAAGACCTGGAAGAACCAATTAAGGCGAGATATGCTTGTCTCCTTCTTCTTAGGAGGTCGAATTGGGCATTCTTTGATGACATGTCCATCCTTTTGCAGATAGTTGCAGAATTTTCTAGGACAGTTTGCGAGCAAAGTGCCCAAATCCCTTGCAAGCAAAAGCATCGCATGCAGTTCATATCCCTACTTCGTGGCCTACCTTGTGTTGCATATGCCATAGAAACTGATGAAGTATGCTGTTGTTCCATGGTGGATTGAGTAGAAAGACGTTGCTCTTCACGGAGAAGATCATTGAGACAGCTATCCAAGGAGGGGACAGACTCTCGGTTCATGAGATTGGATCTGGTACCTTCAAATTCCGACCAGTAGCTTCATCGTAAATTGATCCCTTTGAGTTGTTTCATGGACAGATTGAATCGCACTCAACCCTTCCGATGGTAAATCAAGTATATACTATATCGATGTATTCGATCCAAAGATTAATGAATCTAGAATAAAATTCAGAGATGAGAGATCATCCTGTTGAAAAATGCTCAATTCATGCTCAAGTTGGAACCTTCTGGCATTGCTTTGTTGACTGTAAACTTTCTTTAGGTATGTCCATATTTGAGAAGCAGTTTGAGATGATCGCAGATTCAAGAGGATATTGGGTTCAACAGAACCTAAAATCCATGCCATGACTTGTGCATCCTTGACTTCCTACTTGTCATGTTTAGCTTTGTCTTTTTCCTTGTCAGGAGCTGGGTTGCTGCCATCAACATGCCCCCACAGCTCCCTACCTTTGACGAAGATCCTGAGATGAAATGCCCAAGCAGAGTAATTCTTGCCATTAAGCCGAATCAAAGAGACATCAGACTTGTCAGAAGACATGATGTTAACAGAACTTGAACTCAGACTAATTGAGACTAAGAACTTTGAAGAAAACTCGAGACAGATGATACTTAGACTAAGGGCTCTGATACCATGACAATTTAGAAGTTTTCTTTGCCAAAAAGATGTATCTTGCATTACAGATTACAACCCTATATATACAAATTTAAATGCTGTGAAAGGAAGTAATTACAAGCTGATTTTCAGCCCCTATTATATATATATCTACCATATATCATACAATCAGTATTAAAGAGAATCAAATCAAATGCAAATCTGCTGTTAATGCAAATCTGCTGTTATTATTCTTTGAAATCTGCCATCAATGTAGATCTGCTGCCATTTAATTTTGTCTCTGAAAATTTGCCATTTTTCCATGTAGAAATATATTTCCTTATGTAGAGATATATTTCCTTTGACGACTCACTAAACATAGTCTTCGATTCTTCAGCTTTCCATTTGCAGTCCTGCAATCACTCTCAATCTTCATCAGGCATCGCGTTGATGGTTTGCTAAATTTTTCAATGTTATCATTCAGTTTAGTTGTACTGAATCAAAAGTAGATACTTTCTCCTTTTACCCATTGTCGAGGTAAATTCCTTTATTGCATTGCTTATGTATGTTGATGATCACACACTAAAACACTTAGTGATTACCTGGATGATTGGTTTCACATTAAAGATCTTGGTCCTCTAAAATGTTTCCTTGACTAGAGGTGGCTCAAATGATATAGTCTCATCCCAACATAAATATGAATCGAACATTTTGCACTTAATGTTCAGTTACTTGACGCTCACTTACTGGTTACTTTATTACTCTGGGTTGCTCTCCCATTTCTAGGAAAACCAAGAAACAAACTATTGTTTCCCGCTTCTCAATTGAAGTTGAATATTGCTCTACGGCTATTATCGCTTGTGAATTTATTTGGCTTCATGAGACGGATGTTGTTCTGTCACTCAAAGTTTACAGATGCTAATAAAGTTTCTGGAGAAACTCCCCGACAAATCTTTTTCTGCAATACACAGCGTTGACCTGGAAGATTGTTTGTGGATTCAATTTGACCAGCGGTAAAAAAGCTAACAAAATTGGTCAACGAATGAAATAATTGACTTTCCTTGTCACGTGTATGGAAGGTCGGGATCCAATCCATTACTGTTTACGGAATCACAATTTTAGCTTTCTCTTTTGTTCCATAGAAAGAAAGTGAAATCCTAAGAAATAAATCGTATTTTATTATATTTGGTAGTGTTGTGAAAAAAATGCGTTACATTTTTTTTATTTTAGTTATATTATAAAATTAAACTGGAGAATAATGTATTAATATTTTTAAAACTTTTATTATTAAAAGTAAATATGGACTAATCTAGCAAATGAAAAGGTGGAAAGAAATTGAAATTGAAAAAAAAAAGGAATTGATTTTTTTTTTAAAAGATGATATATTAAAAAAATAATTTCATAAATTATTTAAAATAAACTAAATTGATATAAAAATTAGAAAAGTGGTCATTTACCTTGATTTTTTAAAAAGAAAATTGAAATCCGAAAATAAAAGGAAGATATATTTTTTCTATTTAAAAATATTTTCTTTTATCAACTTTCCTTAAGATTACTATACATTTGGAATGCAGCATTCACCAAATTTCACTAAATAGAAAATGAAATCATAAAGAACCCTTTTTACAAATAAAAATAGTTATGTTTGATATTATATTTTAAAAATATTTTTTACTTGAAATTAAATTTTATTAGTATTTTTAGATCATTTTGATTTAAAAAATAATAATTTTTCAAAATATTATTTTGATGTACTTTTAAAAATAAACTCAACAATTACTTTCTTTTTATTTATTTGCTAGTGTCATACTAATTGATGCCTCACTTTTGCACCCCCACTTGAGATTTCGGAATTTTGTTCATTCAACTCCCAAAATCATTAAACAAGAATTCAAACGGAAGGACTAAACTGAAAGCTTAACTGAAACCTCGGGGGAGATTTAGAAAATATTATAGCTTATGAGGGGGGAAACTTGACAAAAATCTGAACCTGCGAAGATTTTTTGTTATTTTAAAAATAAAATAAAAAAAGAAAACAGAGTACCAATACAATAAACGGCTTCTACTAGCATTTGATAGCATCGTTTTCAAATTGGACTACCCGCTAATAAACAGAGAGAAGGAACTAAATATTAGCTCTACCCTCCAGTAACGGCAGCAGCAACTCTAGAGGCGCTTAGCAATGGAGGCGGCGGTGATAGACGCTGGTACTCAGCTCCTTAAAGCCGGCACCGCAGTTCCAGATCAAGCTCCGCCCATGGTAACAATAATTATCTCCCCCCTCCCTTAGGGTTCCCTAACAAAATCATAGCCAACAACAATTTATCTTCTAAGTCTTACCTTTTCACTTCTTTTTAACTGTACTCTTACAATTTTCATTTCTATTAGGGCTTTCATTTCCATTGTTTTTTTTTAAATCTGTGTTGAAATTATTTTACTGCTTGAGTAGATAATTCCGAGCCAAATGAAACGAATGGTGGAAGATGGAACATCAGGTGATAATAATGAATCCGTATTAGAGGATGTAACTGTCGATCCTGTTGTTCGAGGTTATATAAGAGATTGGGATGCGATGGAAGATCTGTTGCAATATGTTTTATACACTGGCCTTGGTTGGGAAGAGGGAAATGAAGGCCAAGTTCTGTTTACCGACCCGCTTTGCACTCCCAAGGTTATTTAACGCCTTCCTTTGACATTCCTTGCCTAATTTCCTTGTTTGTTAGCATGAATTTTGTAAGAGTGTGAAACCTAATTGAATTTTTATATTACAGGCTGTTAGAGAACAATTGGTACAATTGATGTTTGAGAAATTTAATGTGTCTGGGTTTTATGCATCGGAACAAGCGGTGTTGTCTCTTTATGCAGTTGGGCGTATCTCTGGATGCACCGTTGATATTGGTCATGGGAAGATTGGTTTGTAAAACTTATCTCTTTAAATTTTAAGCCAATGTTTTATTTTTCATTGGACACCTTCACTTTCAATCTTTGCTTGCAATCGATGTGCATAAATTTCATTTTCCTGTTATGCATGAAGAATGTTTGTGGTTCTTAACTTGTCCCTCGTAATGTAAGCATTTCATGATGAGAACCAGAGATAGATGTTTTTTTTGTAAAGCTTAATTTGCTTGGTGGTTCACACTTGATTATCACTTATTTTCCTCTTTATGTTCCATTTCAAATAACATTTGAACCTGAGTTTGTAGTCCTTTAGTTAGCTTAAGACATAACAAATAGTAAATGGGTAGTGAGTACCTTTGATTGTTTGATTGTGCTAGTTTTCTGGCTGAGGTCTGATCTCCCCCTCTCTCTCTATCTATTTATCTCTCTTGTATTGCCAGATATTGCACCAGTACTTGAAGGTGCTGTTCAGCACATTGCATCCAGAAGATTTGAAATTGGTGGTGTTGATTTGACTAAGTTACTTGCCCAAGAACTAAGTAAATCTAATCTTTTGGTGAATCTCAATGCATCTGATGCTGAGATGTTAAAAGTAAAGTACTCATGTTGTGCTGAAGACGAGCTTGCTTACGAAAAGACTCTAAGGTCAAGTGATGCAGAGGAGCATACCCTTCCTGACGGACAGGTTTGTTTCTCTGTGTTGTTTTAAAAACTAGCCTAGTCCAGTTAGGTTCAACCTGGGTGTTCAAGCTATGATTACAGAATTGTGCAATAAACTTGGGATTGAATAATGATAGTAAGCTACTTTACGTAGTTTTCTTTTAAGTTTAATGCCTTGGTTGGTATATGTAGTATGTGGAACGGTTAATCTAACATAAAATATAATGGCCAGTTGGTTCAGTGGCTCACTTTCAATCTCGTGATCCACTTTCAATCTTTTACTTCTCTGCCTGTCTCTGAATTTCATAATTCAAACATCACCCAAGTGACTGGGTTGATATATCATTTTCTTCCCTGTTCAATAGTTGACCTGCAATTAGTTTGAATCAACTGGTTCTTTGACATCTCTTTCAATGAGGAAATTGGTCAGAGTCCCCATCTCGTATGGTTTCGTGGTCTCCTGATCCATGTGGCTGGTAACATCAGGAGCAGGACTCAAAATATTGCTTTCTGGTGCTAAGATTGAATTTATGGTCTTTATGCTTTGATGAATGTAAATTATGTGACAATTCAGTACATTGATCATGTAAAACTCTTGGAACTATTTTGGGTGAAAAATGAGATTGGAATGTGTCTGACAAGTGACTGCAAGGAGAGATTCTCCTTTTGTGCCAAAAAACTAAATTTCTAGCCTAGGATTGCTTTTTTTAATGTGGTATTAGAATATTCCTGATTGACTCTTGATATGAAATATAGGAATTCAATACAGCTGTAAATGTTTGTCAGGTGATTAGAATTGGGAGAGAAAAGTATACAATTGGTGAGGCATTATTTCAACCATCTATACTGGGTATAGAGGCACTTGGAATAGTTGAGCAGCTTGTACGTAGTATTTCAACTGTTTCTTCAGAGAACCACCGCCAGCTGCTGGAAAATACTGTGCTTTGTGGTGGCATAACTTCTATGCCTGGTGAGTTTTTGTTGTTAATTGAAATCCATGCACAGTAGTTTAAACATGATGCCCTTTTCGTGCTGCATCCCCTTGATCAGAAGGAATTTGCTGCCTGGGACAGCTAAAATATTGTTATACTGATGCCTTCTGCAGGTTTTGAAGATAGGTTTCAGAAAGAAGCAAGCCTGTGCTCATCAGCTATTCGCCCTTCACTTGTAAAGGTAAGTGATCAGATAGACTTTTATTTACGTATTTTTCCTGAATTTTTAGGTTTTCACGATAATTGTGTGCATAACAATTCTCAGATGTTTAGGAATTTTCTAACTCACCTGTTCTATCCACCGTTCAGCACACAATGCTTTCCTGTTTATGTGAAGAAGTTGCACATTGTCCCGTTGTAGATTTTTCTTTGTGAAGATTTCATATGGAAACATATTTATAAAAATTGTCAAAGTATCAAATTCTTTTTAGAAGTATACTTATTTGAACATTAGAGTTTTTATAGAGGGATGCTTTTGATTTAAAATGTCATAGATTATAAATGAAATCACCCTTTCTACAATGTTTAGAGATATTTAATGCTTTTGTTACCTTTAGGTCAATATCCTCCATGCTAAAATTACCAGTATTTCAAGAAGGAATAAATGAAACAAGATTAAGTTACCATTAAATGGTAAACTATATTCTCTCTTATATATAGTTTCAAGACGTTTACTTTATAAGTTTGTCATCATTAACTATATCCAACATTTTTTTTTTCTAATTCCCATATAATTTTTCACACATGTTTACGAGTGATAGTTGACAGTTTTCTCCTCCTGGAGTAGTGGACATGTTTTCCTTTTCCTTTGTGCTTTCTATTATTTTGGTAGTCTTTTATATAGCACATTTCAAAATTTGTATTTGTGTTCATTACAGCCTCCAGAATATATGCCAGATAAGTTGACAGAGTACTCTGCATGGGTGGGAGGTGCCATACTAGCCAAAGTTGTGTTCCCTCAGAATCAGCATGTTACCAAGGGAGATTACGATGAAACTGGACCATCCATTGTCCATCGGAAATGCTTTTGACATATTTAATGTGTGAGTTGCTAAAAGTTTTTTCTATTCCTACTTGTATTATGGTAGATGGTTAGGATGGCATTGAACAATAGACTGGTAGGATTATCAACTTGGAAGAATTGCCAACTAATATTGTCTGTGAGTGTGTAGTTTTTCTTCATTTTTGGACATTTCATGGATCATATGATCCAACAGGATTCCATTTAGCCTTAAAACATTTCTTGTTTACAGTGTCGTCTTTACAGAAGTCTGGTAGCTGTTATTTGTCAGCAAGTAGGTAATAATCATACCAAACTCAAATGATTGAGAATTTGATTAGATTGCCACACCTACTACTTAAATATCTTGTCCTTACTCTTTAGTGTCTATAATCTACCCTTGTCCTTACTCTTTAGTGTCTATAATCTACCCTTGTCCTCGCTCTTGAGGACAATAATCTTCCCTAAATATGACGATGTTTCTGCGCATCTTCAACTCGAATTGGACTGTTTTAGGACCTTGTTTTATTAACCTGGACGAGTAAAACCTGTAGGTTAAATTTCTAGGTTATTATAACTAGTGCCGGATTTTATTTTTCTGAAACCTACAATGTTTCCTATTCCTATTGAGTGCGAGACCTAACCTGAGTTATTTTGTCATATTTAAAGGAACCCTCTGAGATCCGCTGCTTCTCATGCTAAATTGATGAGTTTATGAGTTTATACCTTTAATGGAACAGCCCTTTTGCTTATTTTGTAACTTTCGTTCATTGTCTCGTAATTTGTTTTCCTAAAATCTTGTGCCACTTGAAATTACGAAATCTAAATTTAAATTGTTCTGACCAAACATTGCCCTCTTGACAGTTCCTCCTTTTTTTCTTTTTATTTTATGATGACAATTCCTTCCTCCCATTTCATTTTTTCAATGATGAATGAAATATTGCTATCATATATTATTATTATTATTATACATATATTAAAAATAGTGTTTCCATGTAAAAATGACATTTGTTTTCCCCCTATAGCGGGTGGTATAGCAGTGGGAAATCTATAATTCTTTTTTTTGCTTTTACAAAAAGAAATTTCTGTCAGATTTCTTTCCCTTTTTTTCACTATAGGATTTTATTGTCAAAAAATATATTGGTAAAACTTGTATATTTATTTATTTATATATATATATATATATAATAAAAAAAAACTATCTAGCCTACAACAAAATGTTGTCAAGTAACCAGTGTTTTCTATTGTTGAACTTGAAGCAATCAAACTTGGTGAGGAGACACCTTGACACCATACATATTGGCAAAGCGTGACATAAAAGGACTTCACTAAAGTTGTATTTGTTTAATCAAAAATGTATTTTTTTTTGGAAATGGTTTTTACATTTTTTTTCATGTTAATTATCATTAGAAAAGTTAGTTATTAAAAAATGCTTTCAGGACAAATGAAAATCTGGCCTAGTTTTCAAGAAAATATTTTTTATTCATTTTAGAAGTTACAAACAATTAAAACAACTATGTTATTTGTAGATTGTATTAAATTCAGTTCTCAATTTTCTAATTGCTATTTTTATTTTTTAAGAATAATATTTTTTTTCAATTTTGACCATTAAAAATATTTTTCTTTTATTTTAAGTGGAATACACTTTTTAGAAGTTGCAATTTTTTTTTAAAAAAAGTATAATGTTATTGTTTTATTATATAAAACTTAGTTCTCAATTGTCTAATTGTTATATATATATATTTTATTTTTTCTTCAAATTTGTCCTTTAGAATTAAATTTAATCTTATTTCTATATCAATTTTGGTCTTCATTCTTTTTATTTTATCTTATTTTTTTCTTAATTTAAATTTATTTATCTGTCAAATTTTGTCCCAATTTTCTTGACTGCTATGAATTTTATTTGAAATAACTTATAAAATTATTATTAATAATAATAATTTTATCATTTTTCTAACTTTTTTTATGGCAGATTTGGTCCTCGATTATAAGTTATTTATTTTATTTAAAATAATTTATAAAAATAGTTTTTTCCCCTCAATTTCATCCTCAAATATTTTATTTGTTGTATTTGGTTCTTTCTTTTAAAAAGCTCGAAGAAGAATTGAAATAGTAATGGGTTATTTTTTAACTTGTTTTCCATGAAATAACCAAATTAAAATAATATTTTCCAGCTTTTCACCGTATATTTAAAAACAATCCACTTTTTAAATGCCAATCATTGTATTTTTTTTTGTTTTGATTTTTTTTATTAAAATATTTGAACATTTTTGTGTCTATCCAGTATCAAAACGTGTTTCCAAAGCCCTGATGTCCCTTAAAAGAGTTTATAGGTATAAAGCAAGCTTCTTATATATATATATATATATATAAAGTAATTTAATTTAATTTTTTAATTTAAATTGAAGGTGTGCGTGCGTGGCATCGCGTTAAAATTTAGAAAAGTAAAGGCAAGGAGCCTCGCTAAAAATAGGGCTGAACTGGATTTTAAAACCACTTGGTTAGAACATGGCTTCCCCCACAATCTATCACTTCAGACATTTGATTACGTCACAACTCCATGAGATGTTTGTAGTATCCGATCACTAACTGTAGACTTTTGTGTGCAGTCTTCAACTTGGAGATATTTTATTGTTTCGTTCTGGAAAAGACATCCCAGCAGTGACGACAACGTCTTTTGATATCTCTACAAAAAAGAAGTTGAGAAAACGCCAAACACTCTGTAAACAAGAAAGTTAAAGATTTGGGATCCAAAGTCATCCATCCATCCATCCATCTGGTCACTGCTGTTGCCATCATTCTACCTTCACGTGTTGGGTTTGTTTTGTCCAGTCTCTTCGCAACGAGACCGGTCAGTTCTGCGCTAGCTAGCTAGAGAAAAACCCTACAATCCTTCTATTTGTAGTTGGTGTTTATCAAAATAGCTAGCTAGGAGTTGAAAAGGGGCTAACAACAAATTAACCCTGTCAATTATGTATCGGGACCCGATACATCCAGACCTGGTAACCATCTTCCAGCCAAAATGGAAGGCTCCAATCCATGCATCCGAAGCTAATAAACAATTTGGGTCCGAAGCAAGTGGACAGATTAAGTTCTCTTGCCTCCTCTCGCCATCCCAACCCTAATTAAGAAAACTTATCCCCACAACGAACAGCAGTCTGTCATTCTACCCGGCCCTCTCAGTTTCTCTACGCCTGTATACTTTTTGACATGGTCAATGGATGGCAGAAAGGTCGAGAAAGTACTCGATCGAGAATCTCTTATTATTCGATTGGTTTAAAGCGAGCTAGAACATACATGTCATTGTAAATATACAAATGGTTGATTAAGATACGGGATCTCTGGACTTCCCCACTAAAGAACGAGATTTGTTATCTTGCTGTCCTCCTCGATCCTCTCTTTTTTTATTATTATTAAAATGGAACTTCACCAGAACATTCATCTTTCACACACGTCACACAGAGATCATTAAGATCCTAGAGGTTCCCACTTGCAGAAGGCTCTGAGAATCGGTCCACTTCCCAGCTTTGTATGGGTGCAACCCTGTCATGGACTGGTGCATACTCCTGCGACGTATATAGAAATCAAAACAATAACAAATTAACCATTCCCTTCTTCTATCTGAAACCTTGCCCTGAATCCAAACCTTTATTTTAATTATATATATAATATAAAAGAAATTGAGGACTTCTTTTCTTGTATACCTCCATTTTCTTGATAAGTTCAGCTGCTGTTTCTGCTATGACCACTATGTGCCTCGCAGTATCTTTTATGAAGCCCTCTTCTACTCCCTTGTCAAATAAGGCAAGCAAGCTGTTATAATATCCATCTACATTTAACAGTCCCACCTGGTAGAAAAGTGAGAACGAAATTAAGAAGAAACACGCCTATCAAAAAGTGTATTCTAAATTGTAAGACTATTAAGAAAATATTGTATATAGAATCTACAAAGACCCTTGATTTGATCTTACTGGTTTGTCGTGAATTCCAAGCTGAGACCAGCTGATTATCTCTAACAGCTCTTCCATGGTTCCATAACCGCCTAATGAAAAGATAACACAAAAACTTGAATCAACATCCATGCATGCATGCATGCATGTATATTTTATGCACGAGTAGTTGCTTTGAATGAGAATACATGTACCAGGAAGGGAAATGAAGGCATCGGCATGTTTTGCCATTTCTGCCTTTCTTTGGTGCATGTCTGCGACAGTTTTCACTTCTCCGACAGTTTCTCCTGATATCTGGCAAGATCAAAGATCTTCATTTAACCCCATCAATTAAGATGCAAGAAGATGTCGGAAGGTACAAAAGCATGAAATAATAGGGATCGAATAGAATACCTCGTGAGACATCAGAGCCGTAGGAATCACTCTTTATATATATAAACAAAACATGAACAAGTATGTTAAGTTTTCTGAGATGAGCAAATATTAAAAGTAAAGAAATTAAAAGGTAGTTAGTGATATATAAATGGAGTACGTACCCAAGAACATGGCAACCTCCATTAAACACGGTTTGTGAAATCAAACCCATAAGACCTAGACTTCCCCCACCATAAACTAAATCAATCTTTCTCCTAACCTGCCAATTTTAACAGAAAAAAAGATTAAGCAAACAGAGAGCCTGTATGCAAATCTTTGATTTGTTATGAGTTGATAATTACATATATTACCAGCTGTTTACCAAGCTCAAGAGCAGCATCACTAAATGAAGACTTGTGTCCAGCATTACTACCACAAAAGACACAAATCCTTTTGAACCTTCCTTTTTTTTCAAACCTTGCAGGTACCCCTTCTTCTCCTTCCATTCTCCACAGAAGAATAATATAAAGAGAAAAGAGATGGGGGAGAGAAGGAAAGAAAAGAGAGAATGTAGAAGAGATTATGAAGATGGATACTGTAAGCGTGAGGGGAGCAGAAGCGACACTCTGCTTTTCATCCCCGCAGGACCCCAACCTTTCCTTTTGACTGCTTAATCAAGTGTTTGGTGTGTTGGGGAAGAGCCCAACAAGAGCCCATGATCTCCATGTCTCCTTCCATCTTCCCCGTCCCATGCAATTAATTTCAAGAATCTTTCTTGAAATTTTAGAAAAAAGGATAAATTTGATTCCTTTTCTTATTTTTCTTGATTTAATAGGATTTTTAATTCATCACGGAAACCCCATGTAATTACTAGTTGTTGGGGACTATCAGTCTATTTATATCATGTGCCCTTACAAACAAGCAACACCAGGACAAAATAATAATAATAATAATAAACTCTGAAACCTTGTTGGATTTTCTGCCTTATTTTATACCTTTTTCTATTGTTTATATATCTCTCGTTTAGATAATAAATATGATATTATTAATTACTGTGTTCCTGACCATGTCTATGCTACTAAACATGAGAAGATTAACATTTTAAATATTATTTATAAAATAAATTGTTGAGACAATTTTCATTATTTACAATGTTTATACCAATTTGATCCATGATCTTACAATAGTTCTTTTATTAGTTTAAAATAAAATTATTTTCCCCATACCTTTTGTAATTACAAAAATAAAGAGTACTCTGACCCAGCAAAAGTTAGGATAATTAAATAAAAAAGTGAAAAACTTCATATTTTTCTTTTAAAGAGAGCAGAGAACCGGGCCCTCCAACGACCTCTGGTCTCCGCCCCTACAACCACGGCTATGATAATTGGAGTCATAAAACCTTATCGTCTTCCCTTCAGTTTTTATCGTCCTTTTTCATATCTCCATTATTTCAGGCAAGGTTATCAATACCGCTTTCGGTTGTCATTTCGCTTTTTTATTGTTATGAAACGATTCGGTTTCGGAGCATTTCGGTGTGCCGTTTTGGAGTTATACTATTCACATGTAATTAATTAATTATATGTATGAAAAAAATTAAAACGAAAAAAAAATTATTTTTTATAAAATCAAAATTGATAACAATTTTTTTTATAATATATATTTTTTAATTTTTATTATTTTAATTTTTGTATTTTCAATACACTCAAACAATATATATATATATATAATATTGTGTATATATAATATTTATGATAATATATTTATAAATATTGTATTATATAATATATATATATATATCAAATTGAAGAAGCGGGAATAGTGACCGAAACGGAACACTTTTGGTGATTCCGGGGTGTTTCGGCCGATATTTGACCAGTATTTTCGGTACCGGCCAGTATTTAAAACGAGACGAAAATGACGTTGTTTTGTCTCGTTTTTTCGCCTGATACGAACGCTTTGACCGCTTCTAGTAAACGAAACGGTATCAATAACCTTGATTTCAGGTAATAATACAAATTATATTATAGAATTTTATCTGCAAATTTAAGTTTTTAAGTAAAATAATTTCTTAACTTGATATCGAATTTTGTTGACTCAGTGTCACGAGTTTAAATTTCACCACCCTTATTTTATTTGATAAAAATTAAGCACAAGGTAATTTGGACATGTGCAAATTTCAAGCCCAAAGGACTTTCACTTGAGGGGGTGTATTAGAGGATAATATAAATCATATTATGGGATCTCACCTACAAACTTAAACTTTTAAATGGGATGGTTCCTTGACCACGTACGCAGCACAATCATGGGACGGTAGAAATATTATTTGTTCGCACTAATTAAGTTAATATTTGTTGTGGTTGTTTTTTCCTTATTTATTAAATAAGTTTTTTTAATTTTTTAAGAATTTATATATAACATCAATATAGTATATGAAAATAATCTAAAAATATCAAAAAAATAATAATTTAAATTAAAAATATATATTTTTATTAAAAAAAAGTTTTGAAACGAAATAACAAACGAACGTGAGTGAATAAGTGGATGGATGCGCTCTTCTCTCTAGCAAACTAAAACTCAAGAAAAATACTATTTATTCATAGCGTACGTGTCATCTAATCCTCCCTCATCTTGATGTAGATATTTATGAAAAAAGCTATATATGGTTTTCAACTATTTAACTAAGGTTACATTTTTCACTATTGGTTAACTATGGTAGCTTAACCGGAACTGGAAGAAGGCATCCATGTCTAAATGTATTTCAAATTCTTTATTGTGAAATATATATATAAAAAAAATACAGACATAATTTCTAGTTTCAAGAGAATAACTAGGTTAATTCGATTCCATTTATGAAATAGTCTGTACGTAGAAACACTTCATTGAGGAAAAAAAAGTTACAAATTAACACTTTACCAGGAAAAAAAATACAATTCATTTCCTGATTTTTAATCCCTTTTAAGGCTTTACGTTCATATTTTCATCCAAATTATATTATTATTTTATAAAAAATAATATCTATTTAATTGATTCTAATTAAAAATTAAAATCGAAAAATCAAAATAGTTTAATAATAAAATTAAGAAAAGAAAATATAGTTTGAATGTAAATTTGATAATACGTATACCCATATAAAGAAGGACTCCTCCGATCAAGCACGAGATCATGCGACTTGATTCCATGAAGGAAATTTACTCGTGACAGCTGTGAATATTCTGTAGCAACATAGAAAATCACGAGTCAAGTTCTTGCAACAGTCAGGACATATTTGTAGCGTTCTTTCCTAGAATCTATCTTGTACACTTGTGTATATCCTCATCATGGAACCCTCTGTAAACACCAGGTTGTGAAATATTCCTTACGACAGCAAAAGGAGTTTTTTATCTACAGCTCTTCAAACTTCATCATGGTAAGAGGGATCGTCACAGCTGAGAGATTAACCTTTTCATTTGTTATTGTAAGAGAAAAGGAGTCGACAAGTTGATGGATAATTTTATAAATTATAAATTACAACCTCGTCTGTGCCATCATATTCAGTGTCAACTCATAAATTAGCCAATTCACTGGTGATGTTATGGGGTGCCATTGAATCAATGAGCCATTTTGTGTCTATGGCTGGTGAAATTAAGGTACTGTTTATTGTTGCTTCAGAGAACTGAGCACGGGGATAATATTTTGCAATATGGCCCAATTGATCATAGATTCAGCTTCTTGGTATACATGTACCAGTGCTGACCAGTAGGCTTGTTTTTCTCATTATCACGTGAGCCACCATCTATTTGTTAATATGCCGAGGATGAGTTTTGTTGTCGAGGGGTTCAGTTGGTCCGATTAGACCCATTTAACTTCGAGTGACCCTTAGAATTGTTGCTTGTAGAGGAGTCCTCGTAGCGTTGATTCGAGTAATTGGCTGAGGCTACGCCAGTTGTTATTAGGATGTTGCTTTAAAACACCGTAGATAGACATCATGACCTACAAGGTCATATAATTCATCAAATTACAGACGATACTCCCATGTATGAATCGGGGTTGTGACTGCACAGAAGTCTATTCCTAGACCATTGAGCATGTAAAGAGCAAGATCATCTTCAAAGATAAGATGGTCAATGAGGGAGATTTCATGATCAGCTTGAGCTTTGACCGTATATAGGTATTCTTGAATTGTTTGATCTCCCTTCTTAATTAAAGTGAGCTCCTCTTTTTAATTGGGTTATTGGTGTTTTTAGTGGGAGGGAACAAGTTCTTGTTAGAGGAAGTCTCTCTTGATATCATGATGAAGTTCGAAGAAATGTAGACAAGATTAAACTTTTCTAGCCTTTTGAGACATGAATTACAGAGAATATAATTATAAATAAAATCTGAGGCATAAATTACAGGGAATATAACTATAAATAAAATAAACACATTTTTTATTATTGTTTCTACTTTCTAGAATGAAGAATGATAAATTATTGGCATCTATACGAGCTAGCATCTATTAATACAAAGAAAGATCCTTCTTCCTATCTTACGAGTCACGAGCACTGTGGATAAACTTCCCCTCTCTTTGTTAAGTTGACATTCGCACATGAAGCATCGGGCTTTCCATTTTCTACGAGTGCTATGCTTACATCTTGCAACAAAATTCCTCGACAAGGAATGCTCTTGCTGCAATCGAAGTTAACTGCTACATCCGAAGCACTAGTTCCCTTGATGTTCTTGTACTTCACATTGCTAATTTGCACAGCCGAGGTCTGCCGATAGGAAAAAAGAATGGTTTATGACTTCGAGTTCATCAGATTATTGAAATCTTCATTATTTCTAGTCAAGGGATGATCATATTTAAAGGTGAGATGGGGTCATATGAATTACCTGCTCTGTGCATGGATTATCTTGATCGCAGTAGTTTTGATTGATAATTATGGGATTTGTCACATTCCGCATTACCACATTCTGAAATACTATGTTCTTAGCATATCCAGAACCTCCCTGCAATTCAAGAAATATGAGCATAATATCATTAACTCGTTTGCAATAACATAATCATTTAGCAGACAGCTCAACTAGAAATTAAATGCATAGCAACCATCTAGTACTGTCGTTATTTACTGCATTATTTTTAAATTTTAAGAACTGTCGGCCGGTCAACTAATCAAAATCAGTTAGCATAGCACTATTAAAGGACGTGGTCAATTACCATGAATCCTAAGTATTGTTCTTGGTGTTTCAAAAGGAAATTAGAAAAATATGCCACCGTCCATG
Source organism: Salix exigua (assembly GCA_032356905.1). Classification (NCBI taxonomy): domain Eukaryota; kingdom Viridiplantae; phylum Streptophyta; class Magnoliopsida; order Malpighiales; family Salicaceae; genus Salix; species Salix exigua. Next base: position 6,526,708 of record CM063596.1, read on the forward strand.
ATCAGCGCGGATCAAAGATGTTGCTTCTCGTGGATTTTATTTCTTTCTTTTTTGTTTTGGTCACAGCAGATTTTCTTTCTTTAGGTAGCCTTGATGTGGACTCTGGCGTCTAATTCAGAAATCAGCATATTCTTGCACACGTCCATGTTTCTAAGTGCTTTTTGGCCCAGAATTCTACAAGGTAAGAATTGTTGACTTTTCCCTCATTTCAAGCCAACTTATTGTTTCATACATGCTCGTGCTTAAGAAAAAAACTGTGTGCTATTAATACTATAGATGATTACTCTTCTGCAGTGCATATGACCCTGAAGGTTGTGAAGTGCTTAAGCCCCACAAAGAGAGAATGAAAATGACTGATCTAACCTGCCAGGTCTTGATTCTGACTCCATTGGTGGTTCCAGAAATTGTTGCTCTATTAACAAACACATTTGAAACTTCGGCCTCTGAGTTATCTGCTCCAAGGCTACCAATACTGCAAAAATTGCCCACAAACCATTGATTTAGGAAGAAAAATCGTCTAAGACCTTGAAAGTCAGATTGCATTGGTTGAACTTAATCGGTTAATTAGGTACAAAAGGTCAATTAGCAGTTGAGTTGGATACCTTATTCCATGACCTGGTCCGCAAGTTATGTCAGTGGCTTCTACATTCTTAGACCCGCTAACTATTGAAATACAATCATCACCTTCAAAACATAAATATCAATTTATCAGACAATAAATTTAGGTAAAATAAGTTGCTGTATCATTTGCTATCAAGCTTGTGTTCATCCAAAGTGGTATGCTTACCTGTCCTTATGACACATTTTCTTATCCTGATGTTTTGGGTGCCGGTGACATGAATGCCGTCGGTGTTTGGGCTCGTCCCCGGTGCAATTACCATGAGATTCAAAGCTCTGACATTAACACATTTTTGGAACGAAAGATGCATTTGCTGTGCATTTTGGAACCTCAGGTTGGCTACTATCAAACTCTTGCTTTCTAAGAAGGTCACAGCCTGTGAAACAAATACGTAGATTGTTAAGACCAAAACGTGAAAGAGAAAAGACTGGAATACCTCGTCAATTCCAGGAGTAATAACAAGGTGATCGATGGGGCCAAGAACTTACAGTTGGTGCGTGTTGGCAAGGCTGCAAAAAAGGAAAACAAAGGAAGAGAAGAAGAGCCCATGATTAGTTATACATATATATATATACACACACACACATAGTGGAACCAAATTGATTGCAGAAATCAAATGGGAAAATTTAATATTTAATATACCTGGCTTTTGTTGATTTTGCAAGAGTTTTCCCACCATATTTTTCCATTGCCATCGATAGTGCCGCCACCTTTAACTCGGAACTTTTGTACATTTTGGAATACGAGCCAATGCCTTCTATCATTTTCATAGTCGCTTATTTTAGCAGACGCTTTGATTGTTCCAAAAATCTGGAGTGTTAAGAAAAAGCGAGTAATATCATTTTTTAGTACTCAGTTGCAATATTTCAACGTCTGTAATTACAGGGACTAAATTAAATTTCACGATGTCTTTCTTATACATATTGAATATATATATCATATTCATATAGAAATACTTCGCATGCATGCACGCTTGAGCTCACCTTGAACACAAGATCAGATGCACAAGGACCTGAAAATGTAACTGGCTTGAGATAATAGATTTTGTTCTTGGGGATCACGATGATGGCACTTTCATTAGAAGAGCAAGCCTCCTCCCACGCTTTTTTGAATGCCTAACAAAGAGCCAACAATAAATCCCCAACATTGCACCCATAATAAAAGAGTTGAAAATTTAACAACAATATTGTCAATAATCTCATGTTTCATTTTCATCATATCAGTTATACCTGACTGTCATCTGTTCCATCAGCTTTAGCTCCGAAATCGTCCACATTCACCACCTTTGCTGAACTTGCAGGAGCGTTTGCTTGATCCAGTCGTCTTGCCACAACTTTGGCCTCGAAACTGAGTGAACCTGGAAATATATGCTTCAAATCGCTATCCTTTCCATCAACTGTGCTGAAATCTGGATGATAATATCTCGAATCACTATAGCCATGGCTACGGTCAAGTGCATTGGCAATCGAGCTCTCCTGGTAAGCGCCAAGGCAAGAGATTAAGGAGGGCAAAAGGAGGAGAAGCAACAGCAAATGTTTTGGTGAGTATTGAGGATGCATTTTGTCTACTTTCACTTTTCGAGGAGAGAAGAGGCAGGAAATTGAAAGATATGTAAAGCTGCTACTTGGTAGCTAGAATAATCGGAGGTGTGGATGTTGAAATTATTCGTCGCGAGGTGCGTATATATATAGACGCTGAGAGACAAAAGTGGACTTGCTTTTCCAAGAGAGAGAAAGATGAAGACTTTCGAAGAAACAATGACTGCTCAAACAATGTTTAAGGTGATATGTTGCCGAACATAATTAAGATAACTAATTAATGAATGATGAATATGTAATGGGAACAAATAAAGAAAAGATAAAAAAAAACATTATATACAATATAATTTACAAGCATACTTTTCATGCAAACTGTCAAAAAATTGTAATCTAAATCATAAATTTAATAAATTTTTAAACTTTCCGGCTATTTATGTGATCTGTAATTCTATAATACGTAAGAAAGTTTGGATAATCCGTATGCTTGTTCTTATTGCAAGTGCGTTGGTTTTATATATATATACTGCATATTTAATTAATTAATTAATTAATTATAATTAAGGGTAGCTAGCTATCAATCAATCAATCAAATTTATTAGCTAACTTTTGAAATTACAATGGCAACATTTCTTGAACATGGGATTTGGCGTAATAAGGTGTTGTAATTCGACGTCCATTTATTTATTTCATGAATTTTCGTTAGTGGTATTTGACTATTTGGTATTTATCCACCTCGAACAAGCTTCGGGAGCTCGTCATGGACGTACAATTTGAGCCGCTAATTTCGAATGGAGAGACTAATTTTGACCGATTACAACTTTGAACAAGATGGAAAGCTTGGAAATATTTGTATGTGTCAACGCTTAATTTCAAGTGAGCGTAGAGAATGTTTCTATGGTCAACTTCATCAAGGAATACTTTTAATTAATAATTAGTGTAAGATCCATTTCCACTCACTGTCGACCCTCTCAAGTACGGATGATTCTTGCCCTTAATTTAGGCCAGTCCTCTGCTCCCCGTAATTTCCAGGAAAGCTGCACAGGCGGTCATTTCGAATTGGTGAATATTAATATTTTTCATGTTTTTTGGTGCTTCTTGTAATGACTCTGGATTTCCATGTGTTGTATAGAATATATTATAAATAATTAAACAATACCTGCGACTGGTAACATTGTAAACACTAATAGACTGCAGCTCAGCTAGATATTTGCAAACTATATACTAAAATTGTAAGCACACAAACAGAATTTTTAATGTAAATGAAAAAAGGTGGTCCAACGAGGACAGGATCTTCTAATAAACATATAATATACTTATGATTTGCATAAACTAAATACAAAATTTAAATATTAATAAATATTGGGATGTACGAGACTTGAAAAAAATAGTATTGAAATGAATATAGGAGATAATATATATATATATATATATATATACAAGTAGATAAACATATATTTTACTTCTTATACACAAATCAAATATGATTATCTGTTTTAAGATGAAAGTGATGAGTAATTCATGCTAATAATATTTTATGAAACTATATATAAAAAAAACATACAATATATTTAATAAAAGAGTTAATATAATAAATGAGAGCAATAAAGATTAAGCTAATGGAGAAAGAATACTTTTATTTTATATAATTTTATAACTCCATATTAATAATATACTATCTCAATAATATATCTATTTATAGACATATGTATATAAATATTAATAAAATTAAAAATCATAACAAATATAGATTAACTTGAAATAACGATAAATGAGTGTAATCAAAAGAAGATGCAAGAAGACATCCTGATATAAAATATATGATTTTACAACATGTGGAAATTAAAATTGATATAAATAATGGTCTTCTCTTTTTCTCTATTCCCTGCTAATCACGGGATCATAATCATAATTTTAATCAACCACGTGCTAAATAAATTTGCAATAAAAAACGGCAGAGATTGTAATTGAGACCTTTTACAGGGGCAGAAATAAAAGACCTGAAACTGGAGTTTTGTTAGAGTAATAAATCAAGTTAGGCGGAGTTAGCAATATTTTTGGTGAATTGGCCATTAGCGTGAGGGAAGGAGAAGGTAAGATTGTGGTAAGAGAATTGAACTTGCGTGTGCTTTCCAGGGGATTAAAGAACACGTAATTGGATACGTCATCATCATCGGCATGGGAGGATTTTGTTGTCCTTATGACGTAATCATGGACAAGACTCCGAGCGCGTGTGTTAACGCCCAAGTAATTGCAAAACATGTTATTTTTAGCTTTTTTTTAATAATAATAATAATAAAAGTAACCGTTCTCGAGGTTGTTTACATTGATCGAAAGAAAATCCACTAACTCTAATTAAATATATGGGAAATATACTCATGACCCAACTACAAGATTTCTGATTTAAAAATTAGAAAAGAATCTGATTTTTTTGGTTGATCTGCACTAAGAGAGTGGTTGTGTTTTTTTTTTATTTGAAAGAATATAAAACTTATATTTTTTAGGTGCTCTTTTCAATGTTTTGATATGTTAATGTCAATTTAAAAATTAAAAGTTATTTTTAATTGAAAAATAATTTAAAGAATACTATAAATCACAACGGAGATGGAAAAACACTTTTATATGATTGAAGATATGAAATTTCTTGAGATGGAACGGGGGAGAAAAATTATAAATTAAGGAGAACAAATTCATGACAAGCCTAACCTGGGAATTTCAGAGCTGCTAAAATCTTAAAAAACAGGTAGCTTTGACCCTAAAATGGTGGGAAAGAAACTAAAATGACAGAAGCAGTTAGTTCAAAGTCCGGAAAAATCATCGGGTTTCAGGTATGGGCATTTGCCTGAAAATGTATGCGATCACATTTCTTTCGAAATAAAAGGGTTTTGCAAAATGCAATCATCACAGGAACACCGGAGTCGTGATCTGTTTTTTGTCTTGCGTTTCCTGGCCAAATTACCGGGTTTAACACGATCATCTACGTTATTTACCCTTACAGGACGTTAGCCAGGCCACTTGACTTGACTTGTGAATTTACAATTGTTAAATGGGGGAGTTATGTTGGTTAACTTTGACCAGCGGAATACGATACCGAAGTCAGCAGAAATTGAAATCAATTTGGTACAAATTAGGGGGTCTGGGTTTGTAGTTTGTACCCTGCGGGCATGGAATTGACATCTTTTTTTGTTATTAACATGTGTTGGGTCAGCTTGGACACATTTTTTATTTGTTAGTGATTGTGTTTGGGTTGTTTTTTTTTCAATGAATAAATTTATATATTAGTTTGAGATTATTTTTTATTTATTTTGTATTTTTAATATCAATATATGTGTGCGCGTGTGTTTTATTATAGTATATTTCTAAAAATAATAAAATAATAATAATTATCCCAACTCCTTATGTATTTCAAATCGTAAGAATACCATGGGAGGTTTTCAACAATTTCATCAAAACCCAATCTCAAATTCTATGGTAATCCATTTACTGTACGGCTCAGAATATTTGCAATTAGTTATTTCAGTTAGGCTGAGTTAGTTCTCCAGGCAATTATATTTGCTGAATATGGCTCTTGAACTCGGAAGGTCAGCAATAACATACGAGCCGCAAATTGACCGACCAGGAAAAACATTGTTAATGTCTCTGATCCACGACGGTCTACACGATTTGCAAGCCTGACACTCAACATCTCGATAAATGTGAAAGCTTCAACTAAATTTACAGCTTCTTTTGATAAATGAAAAAAAAGTCAACAAATAAATAAGCCTAACATTGGACCGGAAAGTTGATTTCGCTTCCGAAACCCTAATCTGCTCTAGAACATGTCGACGTCAGTCAGGCAGTGATCTGACTTTTTCCTTTTCCTTTCGCTATTGGGATGGAAATTCAGTTTATTCACGCCATAATAATCCCCTCCGCAACTCGTATGATGGGCAGGAAGGTGGGAGGAGATCATGAAATTTCATTCAGATGTTTGTTTTGTGAGGACATCAAATACTTATCTTCTGGAAGCTTCCAGTACTTTTAATTCTGTGAAAGAAGAGAGAAAAGGGTGCGAGGTGGCAAACCAAAGCGTGCCTAATCAGTCTTCTTCTTTTCCAATAAAAGAAAAAACTTAATCTGTGACTCTTACGAGCTACAATCTCCATTGCTGGAGCATTAACGCTGTCGTTTGCTCAACGCTTCCATTCAAGAAAGAGATTGTTTGGCAGAACCGGGAGCCCAGCAAAGGATTATAATAGTTTTAGTTTTATTAATCTATAAAAGCCCATATAATAGGTTTCCACAAGCCCATGTTACATTAAGGAGCCGGCCCCATTTGGAAAAGCTGTCTTCCGTTTTCAATATGGAGTGCTGATTTTTATAAATAAATATTCAGCCCGATTTTATATTAATTTAGACTTTTAAAAAGAATATAAAAGGGTTGGAATTGTGGTGCGGAGTGCTTTTTGTTTAAAAATATATTATTAAAATATTATATATTAATTTAAAGTTTTTTTAAAAATATCCAAGACTTTAAGAAATGAGGTCAAACGCACTTTAAACAATGCTGAAATGTGGCAATTTTTTATTGGATGGGAGATTATTAAAAGTTGGAAAAAATAAAATAAAAATTATTGCCACACATTACAAAACAAAAAATATATTAAAAAATAATATTTATCACACTACGAGAGTCTTTCTGATCCAATGTTTACATTTTTTACTGTGTTTTTTTTTTTTATATATCAAGAGAGGATATTAATTATAAGTATAAGTTTCACATTCAATTGAGATGTTGTGTGTTGGGCTTGCAAATCTCGCAAACTATCGTGAATCATGAACATTAGCACTGCCTTGAGCTACATGTAATGGTTGACCTTTATAGTTCAAACTCATATTCAATAAAATATTTTTTTTATTAATATTTTATATTTAGTCTATAAAATATAATTTAAAATATATTACGCGTGTATTTTTTAAACACTTAGATCAGATAATAATAAATTTAAATATCATTATATCAAATTTCATTTAATTTTTATTTTGTTCTTGAATAAAATTATAAAATGTTTTATATAATATTAACATTTTGTTATAACCCATCGTAATTATTTTTAATAGATTAATCTGGTTGATTTATTAATATAATTTATTTTTGTTATCATATAATTAAATAAAAAAATAATCTTCTGAAAATAAGCTTATTAAACCTGATTGGTTGCATGTTTTGGATCACAAATTTAACAAATTAACTATAATCAATTCAATATGTTATCACTTTAGTATTAAAAAAAAAAATGTCTTAATTTTTTTCAAGGCAGATCATGTTTTATCAGGCTTCCATGTTGCCTTTTTAACCCAGCAAAAGGATCATGTTACAATCTGTCAACCCACCATTTAATTTGAAACTCAAACAAGACAAAAAAATTAGGATATTTTTTAAAAACAATTATTATTTTTCGCGGTGTCCCAGATATTGGTCTAGACTAATTCACGTTCGCATTGGGTGGATCTGAAGGGGTGAAAGTGCTTCCAAAATGGCCGACTCTATACAAGAGGAGGGATTGAAACTCTGACCTCTCTTAAAGAATGAAAGTGCCCTCGCCACTCACGCCAGAACCTCTTGGGTAAAACAATTACCAGTTGGATTGGGTTTAATGGCATTTTTAAAGAACTCTTTGCGACAACACACCAGCATTGTGTAATTCTTGTATTTTTCAATACATTTGCATTAACATTAATAAGGTTTTATTTTTTGAAATTAAATTTTGCTCTTAGGAAACAAATGTTCTGGTACGAAATTAAAAACAAAATGAGAGCAATAGTGAGACAAAGGGGCTCTAGTTGTAGAGGTATCTTTTTTATCGTCTTGATTTTTTACATGCCTCATGAATGCTTTTGAAATTTACTAAATAAATGGGAGAGAATAAAAAAAATCTTAGATATTTTATGTTTAAATTAAAGTTACTAGTAAGAAAAGGAAGACTTTTGCTATAAAATCATTTTATTTTAATAAATTTAAATTTTTAATAAATCATGTTGTATTGAAATAATATTTTTATTTTTTTAAAAATAATGTTTGACATCAATATAATATATATATATATATATATAAATTTAATTTAAAATATATAATATAAATATAAAATTTTAAGTTGTTTAAAAAGAAATTTTTATTATATATAAAAAAAATTAATTTAAAATATAAAAATAAAAATATATTTTTTAAAAAAAAACAATTTTAAAATAAAAGGTAAAACCATATACAATAAAAGGTACGGCCAATCAACCCACGAGGCCGCTTACCCCTTACACTGATCAGGGTATTACTATTACCATACTCTTTTTTTTTTGTCTGTTAACATCTAATATATAAACACGTGGCCAGTAGCACCACCTCTCATTATTATCGGAAAAATTCAACTCCATACCATTAAATATCTGCAATGCGACGTCATAACAAGACACGCCATCACTTGTTCTTATTCAATTTTATCACAAGTTGTTGCCAACTCCACTACAAACCAGAGAAAGCAAAATGGCGGAGAAAAAGCAAGAGATCGGCGACGGAGCAGGAGGCCCGGTAGTGGAAGTGAATCCAAAGCCACAAAATGGACTTACTTCAAAACTGATTGACTACTTGGAAAAGCTGATTGTTAAATTAATGTATGATACCTCTCAATCTCACCATTACCTCACCGGTAACTTTGCTCCGGTTCTTGACGAAACTCCTCCTGTTAAAGACCTTCCCGTCAAAGGCCACCTCCCTGTAAGTACTGTTTTATTTATTTGATAAAATTAACTAATTATCCAAGAGTAGCGATAAGATGATTAAAAGTGATAATACGCCTTCGTCTACGATTTGTCTCCATGTGAAGTTTGGATTTGTTTTTAAACGATTGATTACTCGCTGTCGTGTTTTTGATTTTTTACATTGTGAGATTTTTCTTCATTCATTTAATTAAGTATCTAGTCCTCTATTCTAGGAGTTTTTGGCTTATAAATTATAATAGAAAATTAGATTGCGATGAGTAGTCAAAGCAGATAAAGTACTGTACAGCATTAATTGGATGTAAAAATGGCAACTGAGTTTTTAAGGTCAAAAAACTTGAACCACGATTTTTCCTGTGGACTAGGCCACGCGCCTCCTCTCAGTCATGAAAATGTTTGGTTTAACAGAATTTTAAATAATATTTCTTTTATTTATGCATTAGATAACTCCAAATCAATTGCAGAAAAATAGACCATGTTTGTAAAGTTTAATTACATATATTAATTTTGTTGGCAATCTGTGTTGCATGTGATGTTTATATTAAGCTGAGATGCTTGTTTTTATTTTAAATTTAATTTTAGGATTGCCTGAATGGGGAATTTGTGAGAGTGGGTCCAAACCCGAGGCATGTACCAGTGGCTGGATACCATTGGTATGTTCTCTTTATCCGTGCCAACATCTTGAAAATGTTTCTCTGTCATTGCCAATGAAAATAGAGTGATTGGTCAGTTGAATATTCGTGCTAATTTCTGTTTTTGATGGTTGCGCAGGTTTGATGGAGATGGGTATGTTGCGCTAATACCTTGCAGAATTTGTGTGTTCCAGTTGTTGTCTCTGCAAATTTATGTCCCAGTTTCTACGTGATGTTTTTTTTTGGCCTAAAATCTTATGTTCTGTGGCCAAATGCTCTTTATACTATCAGGCAAAACCAATCAAATGCATGTCTATTCCATTTTTTTTTTCAAAAAAAAACACTGAATTTATGGTAGTGGAATGTAATTTTGTGTCTGGTGTTTTCCTCTTTACCGTTTCTTCTCTGCCCAGGATTGTCAATACTGTTCACCTACTTTTACTTCAATTGGTTCCAACTGGAGCACTACTAGATATGTGTATTTTATGTGTGCCTTGACATTCTACACTGAATTTGTCAGAGTCGATGTTTATAGAAGGTTACATTTTAATGAAGTCATCATCATTGCTTCCTTGATATTTTTTTATTCAAGGACTCTTCACAGAATACTTTGCAACTGAGAACAAAGTAGAGAGTTTGTTTCATCCATAATGGTTTGCAAATACATTTTTCTTCTTCTGATGCATATACAAGAAAGAAAAGATTTTTTTTTATTTTATTCAATAACTCTTCACAGAGCCTGATTGTTGTTCCTTTCATGGACATCAACTTCTACAATAAGAATTATTTGAAGATGGTTATGGTAGATCTGTTGCGTGTGAATTTGTGATCAGATTATTGGAATGCCTATTCATGATAATCTGTTTTCATTTGCATTATGAATAGGCGGTCATCTCCATTTTCTTCAGCCACCTTTTCTTCCTTCATAATTGTTTAGATTATAATGGGTTATATGTGGTTGTCAATCCTTCATGATTATATTTATTCACTTACCAAGTCAATTAGGACTTTAAATATATTTTGTCAAATGTATTTGCAGCATGATTCATGGTATGCGCATTAAAGATGGAAAAGCAGCATATGTCCGTCGTTTTGTGAAGACATCACGACTTAAACAAGAAGAGTTTTTTGGAGGTGCCAAATTTATGAAGGTACAGTCCCAAATCAACTGAAAAGGAATCTTTTTCATTTAAAAAGGAATTATTTTGTGACATTTATGGATCATTTTAAGTTTATGCACAAAGCTATGACAATTCTGTCATCCAACTCCAAAGATTCAAATAGTTGTGATACTAAGGGAATGATGATTTCAACTGTATAGCACTGAGGATGTGGAAATTATACAATGCCTGCCTCTTTTATGAGTCAGATATCAAGATATTCTTCACATAAATATTGATACTGTTAGGGACTGCATTTGCCACAATTGGGGTCCCTAAGAGCATTCATGTCTAAAATTTTCTGTTTTGTATCTGCATGCTTCAAGTAAAAGAAATAGTCAAGATTATGTTTCATAGACCAGTCTGAAAGAGACTTTAATAATTCATCTTTAATTATGATTATGCTCTCATATTTTCTTTCAATCACAATTTCAGTCTCATTCTGCCAGTTTAAATTTCAACTTGGAAGAATTTTCAATTGAAGGGGTTAATTCCTTGTTTGATACATTTACCCAAAAGAAAGCTATATGGTTGGTTGGAACACTCACCACGGAGTGCTACCTGTACATTTTATTATATAGATATTTTCCTGTCTTGTCTTTATACTGTATATAGTAATATGACAATAATCATTTATGAAACAAATTCCTGGGAAGGAGTAGATTATAATTTTATATGGTACATGCCTCACTCCAAAGTTAGGAGCCTTGGTGAATTTCGAATCTAATATTGCTTGATGTTTTTAGGTCTCAGTACTCTCACACCTCCTGTAGAATTGCTCGCCAATCAAAAGTTTTTGAACCTTCTTCTGCATTTTTCTCTTGAATAATTATCGTTTGTTCTTTGACCTGTCACTTGCAGGTTGGAGACCTCAAAGGTCTTTTCGGGTTACTTATGGTTAACATGCAAATGCTTCGAGCAAAAACAAAAGTATTGGACATGTCATATGGAATGGGGACTGGTAGGTTGGATATCTTTTGGTTGGCTTATAGTTTAATCTGGAGATGGATGCCATCCACATCTATATTTCTTAGTTGCCGCCCACATTATTAAACATCCTCATAAAATTGAGTGTTAAAATAAAATAATTGTCTGCAACCCTCTTCCAGGTAATACAAATCTCATTTATCACGATGGAAAACTTTTGGCACTTCAAGAGGCTGATAAACCCTGTAAGCTCATATTTTCTCTTTATCATGCTTTTGAGAAGATCAGAGAATTTTGAGGGGGTGAGTTGCTTGTTTCTCTTTTGCGGTCCTTTTGTGGAGAACTCGAGTGATGTCCTTTGAATCTTGCAGATGTGGTCAAAGTGATGGAAGATGGAGATCTGCAAACTATTGGCCTGTTGGATTATGAAAAAAGACTAAAACATTCTTTCACTGCTCATCCAAAGGTGGATCCATTCACTGGTAATGTCCTGCATGCAAAGGTACCTCAGCAACAAGTTTTACTGAAGTGAAACATTTTTGACATTCAAAAATCCCTTAGTGCAGGAGAGATGTTTACCTTTGGCTATTCACATGAACCACCATATGTGACGTACAGAGTCATTTCAAAGGATGGTGTCATGCATGACCCCGTACCAATAACAATATCAGAACCGATAATGATGCATGACTTTGCAATTACAGAGAACTATGCAATTTTTATGGATCTTCCTCTGTACTTCCGACCGAAGGTACAATAATTTTCAGTTATTGTAGTTTATGGATACAATTCAAAGTGCTTATAAAACAAATGAATGGACTGTTTACAAGGTTCAGCATGATACGCCATGCACGCACGCACATGGGTGTCTTTCATGAATATCTATGGAAGTGAAAGGCAATTATAAACTTGAGATTTAAATATGCATAGAAATGTAACTAGAGAGAGTATTGTGATAGAGGAGAGGGGAGATGTCGACTCATATAAATATACCTAGATTCTTGGTCAGGTTGTGGAAAACACAATCATTGATTTTGAGGGTGAGTAATTTGCATTGTATATTTGTACAGGTCTTACTAATATTGCATGTTTTAGATTAGCTGTTCCTTTTGCTGTCCTTTTTTTGGTTGGGATTTTTTAGACGTAAAAGATTTCACAAGTTTATGTGATCAAACCATTTACTAGTTTGATTATCATGAATCATCTTCTATTAAAAATAAATGGCTCTAAATATAGAGCATATCGGACCAGTAATTTCAAAAACACTTGACAAGTAGAGTTTCTGTTAACTGTAACCTAATCTAAGCAGCAGCGAAGTTCAGTGCTATCCATGGGTTAATTATACTATTTTGATTTTAATCTCCAGCATTTTTAGTTTAAGGTGTGTGAGCTGGTCCCTCAATGCAACTTGCATGAAAATTCATATTTGTACTTGAATGCATGCTCTAGATTTCATTCATGGTATGGAATGTGATGGAAACAATCAACCTTAAAAATTTTCCTTGAGACAACTCTTCAGGAAATGGTGAAAGAAAAGAAGCTCATATTCACATTCGATGCAACAAAAAAAGCTCGTTTCGGTGTCCTTCCACGGTATGCAAAGGATGACCTCCTAATCAAATGGTTTGAGCTTCCAAATTGCTTCATATTTCACAATGGTGCGCTACTTTCTTTCCCTTGTATATTTAAATTTTGGAAACATCATCCTCTGAGTAAATAGTAATGTAACCTTCCCCATGTCTATTTAAATGCCAAAACATTATTCTCTGAGTTGATAAATCTGTAATATGAACACACTTGGCCAGAATATCTTTTGGTTATTATGCTTTATCCTAGTTTCTGGTATTGGCTAGGAAATTGATCTTTTGTGTCGTAGCTTACATCAAGCTTCATATTTTCCAGTTTGCTGGGACTGCCTGGCCAAATCTGTGTGCCTAGTAATTTCAACCAGCATAGAGGGCCCCTCGTACAAAATCTGTGGCCAGTTTTTCTATGCATGGTTTTTGAAAATTGTCATCTGTGGGCTTAACATGCATAAATCTAGAAGACATAAATTAATAAGTCAAAGTGATGTGAACAAGTATATAAAAACTGCAGTAGAATGTCTTTCAGGTTCCTCTTTAGCCTTGAAAAGTCTTTGTCATGGTAGATTCCTGCTCCTAAACTAATAGTCTGGCTTCTCTTCAGAGATGCACATGGCGAACAAAGTTGACTTTGTTTTTAGATGAAATAATCTGTCATATTTCACAGATTTATTTTACTGGAATTTCAAATATATGTAGGCATCTATTGGCTTATGAATAAGATACTAGATTTTGTACTGTCTTCATGAGCCCATTCTAACTTTATTTGCTTGATTTTACTAGCCAATGCCTGGGAGGAGGAGGATGAAATTGTTTTAATAACGTGCCGTCTTCAAAATCCAGATTTGGACATGGTCAATGGGAAGGTCAAAGAAAAGCTTGAGAATTTCACAAATGAGCTGTAGGAGAACATGATCCTGTGGATTTTATCTTAGTTTATCTTTAGGTCTTACTGATGACCTTTTATTTCTTTTTGAGCAGATATGAGATGAGATTCAATATGAAAACTGGTGTAGCTTCACAAAAGAAACTATCAGAATCTGCAGTTGATTTTCCCAGGGTGAATGAGAGTTACACTGGGAGGTGTGCATCTACTCTGAGCCGCAGTTGTGTCACTAACGTTGTTGTTCTTTGGCTTGAGTTCATTTTGCTGCTTCATATTTTACTTGTGTGTTTATTGAATTATGTCCGCTGCTGCTCATTTTTGCCCGATGATTGTCTTGTGTGAATTCAGGAAACAAAGATATGTGTACGGGACAACTCTGGACAGCATTGCAAAGGTCACAGGGATTGTCAAATTTGATCTACATTCAGAGCCTGAGCCAGGAAAAGGAAAGATTGAAGTTGGAGGGAATGTCAAGGGCATCTTTGACCTTGGTCCTGGTAGATTTGGTTCAGAGGCCGTGTTTGTCCCTAGTCAGCCAGGCACCACTTCCGAGGAAGATGATGGCTACCTGATATTCTTCGCACATGATGAAAGTACCGGGTAATTGCTTCCCTTTTAAATTAAAACTTTGCCTCCATTTGTAAACCTGTCAGCAATATTGGCCAATTATTTTCTTCATTTTTTTTTAAAAATTCCATCCAAACATCCAATTTAACAAGTGAACTTTGACTGCTCTAATATTCCAAAAATTTGGCATTATGCCTCACCAAGGCACACCAGGCTCTCTTTCAGTTTTCTGTTTCTCTTATTCCTTCTGGGGGGCGTTGAGGATGAGATGGTGTACAGGCTCATGGTATTAATTAAAAATCAACTTTTATCTTTAATATGCAGAAAATCATCAGTGAATGTAATTGATGCAAAAACCATGTCAGCTGATCCTGTTGCAGTTGTTGAGTTACCACACAGAGTTCCATACGGGTTCCATGCCTTCTTTGTGTCAGAGGTGAGTGTAATATTAGTTACTCCTGGATTTTGTTCGATTTTAATCTTTCATACTCAATTCATTTTTGGACCGACTTATACTTGGAAATTAGTTTTTACGAGAGTTAGGGGGAATTTTCAGAAGAGTTGTATGGAGATGCCATTTCAGAAGAGTTAGGGGGCTAGCTTCCTCTCTTTTTTTCTTTATGATCCGATTTATTAGGGATGAACTGTCAAAACTCATACTTGAACCTAACATCTCTTGCTTATGCAACAGTACCATTGAGTATCTAGCTCGTTGCTTATGTTGCGAAGACTAGCTGCGTTATTGTGTGTTCCAAGAGAATGCAAGCCCTAACCCTTACTTGGAGTTGTGCACCTAGGGTTAAGAGTTGTAGCCGCCCGTTACTTGGAATAACACCTTATACCTTCCTGAATGCTAGCTGATGGGTAACAGTAGTAAGAGTATCCAGCTATTCTTTGCCAGCGAAATTTCAGTCAAAAAAGTCTACTGTCGTCCATCCAGAAGGAATGTATATCTTTGATTATTTCCGGCAACTTCTCTGAGCTCATCCATTATACCTTACAGCCATTGAAAGATAATTGATATATGTACAGATGCAAGTTAATAAGTTTATTCTATACTTCTATTTTCCGAGCTGTGCTTCTAACCAAACTTCATTACATGCTGAACAGGAACAACTTCAAGAACAGGCGAAACTGTAATTGCTCCACAGAAAGAATAAACAACCATGGGGGCACGAGAGGTGGTGATATTACACTCGGAAGCAGAGTAATTTGCACTAGCGTGTAGTTGTTGCCTGTAAGGCTGCCACTAATTCTGTATCCACAGAGAACCTATAAGCTATAAAACCTAAACTCTACACCTTTGTCAAATAAGCATCGGTACTAGAAGCTATATATAATTATTGTTCAGTGGCCCAGCTCATTCACAAATAACGTTCCATCGCCGTTTCGCGAGTCCCGTGGTTATCTACGATTGGAGAACTTGAGATGACAAGCTTTTTTTCTCGAGCATTCCAATGGTTAACAATCACGGGATTAGGGAAAGATCTCGAATTGTTCATTATCTAGGGAACGATGATTTCGTTGCAGACCCCATTCAACGTAAGCAAGCAACTGTCAAACCTGCACATCAATAGATCCCGAACAGGAGGACATCCCATCGGTTGATCTGGTCGAAACCAAAGAGTGTCTTGAAGGCAAATTGGTAATAACCAAGAAGCCTGATAGACATTTTCTGGATTTGCACGGTGGCTTACAAAAACGAACATATTTGCCAATAGAAAGCAGCACCCTCTTGTCACTTGGTTCGATGCTCACTGACCCTAGTAGATCTGATACTTCAAATCATTCAAGTAGATGAGTTCTAAATAGAGTTCCATTCAATTTTATCATACTAAAAAGTGATGACATGAAAATGATTGTGATAATGAAATAAAATTATATAAATTTAATTTTTATCGATCAACTGAATTTAAATTTAATACAACAAGTAAATGAAATATTATATAAAAACAATATTTAAAATTGGAGTCCTGATTCTCCACATTGAGGGAGCACCTGCAAAGTCTGTCAAAAACACAACACTTTTGAGTAAAAGTCCTTGTAAACACCCGCTAAAAGAAAAACCCTAAGGTTTCTTTCTCTTCGTTTAGAACCTAGCAGGCTAGCACAGAACCAGCAGAATGACTCTTGATTCACATCCCGATTCAACAGACAGGCCAATGAGCTGCGACCAATTAGCATGGCACCAATCTATATATATATATATATATATATAAGTTCAAAATCAACTAAGAAAATGTCAATTTTGATGTCAAATATTTTGCCTAGAATAATCAAGAAAATCATTAAATCTTCTCACTAAAATCATTTATAGTAGATCCCGTATATTAGAGCAATATAAATTTCCCAGTCCGATTTTGAAGTCTAAATCTCAAAGAAAAGGGAAGAAGGCATTCGGATTTATTTGCAAGTAAAACTAAAAAATGAGAACAGCAAAAAAAATCTATAGCAAAAATGGAAAAAAGAAAATACATCCCTCGGCAAAAAGGCCAGCCATCCACCTGCGGGTGCATGAAACCTACGAAAGGGTTGGATGGTTGGTTCCTCAAACCTTATCTTCTGCTAAAAAAGAAGAATAAAGGAGCATCCATCCATCCATCTTTCCCTGGTTAATTGTTTCAAGCACACTTCGGATTACTAAATGTTTCTTCATTGGGATATTTAAATCTACATCTATATATTCATAAATAAATGCTTACACGCAGCATAATAATGAGCTGCAGCAAGAAATGGAGAGAGAGTCGACTCGATACGGCGAGACAAGAAGAGAGAGATGAGGGCGCCGCAACGTAGGGGAAGGGAAGGGGGTGTTTGTTATTCGATAGGATCGCCCAAAACTACGCTGTTTTACATCCAAAACTATTCTTTTTTCCAAGACAACACCCTTGTTTCGTATAGCCAATCATGGCTAGCCACGTGTACGCAGCTTCCTCTTTAAAAGTGAATGGTATTGCTGTAATTTTTTAAAGTCTTTTTTGTATTATTAAAAATGAAAATCTTTTAATTTTTAAAGTTTATTTTTTACATTAATACATTAGAGAAATTAGTTTGAAAAAAAAACATTTTTTTTATAAAGAAACAACAACACAACACACTTAAGCAAATACACAAATGTGTTTGAAATTTAATAATTTTTGTGGTCATGATTTGAAAAATAAATTTAATACTGGCCTTCGCTCGTGTACAGCAATGGAGCGCATCCTCCGCACGAACAGTTGGCAGAATGGAGATGGATTTGACCCAGAGATAAACAAGCGAAACAGTTTCCAAACAATCATTGCGATGAAGATGAGGTGAATCGCAAGAAGAATTAGAATTCAGAAGAGATGAGTGAAGGAAGAACAGCAGCCAAACTCTTAACGTCATTCAGATGTTAAAGTAGAAGAGGTTAAACCCTTTGCTCACACATAAAGCAGAGGTCACCTGAAAGTTCAAATGCAGACCATTTGGAATCACTACATTTGAGAGTAATTTCTACCAGGTAGATACACAAGTTTTTGCCATTTTTACAGAAGCGACGAAAAGAAGATAGATGCAACTAGTTCAAGTCTGATGAAAGCATGGAGTCCATCACATATGCGACACTCTCACGAACGTACCCAGTAACCAAAGACCTAAAGCCAAGAATGAATTGCCTGAGAAACACAGCACAGGAAACGTTTCCTCCCAAGTTGAACATGGCTAATGCCTCCTGCTTTGCCTGTAGAAGGCAAACCTCCCATAAGATACAAAGACTAGCCAGAAGAAAAAGGAGATTAAAAATGATGTCTCTGTTGAGGTTAATAATCAAACCAATGTAGCAATGATGAAGGGCCCCGTACAACTCGAGGTGGAAGTTTAATGAATGGAGACAGCTCCATTAGACACTCTATTCCCGTGTGTGGTTTCCTTTTGCTGACCCAAGAAGCTTCCATCATGTGATGATGAATGATATCTTGCTGAGAGGCCATGGCCATTGGAGGAAGCCTGTGTTTGCATGCCTCGAACCATGGACTCTTTTCCTTCTTCCAGATCACCAGAGGAATTCAAGTCTCCACTACCTTCAGTGCGAAAACATTCAGAAACTGAAAAGCTATAAGATTGTTGTGAAATATTAGTAGCAGAATTAATACCCTTTTCTGATGTAGGACTGGTTGCATTATTATCAAGCTTCTTTGTATTGAGGAAACGGCCGCCGCAACCTCTTGCCCTTCTCATAGCATGTTGGTGTCGAGACTCATGTAGATATGGCTTTCCAAACAACAAGAGAAGACTCGGATCACATAGCAGGCAATTTATAAATTTAGAATGCATTAACTCAACCGTGAATAGGGTGATCAAACCAGAACAAAATTTCAGACCATGATAATAAACTGAGGAATCAGAGACATTTGCAAGTGCTTGAAATCTCCATTAATATCTACAGTTTTATCCCACTTTCTGTGAATTTGTCTATTTCACTGACACACAGGTGGTTGACTATGGTTACTCCTGGGAATTTCTTTATAATGTCTATTATCTTATTTCAAAAGGAAGTACAAATATCCTGGGAAAGAATTCACAGATCACAATCCAAGAATGTCTAATCCTAGGAACTTCTTTAAAATCATCATCAAGTAAACTAGCCCGTAAATGAGAGAATTTTAGCAAATGAAAAGGATAAAAAAAATTGAATTTCTACTGATTCCATTTGAATGAAAGAACCACACAAAGGTCAAAACCTAGCAGAAAGAAACTTGCATTCAGGTAACATAGACAAACGAATGTGATACAGAAAATCAACTAATTTTAAAAGAGAATGCATGTTTTGACTCTATTAATTTTCTCAAACAGATGAAACAAGCCATGTCAGAATTTAAATTAACAATTTAAGGACACGTCCATGTATCTAGACTTAAATTTTACCACTGAAAAAACTAAATTTAAGGGGATGAAAAAATTGAAACATTGATTCTACCTTTCTAACTTTTACTGCTTTTTTTTCAAGCTCTGCCTTAGCACGTGCCTGTCTTCTCCTCATAATACCATGAAACTGTTTTGCATTTACATAAACAGGCTCCTCTTCCATTTCAAGAGGCAAAGGCATTCTGGCGTGCGGCATTCCATATAATTGAGGTACCTAATAACAAAGCAAGAAATTGCTTAACTATAAATGTCTGAAAACAATATTTAGGTAGAAGAACTTTAATTTAGTCATTTCACTTATCATTATCAGGAAAAAATAAGAATGCGCTCAAGCTAGCTATCAGACCAGACATGCTGGGTTACCCATCCAAGCCCATTGAAAGATGGTTGAGCCAAAAGTATTGAGAAGAAACCAGTATAAGATCAAAACGTGAACTGTTTTAAGGTGGATTTTATCAATGATGCAACCTAACTGACAGCTATGAAGTTTTGATTGGCCTGTGTTAGTTTTATATCTCAAATTTTATCCTCTTTTAATAGTCAAATAAAAAAAAAAAGCCAACACACACGCTTGCGCGCGCGCACTCACACACACACACACCATAAGAGAACATCTGCTTTTCATCTGAAGATGAAAAGAATCTGTGTAAGTTTTCTGTGTTTTTTTTTTTTGTAATATACTTTCAATTAGTCTACAAGAAATAAACTGTATTCATAAGTGGTGGTTCAACCAAGAACCATATGCTCCACAGTTGAATTAGAGAGCCATGACTTGACTATTGATGGATAAATGTATGTAATTGTTTGATAATCATGAACAACAGAGAATACTAGAAATCTGTTGGCCTTGCTGTATCATTCCTCTATCGACTTCAGCTCATAATGCCAGATAACCAATTGTGAACAAGGAGGCACAAATATAAATTCAGTAATGGGAGAGAGTATCTTAAATGAGAATCAAACATAGAGAAAGGACCATGAAATATACCAAATGCAATTCAGAAGCAAACATAGTATCTAAAATAAAGTTCAAACGTGAAGCATGCCAAATATGGTATACTGTGTCTCTGCTCTTAAATTTATAGCATATATATGGGGCAGTGAGGTTCATACCATAGCTTGAGCTCCATAAGAAGCAAACATCCCGCCATACTGTGGATCTGTATATGGATGTGAAGTCAAAACCTGAAAAAAGTTAGAGAACTCAGAACTCTGAGTAAACAGAAGATGGAACCAGGCGAGGCAAAGTCCAAGAGACATTTAGCTGTCAATGGAAGACAACTGTGAGTGCTCACAAATGTGCACTAGAAAAACAGTTGCTCATGTGTACATAGGGGAAAACAGGGGGAATCTTACAATTGAGTGGCCAACAAGTTCCATCTGGGAATTTGGTTCATGGTGTCCGCCCATGGTAACAAATGTTGGCGATGGAATGTGTTTGAGATGGTGTTCTTGTCCATTACTTTCATCTGGCCAAGAAAAGAAACATTATTCATGCCATGGGCGGTGTACTCACCTGACAAAATGTGACACTTGCAACAACCACGTCTAAGAGAAAAGGGTACGTCTGAATTTCTTAAAAACAAGGGGCACGCATACCATATACATTTCATTCTGTTGAAAATTAGAAGTAATCAAGGCACCATTAATCAACACAAAGTAAGCATCAGGAGCAAGGTTAGATCTACACAACAGGGTGCCAGTACAGTACATTCAAAATGAAAACCAGACAGATTCGTTACTGTAGAGAATTTAGCCACCATAAAAGCGTGACCATTTTGTTGTAGTCAAACTTAAGAATTGATCCAGGCTATACAAAAATAACAACGAGGGAAATACTTTCACATGAATTCATGTCCCAGTTTCAATTGTGAGTGCATGTACCAAGTTTCAAGCTTGATTATTCTCAGGAGCTCTCCATCATTTTGGAATGCCCAGCATCCATATCACCAATGTAAACGAATATGATATCCAGGGTGAAGTAAAAGAAGCACTACCCTAGCAATGCTAAGAAACTTTATCCACATTGGAATATCACCAATCCTTTTCTTTCTTTTTTCCTTGTACAAGATTTATACCTGTTCTTTCAAGCTGATTTCTCTAATTTCTACAATAAACCTTTCACGCAAAAATTGTGGAGAGTAGGTAAAATATGCATGCTGGAATAAGTTTGTGATGCTAAGCATGAAATGATTAGTTTAAATCCAACGGACCATGTACATTCTGTTGATAACTCACATTGAGAGAAAAGCACAATTGCAATACCCTGGAGCCACTCTTTTACAACAGTTATCTTATTCTAACAATTAAGGTAATAATAATGTCTTCGTGCAAACATACTTGTAAAAGAAAGAAATGGGTTCGAGGATTTCTACCAGATTGCGATGTTACATCGGTCTGCATGTCTTTGTTCACCATAGCTGCTTCCTGTAAGCCAGTATTAACTTGAGATTGAATTGCTGCATTCGCAAGAGAACCATTTAGGTTCTCTACTGAAGATAATTTTGATGCAGAGTCAACAAAAGAGGTACTGTTCCGCACTTCACGCCACCAAGGTTGGGAGTAAACGTTTGTTTGGAGCGGGCTTTGTCCTCTGTGATCTAAACGTCGATCTTCTTTTTCAGATTTTGCCGGCATCATTCACGACGTCCTCCTAGAACATAAGAAGAAGAAGAAGAAGAAGAAGAAGAAGAAGAAAGAAGAAATCCTAAACTTTCAGTAATTTAATCAAAATAAAATACGATAGATGCACGCTGCAAAATTTATGCAAAATTCAGTCTCCATTGAATTACTCATCTCCAGAAGAAAGGGGGGGAGGGGGGGGGGGATTTACAGAAGACTTAATTTCAAGCTTTCAGCAAAGAACAAAGTCTATTCAAACTTCAACCGCTTAAAAACAAAAGTAGGCTAAAACAGGGGGAAAGACGCCAACTTCTAGCTCAATTCAGCTATGATTTTCATCAAGAGATCCTAAACCCACTCCCCACTTCATCCTTTTAAATTTCACAGCAAAAGGTAGTAACCAAGCAAAAGTCCAGTTCCAAATCCCCCTTCTACTTGAAGAACCAAAGCTCAAAAATTTCCGGTTTTCTCTTCTTTCGCAAAAATTTCCCAGCAAGCCGGATACATAAATTCCCTAAAGAACATGACTTTATCACCAAAAACACAGATTGAAGAATCAATTAAAAGCCCACAGCTAAAGTATAGATCCAATCAGAGAGAGAGAGGAAGAATTGAGGAGGAGATTGAAGAATTGCTTACTGTGAAACTGGGAACCCTAAAGGGCTTGAGTTTTTGGAGAATCTAGAGGAAAGTCATTGATTTCGATCCATCTTTATTTAATTTTTCTGAGTGCAAAGCAAACCTCTAGAGGGAGACAATGGCATTTTGATGGAGAAAAAAAATATATATATATAATAAAAATTATTGTTTTGTATATTTCAGGAATAATAAAATAATTTTTACAGCTCACGCAAAGGTCGTTTTCTATGTCTGTTCTTTGGAAGAAAATTATAAATTTAAGAGCACGGGGTATCTCGACTTTTTGGTATGACCAAATCACCCTTGAGTCAAATCAGAGCTTTCTTTCCTTTTCTTTTGTCCTTTACGTATCTTTGAAAAATTAGAGAACCATATGTTTTACCCCTTGACAGACAATTATATTATACAAAATAAATAATAACTCACATAAGAATTTATAGTTTTTCGATTCTATTTCCTTAAGTTATAATAGCGATGCTCTATAATATTATTTTTATAGTCATATTTATTAGTTTACATAAAATAAATTCAATGATTTTATTTAAAGTATAATTTATATTATGATAGCTGTTGTTTTTTAAAAGAGAATTGAACGAAAATAATATTTTTATTATTAGCATAACAAAAAAATCTGAAAATAAAAAAAATAATTTGAAGTAAGAGATAACATATTTAAAAAAAACACTTTTAAAATTGAAAAACAAATAATTTTTTAGAATTGAATATAAATCTAGAATTGTAAAAATTCATATTTTAAATTTCTTTTAATTAAATCTCTCTATATATTGTGGAGTATGTATGTACCTTCTATTAACAATAGTGGAGCGTATCTGTGCAATAATTGCTTTTGATTCTAAAAAGTTCAGCTAACGGGTGCTTAAAGTACACTAAATATTGTTTTTAATTTGTTTATAAATCTACTAAAATGATTTTTTATTTTAATATTTACATATTAAAAAATTAAAAAAATCAAAATTCTTTTTCTAAAAGAAAAAAAGGGGTTCAAAAGCGACAAAATGAACTCTTGGGACTGCTTCCAGGATATTAAAAAACAATGATTAGAATTTCCTACGGTGCACAGAGAGCCCTTGAAGTGGAAGCTCTCACGAGAACCTAAAAATGGATGCCAGCTAGCTACATAAATCTTTCCAAAAAGAGTACCTAAAATCTTAAAGGACATCACTTCATTTCCTCTGACGTGTAGAAGAAAGGAAAAGAAGTACAGTGACTGAGATCTAACCCTAGGATCAGACCAGACCAGGCATGCATTTACCGAATCCCCAAAACAAAAACAAAAAGCATGCACCACAGCAGGCATATGAAAGAACGTGTTTTATATATATATATATATATATGTTCGATTTAAGGGGGGAAATAAACAAAAAAAGAAAACAAGTACAAGCAGTTCTTATGTCCAGGTTTAGCAGTTAGCACAGCAGGACCAAGTTGTCCCACAGGCGAGAGACATTATGATAGCGTTTTCTTCCACGAGCTGTGGAGTTTCCTTCACCTTTTAGAAATGCTTTACTACTAAGCTTAATTTTTAACAACCATTTGACAGAAGTTTATAGCTCATAAGTTACTTTCCCACTACCTGCAATGCAATGGAGTGGGTCTCTTCGCTTTTTTTGCAGATCTTGTGTTGCTTGCAAAACCAACATGTACCAAAGCTCCTTCATTTTCTAGGTTTTTCTTACTTGGTTGTCTATGTAATTTAGTATTTAAGGGTGTGGTGTGAAGATAAGAGGTTTGAAATTTACACTGCAGATTATCGATTTGAGTCAGGATTCAGGAAATGCAATTCTCGTGAAAACTCAGGACAACCGAAGTTTTATTCGTTTATCTGGATTTCATAAAATATATTTTATAACCTATGAGTTTTCTGGAATAAAAAAAAGTTACTAAGCTTTCAATCTTGCTGCGATGGAGTTTTTGGACCTTGGATCTCATAGTTCATCGAGTTGCTATTTTTCTCTTTCAACTTCGAGCCTGAGATTCCTGGTTCTAGTCCTGGTCCTTGATCAAGTCGTGGAGAGTTTATGGTTTTATACCCTAAGTCAAGGTCGTCTTTAATCACAGTAGCAACAAAAAATGGTCGATAATTGTGCGAAGAATAATTCAATTTAAAAAACGGGGGTGTTAATTAGCAACGGCTGGGAGAGGGGGCAGTTTGGTCATGATGCTCACAGCATGACATGTTGCGAAGAATCTTCTCTTGCATAAAGATTTTAAAAAAAAATTGAGAGAGAGAGAGAGCAGAAGGGCCATGAGAGAGGGAAACTTTATGGTGGTAACTAAAATTTTAATAAATTGAAAAGAGAGAGAGAGAGCATAAGGGCCATGAGTGAGGGAAACTTTATGGTGGTAGCTAAAATTTTATTAATTATTTTAAAAAGAAAAGGTCAATTCTTTTATAAGAAAAACTTATAATATGATAAAATTATTTTCATTTCAGATTTTTATTTATTATTATTTTAATCAGAACCAGAATAACTGGCAAAACAATACGATTTTTGAGCGTTAGACTTATTTTATTTTATTTTTCGCTTTTTAATGGTAAGAACCGATGTTTGTGGCGAAGCCACTACGTGTCAGGATTATAATGACTTGAACGGGAGCCTGCCATGCCTTGCCACGTTGTTCACACACGTGGCAGCCAAACCCTGAACGGAAAATAAAAATTAAATTACGCCGTTTCATGACGGCATTCTTGTCCTGATCCTAGGTAGCAGCCACACAAGAAGTCCAACTAATTAATTAAAAGAGAGATCAATTGACAGTGATGATAACAAGATGGTGCTCGAGTTTTCAAATTTTGACTCTGTTAAATATATTAAATATTATTTAATATATTAACCCATCAAATAATCTAAAAATATTAAAAAATATAAACCTTAAAAAAAATTTAACAGCTTATAGTTGGGCACGATCCTATAAATTGATAGTATCAAAAAATAATAATCTGTTGTTTTTTATCTATTTATAATTTTTAAAGAGCTGTAATAATAGACGTTTTTTATTATTTTTTCAATATATTAAATAATATTTTTAATATTAACATGTAAAAAAAATATAAGAACATAATAAAAAATATAGAAATATCCGTTTGTGCCACAATCCCAGACAGGATCATAATCCCTTTGTGTTTGGTTTAAGATAACAGATCAGGTAAAATCGTGTGATGGGGGGAAGAGACAGAATAAGCAGTAAGCTTCAATGTACCTACTGGTTGTGTCGGGCTCCGCGAAGGGAGCGGGAGAGGACGAAAAAGACTTGTCCTCCTGGACCAGTTAAGTGGGTGAGTGTTGACTTTTCAAGCAATAATCAAGTTACTGTTTGTAAGATGTTTGCTGAGAGATTTATTTTACGTGTTTATAAATAGAGTGAGATTTAGCAATTTGTATTCTATTTAATATAATTACCGATATCTTATTTTGACACCGGCAGATTATATTGATTTTTTTTTATAATTATTAAAATTCAAGATAAGTTAAAATAGAAAAATAAAAAAATGCATAAAAATAGAAAAAAAATGTTTTATAATTGATTTTATTTTGTTTTATTTAAGTAATAAAAGGAGATTATGATAAAACTGAGTTAATTATTAAACCGAGTACGATAACCTACAAAAGTAGTATTTGGGTAATTTGCAGCCTTGAATTTGAAGTAAAAACTACAACAAAATCACTAATTCAATTGTAATCTCTACCTAATTCGGGAATGGACCGGTGTTATTGATCCCATTCCGTTCGTACGAACGGCCCGTTCCAATACAAAATCCGGGACAAAACGGCGACGTTTTTGTCCCGGTACAAATCCCGCCGATTCGGAAAATCCGCCGAATTCACGTGAACGCCTGCTCTGCATCGGGCGTCTGCTCCGGATTCTGGAATCTCAAATCAATCTTGAAATCCTGAGCAATTTCACGAACAATTCTCTGGAACGGGAGTTTCCTGATGAGCAACTGCACGCCTCCTGTTTGTAGAGTTGATTTGCGTGAAACCTTAGTAGAAAAAACAAGACCCATGGCGAGGTAGAAAATCGCTTTCATAATCAAGACCCAGATTGAACCAGTAGAAACTAGAAAGTATTGAGGAAATTAGAAAGTATTGAAGAGATGAGGCCTGATGGTGGCGGCGGCGTGGATATGTTTAGGACTAGGGTTATAACACTGGGGGGGCATTTTATACTAGTTGTAAATAACAATAATATTATATAATAATAATAATAAAAGTTTTTAACTTTCTACGGGGGTTATAAATTTATAATAATAATAATAATAATAATAATAATAATTTTTTTGTTGAAGGGTTTTTCAAAAGCAATTATTTAATTATATAACTTACTCCTATTTATTATATAATTAATTGTATCATTAAACTATATATAAAATACTTGAACTTTATTTAAAATAAGATAAAAAAATGGTTCTTTTATCAATGATGTAGAAGATGTTTGATTTATATTTCTTTTATTTTCGAACATTTTACTTTCATAATATTTTAGAATTTTAGAGATGTTTCTAATTTTGAGATTATGTTTTTTTGACTTTGTGTTTGTATTGTATAATTTAAATTTCATTTATCTTTAATTTTAATTATACTTGTTAAATTAATATTTTATTTTTTTCATATATATAATTAAATAAATATGAACAGTACAAAACCGAATCAGATCAAAACCTGAACGTTCCGCTCCAAACACAATCCGGACTGCATCCGGACTGGAATCAATAACTATGGAATGGACCGTCAAGAGAGAATCGGGATTTGAAGCCGGAAAGCCACGTGCTAACAGATTGGCACGTAGTTACCAAGATAAGCCACGTGGAGAGTAGAGGGCGATCGTGTTTCCCCGCAAGCAAGCAGTCGTCTAGGCGGCCATTGAACAGTGAGTGGTGAGTGGTAAGATGACAGAGTGGATTCCACGATTATATTTTATATTTTTCTTTTCAGTTAAAAGGCTGAGCAACGTGCCTGGCCAAACAAGGAGGATGTCAAAAAGGGTTTGATTGCATGTTTCAAGCACTATTGTAAAATCTGTTCTATTTCTATCATAAAATCGGGACAAAATGATGTTGTTTTTATTTCAGTTTTTATTTTGTTTTATTCTGGAAATTTCAGCCAAATTTTGGTCGGAACGCCTCGGTTCCGTTCCGGCGTGCCATTTCAGGTTCAAGATTTATTTATTTTTATTTTTAAAAATTATTTTTGACATATATAAATCAAAATAATTTAAAAACATCAAAATATTTTAAATGAAAAAATCAAATTTTAATTATACTTGTTATATACATATAATTACATATGAATATATATATATAATTACATATGAATAGTACGACAACCGAAACGGCACGCTGAACGCCTCAAATCGAACATTCCGTTCTAATTAAAAACCGGAATTGTATTGATAACTATTGTTTCAACTGTAATATATGTCTTTTTTTAATATTTTTCATTCAAAATATATTAAAATAATATATATTTTTTAGTTACTAAAATTATTTTAATATAAGCCCATGAAAATATCTCAGAGTTATTTCAAAAGAGATTTCAGTTTGGAGCCAATAAATACGTTTTTGGGGATGCAAGGCCTTTACAAAGTAACCATCAATAAAATCTATGGTTTCTGTATTTACTATTTACCCGTTAATCCAAAATAGAAAGAAAAAAAGTAAAGCTGATCAAAACAAGTCAATGACTCACGAGTCTCGACAGACCAAAACGGAGTCCATTGCCTTTTTTCTATGCGTTTTGGCATTTCATCTTTACCTCCACTTTTCCTTCCCCCACACAAGCAGGCCCATTAAAAAAAAATAGTAATGGCCACTAATAGCAGCCACCTTCAACAAAATGGTATTATAATTTAGCATCCCGTATTCTCCTCCCTTGGATTGCAGGCACGCATAATTTAAAAGATGTATAACATTTTAAAAAAATACTATCATTAATAATTTTGTTACATGTTAATAAATTTGGTGTTTATTACGACAAAATGCATGATAATTTTGTATTTTATTATTACATATAACTTGGCACAATTTTTCTACATGTCTTGTCTACATATGGTTTCGTATATTTTTTTTACGTGATATGGGATTTGAAATATCATACATAAAAAAAAGATGTATAAGTTATTTTCACAAAAATAACTTTAATCAATGAATTCTTGTCATAATTATTATAGTTGTCATTATAAATATTATATACATAATTAATATTCTAATTATTAGTGGTCATACTATCGATGATAAGATAATTATTGTTAAAAAAAATTATTTTATTTTATAAGATTTATTCGTCATATTATTACATTAAAAATATATTAAAACAGTAATATATATGTTAAGATGTTAATATTAAACAAATATATAATTAGTCTCGTATATTTATAAGGAAAAAAACTTATAAATAATCATTATCATTATTTTGAATGTCTTGCCTATAGTAATTCAAAAAATTAAAACCTAAAAATATTAGCAATAAAGCAATGAGAAAGCAAAAAAAAATATTATTTGACTTGACGAATAAATAATAATAATAATAATAAAGGGAAAAATACTAAATATCAATTTTCAAATGATCACCAACACAAATTCAAATTTGAAAATTTAATAAAAAAAATAACAACCTTAATAACAAAGAAAATGATAAAAATTAAGAACAAAAACTAAGAGTATATACATTTAAGCATTGACAAAAATAGCAACCATTTCAAACATATATATCATCAAGATGTTTGATAGCCTCAAGAATAAATTCAAATGAATAATCGTTTTCTTATTGGGTGACTTTGTCGTACCAAGACTTTGTATTTTTGACATCTTTGATGGCATCTGCCAAAAGCTATATTTTAAAAGAATTAAAATAAAATCAAAGATTAAAAGTATAAAAGCTGAAATGAAAACAAATGTCTATTAAATTTCATTTAAAAGACAAAATTGAAACAAATCTAGACTTTGATGCTGAAAAAAATAAAAATTTAAAACCAAATCAGAAATTAAAAGCCTGGGGATTGAAATGGAACTAAAATGTATAATCAATTTCCACTAAAGGATAAAATTGAAACAAATCAAAATTTTGATATCAAATATATTAAGGATTTCACGCCAATCCGGGAATTAAGAGACTAGGGACCGGAATAAAACTATAGTATATAACCAATTTCCATCAAATGACAAAATTGAAACAAATCATGATTTTTATAACATAAATCAGGACCATAAACACACAATCAAAAGATAAAGGGGCGAAAATGATAATTGCGACATCATTCTAATTATTAGTGGTCATACTATCGATGATAAGATAATTATTGTTAAAAAGAATTTTTATTTTATTTTATAAGATTATTTGTTATATTATTACATTAAAAATATATTAGAACACTAATATATAGATAGATGGATGGATGGATGGATGGATGGATGGATAGATAGATATCATAAGATCAAAGATGAAAAGTATAAGTGCTTAAATGAAAACAAATATCTATTAAATTTCATTTAAAGAAAAAAATTGAAACAGATCTAAACTTTGATGTCGAAAAAATTAAGAAATTTAAAACCAAATCAGAAATTAAAAGCCTGGGGATTGAAATGGAACTAAAATGTATAATCAATTTCCACTAAAGGATAAAATTGAAACAAATCAAAATTTTGATATCAAATATATTAAGGATTTCACGCCAATCCGGGAATTAAGAGACTAGGGACCGGAATAAAACTATAGTATATAACCAATTTTCATCAAATGACAAAGTTAAAACAAATCAAGATTTTTATAACATAAATCAGGATCATAAAACACAATCAAGAGATAAGGGGCGAAAATGATAATTGCAACATCACTGAAGGACTGTTGAGCACTTTCGTTGGTAGGAGAGAAGGGGGATCAAACATTTGACCACCAAATGGAATGTTTTGGCCACCATTGGATGCAACGCATTCTACCATAGGTGGAGGACATTGAGGCATATCCGGTGACGCGACAGATGAAAATTTTTAACCATTAAAGCAGCCCACACGCGTCTCCCAAAGGGAAAGTGAGCCTGAAAACCATCGGCACACCCTCTAGACACGTCTACTACAATCAACAAAAAATGTTATTTTAAAAAGGATCAATTACCTAATCATCCCTACAACCAGTTCTTGCATTTTATTTTCTACGGGGGTAAATAAGTATAAACACATTAATAACATTGTTCACCTCAACTTTAAATAATATTATAAAAATTGTAAATTACCTAGTAACCCCTGCCACTAATTCTTCATTTTTGTCATTTATGGGGGCAAATCAATAGTTACTTATTTTTGCATTGTTAATCGAAAATGTGTAAGGACAATGATACCCCTGCAAGCAAAATAATATTTTTTTCATCTTATTGGGACATGGTAGTTATTTTACTATGCACAATAAATATAAAAATCAAAATTGCCACTAATTCGAAGGCTAAAACTGAGGCATACCAATGGATAAAATAGTCATTTAACTATTCCAATCTACAGTAATTTCAATCCATGTGTACAGCGAATAACCAAGCTGATTTAGCATTCTTTCTAATTATATTTGTATACTGTAATTGGTTTTCCTAATAGCAGAACAATGTTACTTCCACTCATCCAAAAAATCCTGATTTGAAATTCTAATAAACCTATTTATAAAAATTGAAAATATTCTCAAAATTAATAACCTCTGAAATTATTAAACCTAAAAAAACAGTAATCTTACAGCTACACTTAACCTTGTTGTTTTTGCTTGCCTATAATTTTTTTTGTTCAAAATTCTCCCGTGTCCGACATAAATATGAAAATTCATAATACGCTGAATACAACAACAACAACAATAATAGCAAAATTCATAATGCAGCATGTTGATTTCTAAGTTTAGAAAAGAAAAAACATGAACCCAATACTGAGTCTAATACAATACAGACCATATCATTAATTTTTTAAACTAAGTCTATCTACACCTATGTCAATTAGTTGATGGGCCAACTCCATCCATATGATAACTTCCTCACATCATCAGCCAAAATATCATTAAGACATAACACCCCTCAAAACTCATCAAGAGTAAAGCAGCAAGTGAACCAATGAGATGCCATGACATCAACATGGCCATCATCAGTGGCTTCACACATGATAGCAGCTTGTCGACCCTCCTGTAACAATATCCCAACTTAATATTAACATGACATATATCAATCCATAAATAAAACTATTGTATATCATGTGTTAATTATAAAAACTAAAAAATACTTACAACCATATTAATCCACGATGCACGTGGCTTGAGGATGTCTCACTCACCTTGCCAATGTTGTAGTGTGACATGTCAGCTATGCATTATCTTTAAAAAGTTTAAGTGCACAGTATAGTGAAGTGAATTTTAGATGCAGTAGTAACAATACTGTTTAGACCATTGAACGACATTCATTCACAAAAGATACTCTTTAAAAGCTCATCATAATAATGCTTCACTAGCCTTTGCTCCCAGGATGTATCCATACCATCTTCCTCTGAACGTAGGAGCCTTGACAAATTAAAGAGAGTGATGGGTGACAAAATTGCAGAGTCTAGCATTAGAAAAGAAAACAGATTGACCATATAGGAGTAAATGGATTTCCACCATCAATAGTGTCATCGAATAGGACTCGTGACTGAAAATGTTTTGGTGTTATTGAGCATGAAAGGAAACACATGGATAAAATACAGCTAACAGTGAATTAAACTTAAACGCATGTGGCTAGAGGAAAAAATATCATTATCGTTACTTAAACTGGCCATTGGAGGCCCTCTTGTCGACTAAAATATATGTTTTTTCCTTGCCCTTTCTTGTTCTAACACTAAACATGACTCCTTATTTACATCACTTGATTGCCAGTTATTACATGAAAAATAAAAAAAGACATGTCAACCAGCTCGTGTCAAATAACTCCTAATTGGTGCTCACCTCCTTGAACACACCTTTCTAGCTAAGTTTAATTATCAGTTTCATATCATTTAAGAAAAGGAGTTTTTAGGGCATCTGTGAAAGAAAAAAATCACCAAAAATACTAAAAACATCCAATTCTACTTGGTCAACTAACCTTACACTTACAAGAAAAGGATTATCAATCACCAGCAGTTTCATAGACAATTGATAACTAAGGAAACGCAGCAAGATAAAAAAAATCATAAGAGAATCAACATACCAGCACCCTTCTCTTAGGATGTCTCTGTCCATTTTAACCAGCAGCTTATCATTTGTAGATTTTCCTTTCCCGTGAAACTAAATGCGAAAACAAAATCCCAAATTTTCCCAAGTAAAACAGTAACGATATTTATTTATACAAACCAAACTTACTCTACTTGTCTATACAAACACACACGCAAGAAGATAATAATAATAATAATTTGGCAGTGATGAAAGTAAAAGAAAAGCAATGTAAGGATGACTGTAGCCTCCTTCCTTTCTTGGTGGAGAAGATTGTTCATCATCCCATTTTGCTTTTGGACATTAAGGAAGGGAAGATTCTACAAACACAATGCTTATGTTTGCATAAATTCCTTCTATGTCGTCCTCAGTTCAGCTCTTCTTAAGAACAAATTAAAAAATATTATTTCCTTTAAATTGATATCTAAGACTTTGTCAATCCCTTGATAGTTAATACAGGATAAATCCACACAACAATACCACTTGATTCGATTAAAGAAACAAATTAGAGTTGGTAATTACCGTATTCGTTCAAAGATTTATAGTGGCGATCGCAATCGTTGAGGCCTCGAATATAAGCTTGATGTTTCCTGTAAACAACAAAAATTGTAAATGAGAAATCCATGAAAAGACATGTCCATGCAAGGAGAGGAAGTGAAGAAAGGTATTGTTTCTCTCTTCTCTTTCTAAAATTGCAGATTTCAAAGAGCCAAAAGAGGTCGTCTCTCTCCTTTTTGAAATACAAAACCCTAGAAAGCAATTCTGCAAGAAAATTTTGTTGCCGTGTATAATCAGTTGGTGTGTCGTCCAGTGCTCTCGTTGAACTTCCATTGCAAGGCTTTAACAAAGAGTTGGATACTTGCGTATCTGTGCTATTTTAGTTATCTGAGCTAGGCCATAATAATATCTTTTTAAGGGTTTAAAGGGGTCGGGTCTCTGATAATCTTAAGACTTTGTATATTTTTGAAACTTTTCCTGTTATATCATTGATCTATTTTTAAAATGTTTAGAAATTTTAAATTAATTTTTTTATATGATTTTTATTTGATTTGATAAAAAATGTAAAAAATATATTAACATATATTTTAAATTAAAAAATAATTTTAAAAATTATACTGTAGCAAAATACCAAATATACATTTTGTTTTAAATTGAAACATGTAAATTGATAAATGTTCTATGTTCGAGAGTCAAATTTTATTTTAAAATATATTAAAATTATATTTTTTCATATTTTACAAAATATTTTTAAAATCATCATAACAAAACAATAAAAAAATTCTTAGAAACACATTTAAAATGTTCCCAAACAAACATATATTACATAAAAATCTAAAATGCATGGCTTATCATTATAGCTCATCCACAATGTTTTTTATCCTTTTGTTGCAATAAAATATCTCTAGCCTTGATTTTTAATTTGATCTTTATTTTTTTTAATAATTTTATCATGATTAAAGACCAATTGATTCTGATTTCATAAGAAATTATAAAATCAAAAGGATACGAACATATTGAAAAAAGTGTCAAACACGAGTGATATGCCATGAGTCTGAAACTAAAATAAATTTCAGTCCTCAAAATTTACAAATCACACACATTGTACAATTCAGGCACCTCACTATTTATCAAATTCACCTTTGACACATGAAAAAATATTTATATTATTTTATAGTCCTTTATTGAGAGATGAGAGAGAGAAATCATTGAATTCTTAGAGTAGAGAGATAAACACTTGATGACACCAATTCAGGTGACCATAACAGATAAAATTTATGTCAAAATATTTTATTTTATGGGAGGAGTTCATGTTATGTTTTTTTACGTTAAGGGTTCGTCAAAAAATAGATTTGATCTCGAATTAATTTTTTTTATTTGGAGTTAATTTTATCTGTAAGGATTTTTTTTTGGAGGGGTATATTATTTAAAGGTGTATCATTGTTTCTAAAATGTTTTAAGGGTATATTTTGGTTGGGAGTGAGTTGAAAAACTAGTTGTTAGCTCAAAGTCTTAAGCCTAATTTGTTTTGGGCATTATGGTGGCTGAAATTTGGATAAGAACACCCGACATGTCATCCAGTGGTTAGGGTTAAGGGCATGTCATTTGTCTCGAGTGTACTGGAAAAAATAGAGTCTAGTCGCGCGGGTCCAATCCAATTTGTTTTGAGCATTATTGTGGCTGAAATTTAGACAAGAACACACGACATATCATCCAGTGGTTTTTTCTTTTTTTTTTAAAAAAAAAAAGGGTTGAGAGCATGTCATTTAACCTTGAGTGTAATGAAAAAAATGGAGTCTGGTCGCGCGGGCCCGGTCCAAATGGACAAAGCCTAGCAGCGCCCTCTCCTTTCTTGTAACTTTTTATACAAAAAATAATAATATATATTTAGATGGATACTCCTGCACTCTTTTATTTCATCTAAAGAGTTATTTTGAATGCTGATGATTATTTGGTTATATATTTAAATTTTTTAAGGATTTTTTATTCATTTGTAAATTTTGTTTCATATTTTGCACAGAATAATTATATCGTTGAAATTAAATAATTTATTTAATAATGATTTTTTTTAATATTACAACCATGCATTGTATTTTTATTTTATCCAATCGATTGGATGTTATTTTTTTTTATTCATGTTTTGGTTAAGAAAATTGATAAACAAAACATGATAAATTGCATAAAATATAAATGACTTTGCTCTTTTACTATATATCCTCCTCCTGCCACTCTCGCAGATAAAATATGGATTATAATAATGTTTTATTGATAATTTTTTAATTTGGTCTTCAAACTTATTCTTTGCACAACTCCTGAGTAATTTCATGTTTTTTTCTGGAAGAATGGTTGAATTGAAAGATAAAAGACTTGAGTAAAAAAACTCAGATAGTATAGGTGATTCTCTAAAATGTAATTTAAAAGTATATTTTATAACTAAAGTTAAAAAATATGTGAAAACATTGTTTTTTTTTTAATTCTGACCTCTTGTTTTTACCTTTTTTTTAATTTGATGTTTATATCATGTTTTTTTTGTTGGTATTTAGATTTGATATTTTTCTTTTAATTTTATATTTATATTGATTATAAAATAAACTATGATTTTATTTTTCTTTTTATATATTTTTTTTTCTAATAGTTAATAATCTCTTATTTTTTTGTTTACTTAAGTACACAGTAGTTTATAAAACAAAATAGGTTATTAATTTCACCACAGTTCATTATGTAATTTGCAGTTTTGAAGTTTTGACTCAGGTTATTTTATTTACAAGTTTGACGAGTTTACTCATAAACCTGACATGTCTTTTTAAATAATAAAATAAAATTATGCTATATTTTCATCAATCATTTATCTATTGACTAATTAAATTGATTTATTCATTTAGAGTTGACTATTATATTGTTTAATTAGAGATTCGATTTAAACATAGAGTTGGATTAACATGTTTTAAGATCAAATTGCATAATTAAATCTAACGAAACCACTAAAAAAATATATTTTTAATATATATTTTTTAAAATTAATCTAGCTCGCGCGTGTTCTATGAAAGAAAAGGCACGATGAAATCATCACATCTTGGAATCTCGTGTTAAAATTCAACTCATTTCAATAAACGTCTCCCTATGCAATTAGTTAATTTTTTAGTTGCATCGTCTCTTTCTCAACCACCGGTGATTTATTCTTATTTATGTCATAATCCCCTCCTCCAAACACTATTTTTTTATTCGCTATTTGAGAATATTTTGATTTTTTTTAATATTTTCTGTGGGTTTTATAATATAATTATACCTGAATTGAACCCAAAATCTACAAAATATATTTGAATTGAAAATATAATTATACATTTTATCAAGATCCATTGAAAACAAAATATTTTGAATTGTTAATAGCAATATGCTATTTATTCAATTAACTTGAAAAGACAAAGTCGCATACCGCCTGACAAACCCCACTCCACTGTCCAGATTACCAATAAAATAAACCTCTTTCTTATAAAAAAAAAAAAAGGAAGAAGATTTTCTCTGCTAGCAATTATCCCCACGAGCCACAGCTGCCAGGCATTGTCGTTTAACACGCTCATTATGGACACACTTTGTTCCTATTGTCGTTGAGAAAAAAGGGTTTCTTCCAAGTCTTACGTGGCACGACACTACTGGGTAGGCAAAGTAAAGCACAACCAAACACTGTAACGACCACTGCAAGTCCACTGCAACAGCAGTAGAGTATAGCAATGTATAATATATTAGTAAATTAGTTTTTTTTAAATAATTTATTTGAAGATGTTTTAAATAATAAATTTTATTTTTAAAATTGATTTCTATATCAATATTTAAAATAATATAAAAAGTATATTTTTTTAAATACAGTTGTCAAATAAAATTTAGAAATATCTTCAATCAATCACCTTTTATTGTTACGTTGCAAAGATGTTTTTTCTTTTAAATCAAATTATTAAAATTATTTTTTAATGCTTTTTAATTATTTAATTTATTGATATTAAAAAACAATTTATTTATAAAACAATTATTTTAAAAAATAACTAGATGCGGTCTCTCAAAAATAAAAACAACCGTCTCCCACTCTTTCTTTTTTTTCATTTCAAAAGAAAAAAACTTCTTTTTTTAAAAGTTTTTGCAAAAGGAAAAGAAGAAATATTAATGGCAATGTAAGATCTGTTTCATGATTTCATCTTCGATCTTCCAATTGCGATAATTACCAGGTCTGAAACAGTAGTGTCGACGGAGTCGTCCCTGAAAACTAGCTGTTGGCGTGTCGTCGCTTTCGTTTCTTGTAAGCTTAGTCATTTCTCTATTAAACACGTTCATTTACAGCTATGTTACACCTACTATGAAAATGATATCCCCTAACTAATTCTATACTTCAATTATTTATTTAAATAAATAAATATACACACACAGAAAGAGCGAAACAGACAGAGCTGTTGCTTTGCATTGCTCGTCGTCTTTCTACCTCTTTCATTTCTTTCTCTGTAGCCTCGGTCGATCTTTGACTGTCAGAGTCTGTAAGTAACTATCCACTTTCTGATCCCTGTTTTCTACAACTGCTTTGATTTCGAACCAAATTCAATTTGATTTCTACGAGATCGAACCAAGCGTGTCGTTTTTGTCCGGAATTTTCGAAGTCATTTTTTTGTTAATTTATGTTTGGTAGCCAAGAAATGAGATGAAGTTCGATTTTTTATTGCTATGTTTATAATGCTGTTATAGTTTCTTGTTAAACGTTTTGATTTGAGGTTAATTACCTTGTTTTTCGTGAACTTGCCTGTGTAGTTACCGTGAATACCGATGACTAGTAAACTTAATTTGATTCTCATCCTCTCTTTATGCTGCAGATCTGAGAGATAAGAGATTGCTTTTGAGGTTGAGAGTTAGAGAAGCAGGCGCTTCGTTGCTCGCTGTATGATCAGGGATGCATAGAGTTTGTTGAGACCGAACAGTTATTTCCATCCACTGTTCAATTCTGGGACAAAGAGAGCGGCTATCGATGGAATCAGAAGGTGAAACAGGGGTAAGTATGGATGGCGATTCAATTAATTTTTGGTTTGATTGAAGATTTTATAGGAAGAAAGACTGTACTATTGCTCACTTAAAGCTTGAGCTGTGATTGTCTTCTGTGATTTTTCTTCTTAGAATACTCTGGGCGTTTTGGTCTGGTTAAGGTCACTCGGTCGAATTAGGTTCGTTCGGATTCCTTGTATGGTTTCTGAAATAAAGTGCATTTTGCTTGGCTGTGCAGGCGAAGCCCATGAAAAGTATAGCTGGACAGGTTTGCCAGATCTGTGGTGACAGTGTTGGGAAGACTGTGGATGGTGAACCATTTGTTGCTTGCGATGTTTGTGCATTTCCAGTGTGCAGGCCTTGCTATGAGTATGAGAGGAAAGACGGGAACCAGTCATGCCCTCAGTGCAAAACCAGATACAGGAGGCACAAAGGTATGTTGATCAGCATGTATTACCAGATGCTTTACCCAATGCCAGAAAATTAAGAGATTGCTATTCTGAGTTGAATGCAACTTATGGTTTGTTGAGGAAATGTAATTTTTGTTTTGTAATTCACGTCAGCGTTTGAATGTTCATTAAAAATGTAAAAACTCTTTCTTCCACACAATTGAATGGATAATGAAAAATTGCACTTGTTAACTGATGTTTTTGTTTGATGCTATTTATTTTGAAATCATTTTAGCACTGATTGTGAAATTATATCAGGTAGCCCTGCCATTTCTGGTGATAGAAAAGAGGATGGTGATGCTGATGATAGTGCTGTTGATTTTAATTATTCTTCGGAAAATCAAAACCAGAAACAGAAGATTGCAGAACGCATGTTGAGCTGGCAGATGACGTATGGACGTGGGGAAGATCTTGTAGCTCCAAATTATGACAAAGAGGTTTCACATAACCGTATTCCATTGCTTACCAATGGACATGAGGTAAGTCAACCAGATTCTGGAATGCTGTTACCAATGATGAAATGTTTATTTTTTGTTATATGAACCTGAAGTTTAAGCTTTGCCTGCATTTAACTCTTAGGTTTCTGGAGAGCTGTCTGCTGCATCTCCTGAGCATATTTCTATGGCATCTCCTGGAGCTGCTGGCGGGAAGCACATCCTTTATGCATCTGATGTCCACCAACCATGTATATCTCTTGTTCTTGTGTGATATGTTTGGATGTTATGTGGTCATACATGGTACTCATTCTGTGTGCTTTTTGCAGCTAATGGGAGGGTTGTGGACCCAGTAAGGGAGTTTGGCTCGCCAGGACTGGGCAATGTGGCCTGGAAGGAGAGAGTAGATGGCTGGAAGATGAAGCAGGACAAGAATGCTGTTCCTATGAGTACTGGCCAAGCTCCTTCTGAAAGGGGTGTTGGAGATATTGATGCTGCCACAGATGTGCTTGTAGATGACTCTTTACTGTAAGTTTCCACGTGGTTAAGTTAATTATATTTTCATAATTCAAAACAATAATGATATGGGGAGTGGGGCCTTCCAAATTTTCACACCTGCGAATTTATTATGATATTTGGAGTATTGGCAGTGAGCAATAATTGAGAACAGGAAACTGGGTACTAGGTGCACTCAACTGCTAGACCATAATACTCTTGTCTATGTCTTTGCAGGAATGATGAAGCCCGGCAACCTCTCTCAAGGAAGGTTTCCATTCCTTCTTCTAGGATTAATCCATACAGGATGGTCATTGTTTTGCGGCTTATTATCCTCTGCATTTTCTTGCATTACCGAATCACAAATCCTGTGCGCAATGCATATGCCTTGTGGTTAATATCTGTGATATGTGAGATTTGGTTTGCAATATCCTGGATATTGGATCAGTTCCCTAAGTGGCTCCCTGTAAATCGTGAAACGTACCTTGACAGGCTTGCTTTGAGGTAGGGTCCTTTCTTTTGCATCTGTCCTCCATCTTGCTATAATCAAGTCACTTTTCAAGTAAATGCTGGTTTCAGAAATGATGCACTTTGTTTTTGGTCTTTCCTTTTCTTTTCCATATTTAAGATTTTATTTTTTGTTCTATATGGGTAACAGATATGAACATGAAGGAGAACCATCACAGCTAGCTGCGGTTGACATTTTTGTCAGTACTGTGGACCCATTAAAGGAGCCTCCTCTTGTGACAGCAAACACAGTGCTATCTATTCTTGCAGTTGACTACCCAGTTGACAAAGTCTCGTGCTATGTCTCTGATGATGGTGCTGCAATGTTGACATTTGAAGCTTTGTCTGAGACTTCAGAGTTTGCCAGAAAATGGGTACCCTTCAGCAAGAAATACAACATTGAGCCTCGGGCTCCAGAATTCTATTTCTCACAGAAGATTGACTACTTGAAGGATAAAGTGCAGCCATCTTTTGTCAAAGATCGTAGAGCTATGAAGGTATCAATTCAGTGCTTCATTAATTTACTGTGCCGATTTTTCCATATTTAAACCTTTCATATTGGTACTCTTTCCTCCTGCTGCAGAGAGAATATGAAGAATTTAAAATTCGTGTTAATGGGCTTGTTTCCAAGGCACAAAAAGTGCCTGAAGAAGGATGGATTATGCAAGATGGGACCCCATGGCCAGGAAATAACACCAGAGACCATCCAGGAATGATTCAGGTAACAACATTTCAGCATCTGCTTATGGTTTGAGTTTTTGTCGAGCAGATGTTATCTCTTAAGTTTGGTAAATTTTTCTCTTCTAGCCCATGAAGTTAAAAATCACTGATACTGTGCACACCAGAACAGTTTATTGGATCTTGTTTTTCTGCACATTATCTCCCTTGTATGCCCTGTAGTGTTTCCCCTTATCATGTCATGTCCTGTCTCTTGCCCTTCTATTTGGCCACCAGCTGTTGATAATTTTGCATTTTGATTCATGGGTTTGAAGAAGCTGATCAAATGACCTCTGATCCCAAGCAGTAGTAACCTACGAAAGTTTTCATTTTTGTTTTCAGGTTTTCTTAGGGCAAAGCGGAGGGCTTGATACTGATGGTAATGAGTTGCCGCGGTTAGTGTATGTTTCTCGTGAAAAGCGTCCAGGCTTTCAGCACCACAAGAAAGCTGGTGCCATGAATTCACTTGTGAGTAGTGGTAGTAAAAGCAATTATATGATGTATTTATGCAAATTATTTTCTTCAGATTTGGGCTCATTTTCAACCTTGACATGCAACTCTTTCAGGTTCGCGTATCAGCTGTGCTAACTAATGGGCCTTTCTTGTTGAATCTTGACTGTGATCACTACATAAACAATAGCAAGGCTTTGAGAGAAGCTATGTGTTTCATGATGGATCCTAATCTTGGAAAACATGTCTGCTATGTTCAATTTCCACAAAGATTCGATGGCATTGACAAGAATGATCGATATGCCAATCGCAATACTGTGTTCTTTGATGTGAGTTCTGCATCAATTGATTAAGTAATGTTTGTCTTTCCAGCATGATGTCATGAACTGGTTTATTTAATTTGTTTTTGGTTTTGTGCTATGTATGTTATGTGTTGGTGATTTGAATTATCTGAAAGCTGCATAAAAGCATTTGCTTAGTGTTTATATTTTGTCTTCTGTTTGTGTGAATTTTAGATAAACTTGAGGGGTTTGGATGGTATTCAAGGACCAGTCTATGTGGGCACTGGATGTGTCTTTAATAGGACGGCATTGTATGGTTATGAACCTCCCCTCAAACCCAAGCATAAGAAACCAGGGTTCCTGTCTTCACTCTGTGGTGGATCACGAAAGAAGAGTACTAAATCAAGTAAAAAGGGCTCTGACAAGAAGAAATCTGGAAAGCATGCAGATCCAACTGTACCTGTTTTCAGCTTGGAAGATATAGAAGAGGGCGTTGAAGGTACATTTCTATGTTCTCTTTCTGTTTCATTGATAAATATATTGGTAGAAGGCATTTGTTTCATCTTCTTATTGTGGGTGAGGGTATAACAGCAATGGTATCTTTTGATGAGTCAGCCATGAAACTGAATCCAGTCTTTAACCGCCTCTATACTGGTCACTGAAACAATATAATTGTAAACCTTTGGTGAGGACGTGTATTTTTATTTTGTGGAAAAATAGCTAATTGTTTACAAGTACCAACTGATCTTTGCCTGGGTAGCATGAATTGATAGATGGAAGTTTTTTGGTTTTCACATTACTGAATTATAATAGGCGTGGCTAAGATTTTTTATGAAAATGTGTAAATTCAGGAGCTGGATTTGATGATGAGAAGTCACTTCTCATGTCACAGATGAGCCTGGAGAAGAGGTTTGGCCAGTCAGCTGTTTTTGTTGCTTCCACACTTATGGAGAATGGTGGTGTTCCTCCGACTGCAACTCCAGAAACTCTTCTTAAAGAGGCTATTCATGTCATCAGCTGTGGTTATGAGGACAAAACAGATTGGGGATCTGAGGTATGCTTATTTCTATTGCTTATTGCTTTAACTTCCAATTGGGTGCTGTTGTTGAGGGAATTTAGGCATTTCGTGGATTTGAGGACCATGATCTAATATTTTTGAGATCTTGTCTTGGTTATGTGGAGAAGGATGAAAAATATAATCATGAGCCAAAAAGTGATCTGCTAGAAGATAATCCTTCCATTACCGTACTACAGAGTTTAAAGTCCTAAAGGACACCTCCAGATTAGGCAAACCTTACAACTGAGACATGAATGCTCCAGTTCAAACAATCTCTGCATACTCCAGTTCTTTTACTCCTATTATACTTCTTGGTTCCTCACCAGACATGAATGCTTGTTTCTGAACTGCAGATAGGATGGATCTATGGTTCTGTTACAGAAGATATTCTTACTGGATTCAAGATGCATGCCCGTGGTTGGCGGTCAATTTACTGCATGCCCAAGCGCCCAGCCTTTAAAGGGTCTGCTCCTATTAATCTTTCTGATCGTCTGAACCAAGTGCTTCGATGGGCTCTAGGTTCTGTTGAAATTCTTCTCAGTCGGCATTGCCCAATTTGGTATGGCTATAGTGGTAGGCTGAAATGGCTAGAGAGGCTTGCATATATAAACACTACCATTTATCCAATCACCGCCATTCCTCTTCTCTTTTACTGCACGCTTCCAGCTATCTGTCTATTGACAAACAAGTTCATCATTCCACAGGTTAGTTGCACCACAAAATTTTGTTTCTCTGCGCTCATCTTTTGTGCAGTCCCTGATCACATGGGATCTGCCTATAGGGAGGTAGTGGGTTAAATATGTGTGATTTTAAAGAAACTAAATATTGACAATATGGCGTTATGGATGGATTGCCGAATTGTTGAAATTTCAACCGCTTAGGGTGTGATTTTTGGGTACACATTCAATTGGCATCTGATTTATTGCCTGAGTAACTTGCAAAAGATTTCCAATCGCTGTATCTTTAGCATCTACTAATTTTCTTTTGCTCTGCTTGTTATGCTGCAGATTAGTAACATCGCAAGTATATGGTTTATTTCTCTCTTTCTTTCCATCTTTGCAACCGGTATTTTGGAGATGAGATGGAGCGGTGTTGGGATTGATGAATGGTGGAGGAATGAACAGTTTTGGGTTATTGGTGGTGTTTCAGCCCATCTTTTTGCTGTTTTCCAAGGCTTGCTCAAAGTACTCGCTGGCATTGACACCAACTTCACCGTCACGTCCAAGTCATCAGATGAGGACGGTGATTTCACTGAACTGTACATGTTCAAATGGACAACTCTCCTTATCCCACCAACTACTCTCCTTATCGTTAACTTGGTGGGTGTTGTTGCCGGGATATCCCATGCCGTCAACAGTGGTTATCAGTCATGGGGTCCACTCTTCGGCAAACTTTTCTTCGCCTTCTGGGTGATCATCCATCTTTACCCTTTCCTAAAGGGTTTGATGGGTCGCCAGAACCGGACACCCACCATTGTTGTCGTGTGGTCTATTCTTCTTGCCTCCATCTTCTCGCTGTTGTGGGTGAGAGTTGACCCTTTCTCCGTTAGAGTTACAGGCCCGGATGTTCAGACGTGTGGCATCAACTGTTAGAGAAAAAACGAGACTGAAAACTCATTTTGAGTGCTATCCTCATCAATGCAAGGAAGGCGGGGTTATGCAATTCTCTCATACCTTTTTTCCGCACGACTTTATTTAACTTGTCATGATGTTAATTTACATGTGCACAGATTATAGGTGATGTACTTAAATTATTTTGTTTCGTTCCATGAGGGGATTTGTTTGTAATATTCTGGACGTGAACTTCCCCTTAAGAAATTATAGGTGATGTACAAACTGGGGATTTGTTTCTAGACTTCCGCTGGTGGAACAAAACTTCAATTTATTTTGCAACTTTAGGTTTACATGAAGATTATTTGTGTCAAGACTACGTATTTCCCCTTCAGTTTGTCCTCTATG
Organism: Salix exigua; assembly: GCA_032356905.1. Classification (NCBI taxonomy): domain Eukaryota; kingdom Viridiplantae; phylum Streptophyta; class Magnoliopsida; order Malpighiales; family Salicaceae; genus Salix; species Salix exigua. Next base: position 6,571,576 of record CM063596.1, read on the forward strand.
CTTCATATTTGCAAGCCGGTCTCCATGGTCAAAATCGCGGTCAGCAAAAAACGCCCAAGAAACATTGTAATTCGTAGTTGCAGGGAAGCTCCTTTTCCGTCCAATCATTCAGCAAGGTGAACTGGCAATGGAGGAATTTCAACCGGATAAATGTAGTGCCCCACTCGATTCAAAGATAGTGGAAGGACTGACGGAGACAATCACCTTCGACAGTCGGTCGGTCGTATTTTAGGAATCTGATATTCACTGTCTTAAGAATGACTAGAATAATTAATCGCGTCTTCTAAAATAAGAAAAAGTTTGAGCCCGTGGTTCTGTGATGTAATGCATAATTGCATGCTGGCAAAAAATTCGCAAATCCACACCATGTGCAAACAATTACAGAGCAATGAACATTTTGGGTCCGATCTCCGGAGGCAAAACCAGGCCAAAAATGATCCTGCTCTATCATGCAATCACCAATGAATCACTGCCACAGTTTCTGTTAAATTACCAGTCAGCAGCTGAAGTCATACAGTTCAGGTAGCAAACAACGTGATCTGCTGCACAAAGAAAGATGGCAGGTGCCCTTGATCTCCGGACAACAAAGTTTTGGCCAAGGATTCTGTTTGTATCCCGCGAGAATTTTTGTTAAAAAAAAAGGTTTTTTAAGAAAGGTCAAAGGAGATAATTTCTTCCTTTTTCTGATAAGTTGATAAAGTTAAGCCCGTAATTAAGGGCTTCTCTAATTGTCAAAGCCTAGTGCCCAGCCATGCACGCCGACTTCAAGATTGATCTAGCAAGGAGGAAGAGGAAAACTGGAAAGGGCCAGCAAACATCAGCGGAGCAACAGCTGATGTATTCCTTATTTATTTAAACCAGCAGTCAAGAATTCAATGCAACAGTGATTTACTTGATCAAACAAGGAGTACTGTTATCGGTTTGACCTTTGTAATTTAGTAAACGCTTTCTTTTTCAATCACTAAGGTTGTTTCAGAGAAATGAAGTTCTGTTTTTTTTTTTACCCTAGATGAAGAAAAAAATACCTTTTGAAAATATTAAAAAATAAATAAAACAAAAGGTATTTTTTTAAAAATACTATGAATTTAATCAACGGTAAAGCATGTGATCTAACGGCATAATAAGCGAGCAAGGTAAAAATTGTAAATAAACTTTAATACACAGTTGAGTTGGGTTTCTTACAAAGTAGTTCCATCTCTTCCACGGCCAGGCATGTGATCCATAGACAATCTTTCTGCTCTCTCTTTTTTCTCTGATTGACGTCATATTTCAGAGACATTATTGTTTAGGAGAGACCACCAAGTCTTGACAAGATTGATGTTTTTGGTCAAAGTCTGCTTTGACTACCATGTCCATGGGATCCACCCAATTTAAATATTTTTTGGCCGATATAATAAGAAAAGAAAAGGATATGGCCAGGATTAAATTCATTAAAGTTACACGTGATACATCGTCATTCGTGGATACATTCTAGAAACAACTAAATTTAAATTATAAAATAAAATCAAAATCAAACCGATACTCGGTTGAGCAAACGGTCTTGGTACGTTTTTTTATATAAAAATCGAAAAATAACACTTTTTTTAAATTTTTAATCAAGTTTTTTCTCTCTCATTTCATCGTAATGAAATCAGACAAAGTTTTTTGAACCGAACCATAAAATATAAAATTTCTTATAATATATATTTTTTAATTTGAACCTCTTTGATTCAATTTTAATTTATTGATTTTAGTCTTGATAAACTGAAATTGAGATCGAAATCGAACTGAAAATTTTTAAAAATATTTTAATTAATTTTTAACCGTACATTTTTCTCGATTTTATGATTTATTTGGTTTTTCAATTTTTTTTCTACCCCTACGCGGACCCCGTCCATGACTACGTCTCAATAGCACCACCACTGACTCTACAATGTCACTATTTCTTTTCAATCGGACAGTAGATACCAGTGCCATCTGGTTATATCTGAATTGATGATAGTAAGTCCACCTCCTGCGGAAGTGGTCCTTTTGCACATCTGTCAGGCAGCATTAACTCTCTATAAAATAAAATTATGTTGGTGTTTTTTTTTTAAATAATTTTTTTGTTTAGAATATATTAAAATAATATTCTTTTTAAAAATTATTTTTGATATTAGTATATAAAATGATCTAAAAAAACTAAAATTTTTTATTTAAAATAAAAAAAATAAAATTTTGCCAAAGTTTGGCCGCAGTGCCATACATGCTGTAAAATAATTTTTATTTTTATTTTAATATTTTCATATTAAAAAAAATTAAAATAAAAAAACATTATTTTTAGTAATTTTTCATATAAAAAAATACTTTAAAAAATAATTACAAACCTACTCTGAAGGACATACTAACATGATCTGCGTGAAGATAAAATTACAAAGAAATAGAGCTCCACCATAGCAAAAATGAAACCCATGATAATTTCTCTTTTGATGAACAATAAAAATCACAATTGAAAAGGTTAATTTTTATTTTCAATTAATATTTTATATTTTTTAAAAATATAAAATTATATTTTAATTTAACTTAATTATAACCAATAACCAGAATAAAAATATAAAAAAACCTTGGGAACGAGTGAAAAAAATAATTTAAAGGATAAACAAGTTATTTTGTTGCGTGACAAATGACAAAAATACTAAAAATACTAATTGATTAATAAAATAAAATTCCAAATTCTGAAGAAAAAGGAAGGAGTTTTGGCTATGAGATACAGTTTTTTCTACTGAATTTAAAGCTCGAAATACTAAAAATGGCCCAGGTTTCGAACCTGCGACCGTTAATAGCACGACTGTCGCTCTAACCAACTGAGCTTATAGTCCAAGATATCACGTTTATTAATTAATAATATAAACAATCTTATCATAAATATGAATTAACTATTGGGCTAGCAAAGAGCAATGCCGTCAGATATGGCAGCTGCAACGCCTCGTACAAGGAAAGTGGTCCCCCGAAAAATATAACATAACGAACCTTCTCTCTCTCTCCCGGTGTAAGTTATTCCGGCCAGTATGTACGCGCCAGCAGGGTTCACACCCCGTTGTCTTTGGCCGTCTCAAAAATATATGAATGCCAGAGAGTAGACTCGAACCTGAAAGGAAGCAAACCCGCCACCGTCCAATCTATTCGTGATATTTATTTATTAATAGAATTTGGTGTTTTATCGAACCAGTCTATCAAGTTACCAGTAATATTAGTATCTACTGACGAAATTACAATGAGTAGCATCTCTGACCCACTGTTTTTCCAGACACAGAGAGCTGAGATGAAGGAGCTCCACTTTGTTTATTTTCCGATCGGGATTTAATATTTGAGATTACGGCATAAAACGGCCCTCGGTAGCTTTCATTTTCATGCTCAGACAACCCGAATGGATAGATAGCACGGCTCGCAGCAGCTTGCATCCTTAAACGACAATAGAAGAAGGTCGGAACACAGGCCCCTCCTCCTTTTATTACTCAAACTCAGATGATGTGTTTTTGAAAACTCCATCTCAGCTACCTTCGAAAGAATCGACTGGTGAAGATTAAAACCAGAAAACAATCAGGTACCGTTTTGAAAAGCACACCTCTTCTTCTTCTTCTTCTTCATCTCGAGACACGTACGCTTGCGACGTTCTCAATCCGTTGACATGTCCTATTTCTTGTTGGCAGTGACACGGGAGTCTGGCCTGCTCCATTAGCTCCCCCCTTAGAAACCACTCCGATTATTGATCAATCCATGATTTGATCATCGCTTTTGTAACCGTCCACCTGGCATCGGTGTTTTTTTATTTTTAACACACACACAGAGTTCAAAACGAGTCCATCGGGGTTAAGATTTTTATCAAAATGTTTTTTAAATGTGATTTTTTAATATCAAAGTATTAATATCACTGAAATTACTAAAATATAGTCCCAAATACAGAAACAAATAGTGCCCGAGTTCATTTAAAAGGATTGAAGAAATTATTTATAAAATTTTAAATAATTTTGGTATTTTTTTTATGTTTCGACTCTTCTCTTTTGATTATTATTTTTTGATTTTCTCTTATATAGTTAATGAGATTGATTTTATTTTATTTTAATTTTATCCCCTTTTTAATTGTTCTATTTATCAAACATGGTCATTATTCCTTTGATTGTTGTTTATTCTATGTGAGATGGTTTTTATTCTTCTTGTCATTTCATTCGCCTTTAATTATTTCCCCCGAGACATATTTGTTCCTCGCGTTTTGATTTATTTTTCACATCAAAAGATCTTTTGATTATTTTTTTTATTATATTCTTCAACATCTCTTTTAATTTCATCGTACAATGTTTTGTGGTGACGTGGAAACATTCATGATAGAGGTTACGAGTTTTTAGTAGTCTTTTATTTATTTATTTCTCTTTCTTGTTTCGAGTATCATATCAAAAGCTTTTAGTTAAATTTGCATCGTTTTGCTCTCTTTATTGAAAAAGCGATATAAAGTTGTTTTTTTGAAAAATTCAATTGTTATTTTTTTTCCTATGTTGATGTTTAAAATATGTTTTAAAAATAAAAAAAATTAATATATTTTTAAATAAAATATATTTTTTATGGGTTTGGGTATCCATTTGTCAAAAAAAACTAAATGGAAGGGCACATTCATAAAAATATATTGTTTAGATGCAAAATCATGGAGATTGTTTAGTCCATAGAGATATTTGTTTTTCGCTCAAGTCCGGGGGTTATTTTGTGATTTATCCCAATGAACTACAATTGACCACCGCTCTGACGTCCGCTCTACTCAATTCTCTTATTGGTGGATTCCAAATCCCTATTTAAATCCACTTCACTAGTCACAACACACACCCTTCAACCGGTAACCCCATCCCCTGACTTTCGAAACCAAACCGGCCATCCACCGGCTCCTCACTCACCGGCCAAGCCCGTCCCCCTTCACATATACAAAGTTGGAAAATTTGACTCGCATTTCAACATAATTTGTTGTGAATTTCAATGCCATTTCATTTCATTTCCTTTCGAAGGCATGGACGATTTTTTTTTAAATAAAATTCACTCCCCGTTTCTCTGCTTATCATTTCACAGCAATTTCAATTTCTCAACGTCACACCCTCCTCTCCTCTCCGTGAAACAAAAACAAAAACAAAAACAAAAACACAAGTGTACCCCTCTTTTGTTTCATAGATTACATCGATGGAGGTAGCAGCGAAATGCTGCCTGTCTCTAGTACTTTACCTTACCATTTTAACAGCTCACAACGTTATGGCTATCGAATCCTTATTTTTTGATCGATTATGAAGTGAATCAATGCTTATCATGCAACTCTCTTCATTGTTAAGTTACTAGAAGCTGTTTCTCGCACCAAACTTCATCAATCCGTGAGTTAGTAGCTAATAATATTTTCTATTTTTAGTTTATAGAACAATAACTAGATTAGCTTATTCTTTAAGATAACGGTTGATTTTATTCTGGTCTGCGTAAGGCGGTGAGATTTTTATTCTGATGAAATGTAATTCCTCATCTTGCCATTAAGAATCTCTTGCTTTTTGCCAGTTTTAGATTAGATCGTGACTAGATCTGCTATGATATGAGCTTACGATTCTTTTCTCCATGTTGCCATCATCAATCTTATAGCTTTAGTCAGTATTAATTAATAGCGCGGTTCCTTTTTCCTTTCTCTGATTTTGAAACTGTTTTCTTCTTTTTTCCTATAAATGGGCGTAATGCCTGACTATGTTATAAACAACTAGATTTTAGTCCTTCCAGCAATATAAAAGTTGAAGAAGTCTCAAAGGTATCATCTTCATTTTTTTGCTTAATTTATTTACGGTTAAACACCGTGTAGTTAGTGAGTGAAGTGCTGTGAAAGGGAAATGATTAGTGAAAATCGAGTAACGTTTTATAGTTTACGAGGAGTAGATGACCTGGCCCCGCTGAAGGATTTATGATCTCCTAAATCCTGTTCAATTCCGAGTTTTTGCTTTGGTGTGTCTAGTTTCTCCTAGTCTAGCTCATCTCATGATGAATTTTATGTTTTTGAATGAGTCGAAGTAATGTTCTTTTGTTTCAATTACAGGTAATTGAAGCATGTGCAGTTGTCCCGAGAAATCGGCTGAATCACCCTCCACTCCCACTCCATCGACTGTAGAAAACACTCCAATTTCCAAAGAGATGATTTGTCTAACCGTAGAAACAGAAGATTCTTTCTCTAGCTTACTTGAACTTGCAGCTAACAATGATGTTGAAGGCTTTAAGAGATTTATAGAGCAGGATGCATCCTCAATTAAGGAGGCTGGTTTTTGGTATGGCCGCCGAAAAGGATCGAAGCAGATTGTTCTTGACCAAAGAACTCCTCTCATGGTTGCTGCTACATACGGTAGCATTGATGTTCTCAAGCTTATTCTAGACCATATTAAGGCTGATGTGAATCTGCCCTGTGGAAAGGTCAAAACCACCGCTCTACATTGTGCTACTTCTGGTGGGTCTATTAATGCAGTTGACGCAGTTAGGCTGCTATTATCAGAAGGTGCTGATCCTAATTGTCTTGATGGCAACGGAGACAGACCTGGTGATGTTATCATTGTTCCTCCAAATCTACAGAGCATGAAAGTCACTCTTGAAGAGCTGCTCCCAAAATCTGACTCTGATGTTTCTTTGGTAGAGCGTGATTTTAATGGCCCTGTTGGTGTTTGCAATTTACGGGTCTCAGTTAGCAAATCAAATTCTAGCTCACCAACTCTTTCTTCCTCATCAGAAAATGGATCGCCACGTTCTCCTTCTGGGCTGATTTATTCCCCAAGGGCCTCGAAGTTTAATAACCTGCCTGCTAGCTCTGCACCTGAGAGGAAAGAATATCCAATTGATCCATCTCTCCCTGATATCAAGAACAGCATCTATGCAACTGATGAGTTTCGCATGTTCTCATTTAAGGTTCGCCCATGTTCTCGGGCATACTCACATGACTGGACTGAATGTCCATTTGTTCACCCAGGAGAGAATGCACGTAGAAGAGATCCGCGGAAGTTCCACTACAGCTGTGTGCCATGCCCTGATTTTCGTAAAGGAGTTTGTAGGCTGGGGGATATGTGTGAATATGCACACGGGGTATTTGAATGCTGGCTTCACCCAGCACAATACCGAACCCGGCTTTGCAAAGATGGCCCCAGCTGCAATAGACAAGTCTGCTTTTTTGCCCATGCGCCTGAGGAGCTCAGGCCCTTATATGTTTCTACAGGATCTGCTATCCCTTCTCCACGATCATCTCAGTCTGCAGCCAGTGTTATGGACATGGCTGCTGCTCTGAGTCTCTTGCCTGGATCCCCATCATCAGTTTCTGGGTTGTCCCCTACCCCATTCAAACAGCCCATGTCTCCTTCTGCAAATGGCATTTTTCACTCTTCCATGGCTTGGTCACAGCCAAATGTGCCGATCCTTCATCTTCCAGGAAGCAACCTTCAATCCAGCCGCTTGAGATCATCCCTTAATGCCCGAGATATCCCACCAGCAGATTTTAATTTGTTGCCAGATTTTGATTCCCAGCAGCAGAATTTAAATGATTTAACTTGTTTCTCAGAGTCTCGCAACAATTCTTCTTCCTTCAGTGTCCCTGGTCGGTCTAAGACACTAACTCCTTCAAATCTTGAAGAACTGTTTGCTGCTGAAATGTCTTCTCCTAGGTATGCTGATCAAGCAGCTTATCTCAATCAAATGCAACAGCAGCAGAGCATGTTATCACCCATCAGTACAAGTGTGTTCTCCCCAAAAAATGTGGATCATCCTCTACTACAGGCTGTATTTGGTGTTGGATCCCCTGGAAGGATGTCGTCAAGAGTCATGGAGCCAATATCTCCGATTGGGTCTCGACTTTCTGCTCTTGCCCAGAGAGAGAAGCAGCAGCAGCAGCTACGTAGCCTCAGCTCAAGGGATCTTGGATCCAACAACCCTACGGCCCCTGTTGTCGGATCTCCTGTGAATTCTTGGTCCAAATGGGGATCTCCTAATGGAAAAGTAGACTGGTCAGTTCATGGAGATGAATCGGGTTGTTTACGGAGATCCTCATCTTTCGAGCTTGGAAACAAAGGTGAGGAGCCGGACCTATCATGGGTCCAATCTCTAGTCAAGGAATCTCCTCCTGAGATGCTGAAAGAGAGGTTTCCAAATCCAGTATCCAGTACTGCATCACCAGGTGTGGGATTGAGTTCAAATTCTCGAATTGATTCTGCTTTAGAATCCTGGCTTGAGCAGATGCAAATTGATCAGCAGCAACAGCTTGTAGTCTAGTCAAAACAAACGGGTGTTCACTCATGATGATAGGGTATAAGTTTTTTCTCCAAGGTACATATTTTTGTTGGAAATTTTTACTGATGGGGATGTTCAGGTTGAAGAGTGGAGTAGAAATACGGGAAAAGAGGTGTTGGCGGTAAAGAAATGGCAAAAGGTTTCAGGGAAGTCATTATTTTATTATTTTTATCATTTTATTGTCTAAGCGAAGTTGGAATGTTGAAGAAGCTTCTCTGGGCTGTGTTAAGGAAAAGCCAGTGCAGGTTCTCATCTGTTCAACATTTTTTATTAGGATTATTTTTTGTTTTTATTACTCTTCAACCGATGAGGGTTGAAGAAGGCTATAAATGCCTTTGTATCCCTTTAAGAGTCATAATTTTCTGAACTACTGTCACGTTTTGACTCAGAGGATAAAGAAGGGGGGTTGAAGGAAATTTTCCCAGGAGCTCTCACATTTAATTTGGATGATTTGTTTAATTTTACAATCTAGCAATATTGTGGAAGTGGAGAGTGACCCCCCCTATCCTTTGGAAATGCAAAACTGAATTATAGTTATTTTCCCCATGCCTTCATTATTTTGGATTCCTGCAATTGGATGGTGATTGGCTGAGAGGATATGTTTTTGGATTTTTTCCATCTTTTATTGAGATAGTGGGGGTAGGTGTTCATCATATAGAGATCTTACTTTCTTTCGTTTGAGAGATGATGGTGGTATCGTGTACCTGCTTCGATGCCAACCACTCGCCCCAAAAAGGTTCTTGAGTAGGTCTTTAATGGAGGTGGCTGAGAAATGGCTGTTTCTATTTTGTTTCAGTGACAGCGATGTGGTGGGGTATGTGGTGGGAGCTAAAGGGCTTTCTTTTCGTGGTGGCTCGGCCAAAATCATGGAGGTGGCGTAGTTTTTAAGTGGGATTTGGTCCAGAGGATCGTCATACTCAGAATGCAATTTGGCTTCATCCTTAGAAATTTTTTAATTTTTCAATTGGAGCCCGTATAGTTGAAGTCCATTAATAATGACCGTCCCTTTATTACTAACAATTTTATTTTATTGTTAAATCTGATATAATCTTTAAATGTCTTTTATATTATAAAGATGTAAAATAAAATTTCAAAAATAGAAAAACCTGAAATAAATAAATAAAAACGGAAAAAACCGAAAACTTAAGTCTCACCAATGATTCTCTCCCTCGCATAATTAACCATTTTCATATTATACTAATTAAAAATGAAAAATTAAACTATTAAAAGCATAGGCTAATGATACAATCATTTCATATTAAAAATAAAATAAAACCAGCCAAACCAGAACCAAAATCATCCCCAGATCTTCTCTTCGTTTTTTCTCATCGAAACCTAGGGATCATAAATTCAAAACTCTTGTATATTTGGATAATTAAAACAATCTTGTTTTATGTTTTTCAACTTTTCTCCTGGGATTTCTATGGAGATGGTGGTTCGATATGGTGGATTTGGTTACCATGGCTGTGACGTGGATAGTCTGATTATACCAATTTGTTTTATTTGTTTTTTCCAAAATAAAAATATCATATATTTTTAATGGATTTGGAGGTGTAATTTAGATTCTCCAAACGCTTTACCAATTTGTAATTTAGATCCTCCAAACGCTTTAAAAAAGACCCCATCGTCTTATTTTACAAATTCTAGATACAAAGACAAGGTATGTGGGTCTGGGCCTCAAGGCTGGAGCTCTTTTTTCACAGGCCCAAAAGTGTCGAGCTTTTTTGTGGGATTTTTTTTTAGTTTTTATTTAAGTGCATCATAAATTCATATTTTTTATTTATTGGAACCGACTTAGATCTTGGCGCAAATTGTTGACTCTACGATTTGTGACTTTTTTTTTTTATTGCATTCTAACTTATTATTTAAAAAAAAATACAATTTACCCCTTGTTATCATTGATTTTTTTTTATTTATTTAACTTCAAATAAAAAATATAATTTAATTATTTTTCACCAAAAACAACTTTGCCAATTGGGGTTGTATTTTAACCTTGTCGATTGAATTTGATTAGGAGTAATATAATATAGCATAATATATTTTTAAAGATTATGTTTAAATTCTTTTAAATTTGGTTTTGAATTTAATTTAATGTCTTCAATTAAAACCCAACGAAAGTCCTCTAGGAAAGGAATAAGAGAAGGGGGAAAAGACAATATGTTTAGTTGGATTAACTCATCATGGTTGTGTTCATTGCCCGATTGCGTAGATTTCAATAGAATATATGCTTTTTTTTATTATTATTATTAATGGTTATGGTGATTAATTAGTTTATTCTAATAGACTAGTCAAGTTTTTAATTATCATTTTAAATATTTCATTTCATACATTAGAAAACATTACATTAGAAAACTCTGTTTATATTTTTAATACAATATATGCTTTTTTTAACCATACTCGCAACAAATTACATGCATAAAGTCTAGTATCTAGTACTCTAAGAAATTGGTGTACAAGGACAAAAATATGCCGCTATTACACGCACATTCCTGAGGTTTGTCCTAAGTCAACAACCGCCCTCTGATAAAGCGCCACGGTCCAGTTCCAGTTCCCATCCTGCAACGTTAGTGGCAATTCCATGTCAATCAACTTGAAGCTTGATATTATTTATCAAGCAAACTACCATGATAGAGACTTCTTTAACATTTTTTCTTTTTTTCCAAATATCATAAATCATTAGAATCTGTCATGGTGATTAAGCAAAAGAACAGGGAAAATTACCTCCAAACACCAGCAAATGTGCGTAGCCCCATGAAGATGGTTAAAGCAACCCAAATTCCAACAAATCCGCCAGTTTTAGAGAGAACAAAAATGGCTGGAATGCTTGCTATGGCCACCAGAACCTGAGGAGCAAAGAAATTAAAAATAAATAAATTCATTTAGAGTAGAATTTGGAAAGATTGAACTCAGAAATGAACAATGGCCATGAATCATACCATGGAATACGAAGAGTAAGCAAAATCAGATGCTCCGAAGTTCACACCATCAAAGACAAAAGCTATCGAGTTGATGGGCTGTGTAGCTGCAACAAACTGAGGGGTCGATGAAGCAAAAGTCAGTCTAATTAAGTTGAAAAGGGAAGTAGAAAGAAAATTTCTGCTATGGATTTGTAGATGGGAATTACTGGGATGCCGATCGCTATAATACGAAGAACCTCAGGATCTTTTGAGAAAATTACACCACCAAAGTGCAGACCAAGTCCAACAAACAGAGCTAGCCCAAGACCAAGAACAAAACTCATCTGCACAACAAAACCAGTCAGAATTTAAGGCTGTGGTTAGTTTACTGGAAAAGGAAAACCAAAACAGGGAGGATGTATCAATACAAATGTTATTGACGTGCCTGTAAAACCCGGGTCGCAGCAGATGTTGCCTTCTGGTAGTCCTTTTCAGCAAATGCACAAGCAATAATTGCCTATAAAAGTTGAAGAAAAACGTAAACTAATGATTAGTCTGAATGAAAATTGCCTACAAATTGAACACTAATAATCACATAAAGCCTGTATGTTTCCTTACCTGTCCGGCAACTGCCAAGCCATCAGCGAGAAGTGAGGATGTCAGCCAGACTTGCAAGCAGATTTGGAAAGCAGCCATAGTTGTTGAACCCAATCGTGTAGCCCTTGACGCCGCCAAAGTCACGCATATTGTAGCCGCTACAACTCGAGCTAACAGCAGAAAACCTGCAACCCGGCACAGGAATGGAGTAAATAAAATGCATGGATCACGTGTACGAAACTCTTGAGTCGAAGAAGGAAAAAACTTCAAACAAAACAGAGATCAGAGCAAGAGTGCTCAGGCGGCTCACCATTTTTGAGGAACCGACTAAATTGCAGATCTTTAGCACTTGGGGGTAATAGGTCAACTTTCTTCATCAACTTCCACAAGAGAATTAGTGAAATCAAGTACCTAAAACAATTACAAGAATTTTTTATTTTATTTTATTAAAACACTGAACATTAATATTAGCTGCAGAGTTTCGAGATCATAGTGCTTACTGAGAAAGGACGTGAGCAATGGCTGCACCACTGACACCCAAGTTGAGGACGAAGATAAATATCGGGTCTAAGACGACATTTGTTAAATCTCCTATAACTGTGGTACACAGAAAGAACAGAAGGGAAGAGTTAGCCGAGTCCAACAACTTCAGGTTCGAAGTTGGATTTTTATCTCCATAAATAGAATGGTGATCGATCTATCACATTATTTCTCATGCATGTCTAATATATTTGATTTCACGTTGGTTAGAATGAAATCTGCTGAGCATTAAGACATCGCTTTTGCAGAAAGACAATCAATGTTGAAACTAAAAGGAAATGTCTCTCACCAGTGGCATATAACGGGGTTCTTGTGTCTTTGAAGCCTCGAAAGACCCCTTGCATGGCCAGTGACAGAAGAACTGCAGGAGAACCTAGTGCTCTCAATGTCAGGTACTTCCTTGCAGGGGTTAACATCGCCGAATCCTGTCCATAAAAAAGACAGCGGTCAGCTCTCTGTGGGGTTAAGACAGCAGAAATTAGTAGATGTAGAGCAACAAAAATAACACCACTGAGGAGAAAGGGATTGAAACTGAAGGCACTTACAGATTTCACACCCATAATATGCAGGAGAGGTTTTGCCCCAAACACGAGGAATATAGTTTGCAATAGACCAAGAATTACACCAACAATTAATGCTGTCGACGCTGAGGGGATATGTAGCCTCTCTTTCTTTCGTTTGGGTTCAACCCTTGTGGTATCAGTAAGAGTAGTAGACTTGCTTGTGGTTGCTTTACAATCTGATGGGAAAAACAGCTTTAATATTCATGCCATGATGATATGATAATCGTATTCATGGTCTTTTTTAGCAAATTTTAGAATCTTGAGTTTTTGACAAGTTCTAGGGGGTAATGCTATAACATGGGCGATGGAAAATGATCAGGGGGGAGAGAGTTTGTGTACCATCCTCCGGCACTGAATCTTTCTTTTCAATATTCTTTTCATTGTTTGTGGCTGAACCTTTTTCCAAGTTCTCGAGCATTTCATCATCAGGCGCCGACTCTTTTGCTGTACCACTTTCCGCATCTTTCTTCAAGTCCTCAACCTTTTCTGCTTCAACTCTAGTATTTCTTCGAACAGTTTCTTCCTCGGCAACAAAAGAAGTCGTTATACTAACCAAAGGAAATATAGTGACTTTTGAGGTCTGATTGAATATGGCAATAGCAACTCCTACAGCTGCTATTTCCACTGGACCTGTGCAAAATAAAAGGTAAAATCAGTCCCAGTATCAGATCTAGTCCACCTGTTGGCGTGTCCCATTAGAGCAACAGGATATAGCTCATGGAGTAGAAAGTTGACAATTTGAACATGATCGGCAGGATATTAATCAACACTATAATAAAATTTCCCAGCCAGGAAAGCTGAGGCAACTAGCACTGTAATTTGTTTTTCATTTCCTTTTCTTTTATGATAAACAATAGATACTGTAACTGATACACTTTTTTCCCAAAACAGATACACTTTTTTTATTGAACGTCTGAAGTTCCAGAATGTCAAAATTTTAATCACATGAGAAATTCATGCAATAGTATAGATTTCAAATTTCCACGATCTTTCAACTTTGTATATGATGTTCTTAATTGCTGTACAGCAAGAATAGTGGTCGTTGTCAAAATGCAGCAGTTTCTCAATAGAGGTCTGTGTTAGCTGAATGAATAATTATAAGACACGAGAACAGACCTAGACGGCCAATGAAGGCTGTGTCAATCAGGGATGCAACAGGATCAGCAGCTAAAGCCATCGCTGCAGGCAATGCAATCCTTATGATCTCCGAGCCAAGCTCATCTTTTTTGAGAACATGTCTGAAATCGGCACCAACATTAGCTCATAGAAGCATATAAAGCTCTCTTTACCAGTCTCAGAAAAAAATTATACTGCCCTGAGTCCCCTCTTAACATATGAATGGGGGATAAAATTTCTTTGCGTGCTTTAAACTTTAAAGATTAATATCGTTCTAATTAACAAATCGGTCTTCCAAAGCAGAATAAAAACCAGTATATCCCACGTCAAAGCAACAGCATTGGCACATGCAGCACAGCAAAAAAACTGCATGGGACTAAATGAAATTATACCTTGCATCTCTAAAAAAAACAGAGATTGGTATCTTCGGCTTTTTCAGACCAACTGGCTGCAAATCACCTTCCTCAGACATGATATCAAAACTTAAGCTGTAATTTAGTATCACCCTAAGTTTGAACCTTTTTTGACCCAGTAAAGCTTGTCGGGGTGACAGCAAAAATATTCAAGTCCTCGCGAGGTAAGTTCCTATAACCTGCAGAATGCATGATAAACCAGTGGATCATGGTTATGAAAATACAAAAACCCGGCAAGCGATAATGCTCAAGCAAGTTAAAAACCAAACCTTGTGTTCTATTATGATAAGACAACGGATGACTGCAAGAATGAGTGCAGGATAGGAAGCCAATGGTAACTCTGTGTATAGAATAAAGACTTAAGGAATTTATAGCTTTGGCCTCAACAAATAGAAGTCGAACCTCCCTCAGTTCTCTCTGATTTCTATGTATAAAAGATGCATGTGCATCAAACATCTGTCAAAGTTCTCTCGAAAAAATGGCGGCATTAATTTGCAAGCATGAATCCGAACAAGGACAGGCTCATGGGTTTGACTAATATCTATTTTGGCATAGTTTAAAAAACCATCCAGAGCAAGCTTCAATCGGGAAGATGGGCTCACATCAATGATATTAATTTGATAAATAATATAAAAGAAGATGACCCAGCTTTGACTGGTAAGATCTAAATCCACCAAGTTACTAATTCAATTTGGGTTTTTAAATGAATCAACCAGTTTATTCTTACCACGGACAGGTCCAGGCCTCAAAATAAACCAAGTCTCAGGTTGTCCCAGCAGCTCGGTACAGGTTTTAACCCAATGGTGGTCGACACAAAAAGCAATGCGTGGTCATTGAACTTCAGTCTTTCTGTGCCTCTGCCGCCACGTGCTTGACTGGGTTGATTGCTAGAGTGAGCGTGTAATGCTGGTAGCAGGTATGCTAACTGCTAATTGGTGCTCTATTTTCATATTACCACCACCCTTAACGTGGTGGTGCGGGCACTGTCCTGCCGTGTCAGCATACTGATACCGGCAGTAAACAATCAATTTAACTAAGACAAATCGTTATTGGGTTATAGTGACTCGAATTTTAAAGATTTATTGCCCATAATTTAAAGGAAGAAAAGGCAATTAAAAAGCAAACCAGGGCGATTCAATGAAATTCTTTCCTCTATTGACGAGTCGCGCAGCACTAGTGTTAAGAAACAGCGAATGAACGGGGGGACAGTGGGGTCAAAACGCTGACACAATAAACAATTCTTCTTGAACGCGAGGTCATTGCCTCCCAGCACGCGGGCGGGTTTACTTTATCATTAGATTTATGATGGCTACAAGAACCTCCATCACTTGATTCTTCACTGGATATCTCGCAAAATAGCCAGCGAGAATCGAAGAGACTCGCAAATTAGGATTAATTCACGTAGTTTAGAGATTTTTCATTTACAATCTCTAGGCTCATCTGTTCATGAATTGGTTCAATCTCTAACACACCGTGTAGCTATAAAAAGACCCCTTGGAATAATAATAATAATAATAATAATAATTTTGATGGTTAAAAATAATTTTCATATAATGTTAAAAATGATTTTTAAAAAATAGTATTTAAATATATTTGTAAACAAAATAATTTAGAAAGTAACTTCAATCACCAACTAACCTGCTATTATAGTGGTCGAGAGTGCTGTGCCACTTTTTCTATTTTATTCACATTTGGAAAGCTAAGTGGTCTTTCCGGGCACGATTCAAAATTTCCTTACAATTTCTGTCCCTCTGGTCTTCGAGCAATTGCATGGTATGAGATGATGCAGGTAAGAGAATCAATGGTACGGGAAAGAATATTTCTATCTCCATCCATGATTTGAGGCTAATTAGGTTCACAGATTGGATCAAACCAGTGACATGATGGTGGGATGGTGTTCTTTATAGCAAGCTTAAATGATAGCTCAGCTTTAATGATTTAAGTTATGTTTAGTCAGTGTTCTAAAATAAATATATAAAATATAAGTATGCGTAGTTATTAAACCTCAGAGCTGAAATGAAATTGCGTTTCCTTTTTTAATAATAACAAAAACATTTTTTTTTTAATCTTAAACATCTCAGCTTTTTTTATTTATTTAGAAAATGTGACCTAGTGATATTTTAAAAAAAATCAATCATGAAAAAATATTTAATTAACGAAATTGCTGGAAGCATTTAACAGTCATTCAAAATCAATAAAAGCAAGCATGAGGTCGACAATTCATCACAAGTTGATGATGAGTTGCAAAAGCAGTAGAGACTAGAGAATGTGGCCGAGGGCACGTCATGGGAGGAAAATAATAGATAAATCCAGTGCAAGTGCGAAAATTACTGTTTTGACCGTGACTGCTTTTAGCTATTTAGTAATATTTTTGAGTTATTTTTAAAACCTATAATTTATATTTTAAATCATAACCACCACTGAAAATGACTACTTTACTAAACGACGATATGAAAATGACATCTGTTTGGCACTAATAAATAGACAGAACCGGAGTCCACCTCGGCCACGTGGTGGACCCCATAATATCGTTATGTTTTTTCCTTCTTGTGGGCTGTAAGTCCGAGCCATCGGGCCTTGGTCCTTTACTATTTACTAAACTTTTTTTTTTTTTTTTGAAAATGCTTTAGAATCCCACCGTGCAAAATTTTAATCCTATATCAACCTATCGTGTTACATTTTCTAAATAAATAAATAAATAAAAAGCTGAGAAAAAGCAACTCGTACGGGAAGCAAGCAGTAGTATTTTGTATCAACAAATAACAATAGGGCTAGCCACATCGTGGTTGAATTTGTAGAAAAAGAAGTAAAATATGAATCAAGAGGTGACTGACGGAAGTAAAAGGATGTGTTAGCTTACCTCTGCAGCCGGTAACGCAAGTAGTGTGCAAGGTTAGCTCATTTCCCACCAACTTCTGCGAGGCTCTTTCTACCAATCTCCTTTGAATTGCGAGCCCAATACAGACCCGCCAGCTCCCTTTTATAGACACCTTTCCTCCCCCTCGAATTTTAACTAGCCAATAGCAAATTAGCAGGAATTCCAATGGAAAAGGGACTATTTTTTAATGAATCGAGGTAGAAGATAAAACAAGGACACAAAAATAAATAAATATTGAGCTAGCCCTTGTGATGATACATGATAATGCAACTTGCATTAAAATTTATAGACATGAGGATGTGACAATGTTTAGGTTCTAGGAAGGTGGAATTCCACTTTTTTTTTCTATGTCTAATAAACTTTATTTTTTGAAAAGTGTATTTTGCAGGTTAGAGTAAGATTATTAGTTTTGTTTTGTTTCGGTCAAAACCGATAAAATATTTTGTACTAGTTAAAAAATGATATAAAATGATGTCATTTTTATCTCGGTTAAAATTTCGGTCCATTCCAAATTTTTCAGTCAAATATCGACCAAAACATTCCAGTTTTATTCTGCCCGTTTTGTTTCGGTCAAAAAGTTTTTTTTTTAAATAATGAATAATTTTACAATATCAATCATATACAATTTTATGATAAGTCTCTTGATATATTTGTATATATTATTTTAAAATTTTAGAGTAATTAGAAAATATAATGACCTTGCAAGATTGATGATAATATTCTCGTAATATTATACAAGTTCATAATTTTTTTCAGAAAAATTATTTTATTGTGTCTTTTTTTAGATTAAATTACACAATTCTAAATA
Organism: Salix exigua; assembly: GCA_032356905.1. Lineage (NCBI taxonomy): Eukaryota > Viridiplantae > Streptophyta > Magnoliopsida > Malpighiales > Salicaceae > Salix > Salix exigua. The sequence continues at coordinate 6,589,668 of CM063596.1, forward strand.
TTTTTATTTTTAATTTGAACTATTTTTTTGAATTATTATATTTAATTACACACACATATACATAAACAATACAACTTTAAAACGGCGGTCGAAACACTTCGAAATCAAAATATTTTGTTTCAATTGAAAAATAAAATACCAATCGAAATGAAATTGACAACTTTAAATTGAATAAAACTCTCATATTTTAAATTCTTATAAAAAATAGATGTTGTAATTCGATCTCAAGATGTGTATAGGATGTGTATGCATATCAAAGGCTATTTACCACCACAGCATATTCCTAACGAAGAATTCCACTACCCGTGTACGATAGAGTTCTCAAACCTTGTTGTCTAACTTTATGCTACAAAATCAAGTGCCTTTAGTAGGTAACGGGAGAGCTTTTTGCATGTTTGTGGGCTGCGTAGGATTTCCAACGCCTGAATGCTTGCTATTTTAGATTGCACGATGCTTTTGTAGTTTCGCATATTAATCTTCTGAAAATGGAAATTCTATTCTATAGAAAGCTACTGAACTTACTGGGTTGAAATGCGAGAAAACGTTTTTTACATATCCAAACAAGTAATACGCACGAGTTGTTGACATGTTCTCCGCAGAAAAAAATATTAACTGTGAAGTTTTATACATTAAATAAAATAAATCAGGAATTATACACGTTAATGAATATAAAAAAACAAGTTACTAATGAAAACTAATAAATATTAATTTGCAAGGCTAAGAAATAAAGACAAATTAAAGTCTTCAATTCAACATGACTTTTTTTTTTGGTCTCCCCAGGATATCCTAGGCTCTTTGAACCTTTTCACGCAGTCATAGGTGACACTCTCCATGTGTTTTGCTGCAGACGAAGAAAGGGGTCGAATCCCCAACCTCGTAAACGGTCCGAGGTGTCCCTTGCCACCTCGATTAGGACCCCATGTGTCGACATAACTTCGTTTGAATTCATTGATTAATGACTTGGAAAATAAATCGGATTATCGGTAAGAAATAAATTAAAAAAAAAACAGGTTATTTTTTTAAAAAAATGTTAAGAAAACAATATTTTGGAATTGGATTGAGATGAGTTAACCAAACAAACTCGTAATTTAAATCATTGACCTTGCAAAGCTTAATAATCTTGTTTTTCAAAACTATTTCTATAATGATTTATATTAATAGTTATAATTATAATTATGATACATACAAGCATCGAGTCCATGAATAACCGACCGCCATAGAAATGAGCAACGAACGAATTGCACTATCAAAACTCACTGGAAAGAAAATGGAAACCGTCAACTTATGTTAATATATTTCTTCAATGGTGAAATGGTGACTCCATCTCCGAATATTCTTTTGGAAACAGGGATTCGTGCTCTTCTCCACCATGCATTTCAACAAATATTAAAAACAAAAACAAAAATCTTTTAAAAAAGGGATCAATAAGCTTTAAATTTCCAGGGAGAGAGGGGTCCGTTTTAGAGAGATGTCAAAGCTTCTCTCTAAAAAATAGAGAGTTTTTGGCATCATACTATTTTTATTCCTTTCCCGCTTTACCATCAACTCTAACTTTTGTTATTAAGTTATCATTGTCTTAGCAAATGATATCTTTCTCTGCATCAGGGTTCAAGTCACACCATACATGTTTGTCATTCCCGCGGTGTCTTACATGCTCACTAGATTTGCAGGATGTTCAGTGAGTCCAGGGATTAGTTATGGTGCGCGTAAGCTAACCCGGATATCCGGTTATAAAAAAAAAGAAGTTATCATTGTCTTAAACCTTAAAGATTATGAACTTTGTAAGCTGATTCAGCTACCAATTCCTCTTTTCATTATATATCTCATAAGTGCACTAACAGAAAAGCCACGAAGAGAAAGATAAAAAACAGCAGCGTAAAAGTCACGAAAAGAAAGTATGTGCCATCTTCATATTAGTATATACAATTTAGAAGATTATCTGAAATTTTTCTCTCTCACGGCATGTGAGTATGACTAGTCAGCCCTCAGTAGGACTATGAGACAACGTCAATTAATCATCTCATCTAAAATTTAAACTTGTAGACAATGAGATAACGTCAAGTAACCATCTCATCTAAAATTTTAAGCTTGTATGTGAAGCCCTATAATATAATTATATTATACTCCAACACACCCCTTCAAGTGAAAACTTTTTGAGCTTGAAACTTGCACAAGGCCACATTGTCTTGTGCTTGATTTTTTTATCAAATAAAACGATGATGATGGGATTCGAACTCGTGATCGCAGGGTCAACAAGGCTCTAATATCATATCAAAGAACTATCTCACCTAAAAATTTAAGCTTGTAGATGAGACCTCGTAATATAATTATATTATACTTTAACACTAACTAATATGTATCCGAGGATCGATGATTAGTTGACAGAAGGGCGTAACAGTTAGAGAAGAATGAGAATTTTCATAGTCAAATCAGCTTGTGCTCTTGATGATAATATTCAACATCCAAGATATGAGATTTTCGGTACTTTGCTCTAGCAAGATATATTTTCTCCTAAAATTGAGATGTTTCTGTGGTTATTGTTGCAGGGTAGTCTAGTTCCTAGAAGATTTCTTGCGAACTGTTAATTATGATGGTGCTTGTTGTTCTTTTTGTGGTTTGGAAACTAAGATCATTGACCACCTTTTCATTCATTGCTATGTGAATTGGAGGTTTTGGAATCGTATTATGCTTGGGTATGATGAGTGGATACAGTTATTGAGTTTGAATCAGGTACAATCGTATATTTTTTATAAAAATCTGATATAACCGAGATTTAATTCATTTATCTAAGTCTATAAAATACACTTTCACTATAATCCAAAAACAAAACTGTGTGGTGGTATCATATAAAACCCCCATAAAAACCTCCACCAATCGTTTCAAGGCCTTGAGGTCTCGAATTTCAAGGACACAGCCACAATTGGTATATAATATAATATAATATAATATAATACAATATAATATAGTATAATATAATATAATATATATGATGATATCGGATCTTCCAGCTGGCCACTTCCTTCCAGAACAAGTACGTGTATTAATGCGTTTTTTACCTATTCTGCGTGGTGATTGAACTATTATTTTATTAATTTGAATTTTTTATTTTTTTTAAAAGTATATATTATTTTAATAGATTTTAATATAAAAAAACATTAAAACTCATCATCAAAGGAATTTGCTTCGAAATAATAAAATATTAAGATCGAAAATTACTTTCGTGTGGAAGCCACGAGATTAAATTAAAGCGGACGAATTCCACTATCGTGTTGGATCTATGGATTCCACTCAGCCACACAACCTGAAATGATATATCAGCGCATGCTCTTTGCTTAATTTCCTTTTAATTTAGACCCTATTTAATGATTGTTAAAGGTTTCTCTATTCTACGAATATGTTTGAAAGTTTAATTGAGATTCTTTATAAAATATTTTTGTTTGGAAAATAAGTAAATAATATTTTTTACATGAATACATTAAAATAATTTAAAAATATTAAAATAAATTTAATTAATATCAAAATTTAATTATTTTTTCTCACAATCTTGAATTGTTTTGCTAAATTAGCTGCTAAGACTATATAAACAATTGATTTGTTATTTTTTATATATAAGAGTTTACACAATAAATATTTTTTAGAATAATCACAGATTTCCCAATAATTTTCTCTGTAGTAACCATAGATTGTAATTTTTAAACTCTAAGACAATGTTTAACACTACGTTTTGAAAAAATAATCAATTTTCATTTTAAACTAAATTATTTTTTATGTTTTTAAATGATTTTATGTGTTGATGTCAAAAGTGATTTAAAAAAAACAAAAAAAAACATCATTTTGATGCATTTTTAACAAAAATACTTTTAAAAACAACCTCAACAATACAATCACTAATTTATTTTGTTTATATATAGTTTAGCATTGTAGTTCTTAGAGTAAAACAAACTGATCAATTTGATGTATTGTGTTCCAGTTTTATTATAGGTAAATTCACACTTACGTTTATTTTATTTCATTTTCATAGATATTTTGCACGTCATTCTTAACATAAACATCGCAATAAAACCTTTTAAATGCGCATGGATGTGAGTTCTTATTGAGGAAGCGATCGATTTATATATATAACGAAACTGGATCTCCCCTCCCCTAATTATAATGTCTAATTACAGACATAGTTGAAGAAGAAGAAAATACCACAGCATTCAACTAGACTGTCTTTTCCCACCTAAAAAAACCCTAAAAGATGAGGCTCATTGTCACCACCAAATTGTGTATGTCCGACATGAATGCTTCTTCCATTTTCTGCACATATGGAGTGGTGGTGCCTCGTCACCCACACCAGGTAAACCAATTTAGGCCAGAAGAAACTAATTATAGTGCTTCGTCAAACATATACTGTCACCTTAGCGATCTGATAGATAATTATCGGAAATGGTTACAAGTACCACCATTCACACGTCTCTCTCTCTCTCTCTCTCTCTCTCTCTCTCTCTATATATATATATATATATATATATATATATATATATAAACTAGCAGTAGCAGCTGAGGGCACCATGAACCGTTAATGCTGGCGTGCCCTTGTCCACCAGTGTTGCTCCGTCCATGTTTTACATGATAACTTAATCACACCATATTTTATTAGGAGCCGTAAAAAGTTAACTAGCATGCAGGTTAATGCCTCTTATAATTTTTGGTTTACTCGCCCACTAAAAGAGGATGGTTACTTAATAATTACAAAAACAAACCACTAAGTGCACTCACAGTTTTCAATCTGCACGTAGTGCCATTCACTGTGTATATTTCCATGTTCTGGTGAAATTGTCGACTGCAATGGCACTGCTGATTATACAATTGCTATTGAAAGCTGAGAATGAATATAACTATGTAGTGTTAGGTACCATGCATGCACTACTTGATCGAGCACATAGTCTAGTTATTACACTGTTTTTCAAGCTAAACGTGGCATGCTGTATAGAGTGAATTGTTATTAGATTAGACCCCATGATAAAAACAAATAAGAATAAATAAGAGAAAAGCGAGGATCAAATATAAAAATAAATAAAAACGGCATGAAAGTTAAAGACCAAGCAAAACTCAAGGCTATGGTACCACGTGTTAACAAATTTATGGGGTTGGAATGACTTTGCGCACAATATTACCGTCTTATATTAAAAGCTCTAAGATACCTCGTATGTTCTGTATGTAATCTCTTCTTCCATATGTAAGTCTATTATAAAGCTGTCAGGTTTTGTTTCGGCTAACACACGATTAAAGATAACGATGGATACCCGTGAGTTGGTTTTGAATTATCCATGCTGGAGCCCAAGCCCAAAATAACTACGTGAACTCGATACGAACCTCAACAAGTATGAATTTCTAATTTCTGAACCTACCTCAATCGACCCAAACCCGGAACTCAAATGTTATATAATTTTTAAGTACATGGTTTTTAAAACTGGAAGCTTATTTTTTTATTTTGTGTCGGGTAGGCCTATATTCATACCTAACCTAAGCCTAGATTATTACCTTCATGTTTTACTTGAATGCAACCCAAAACTCAGTAAGTTCTTAACACTCCCTTTTCATTTGGGTCGGTTCGGGTCAATTTCGTGTGAGATTGCCATCCTTGCACATAATTTTTGGATAAATGAGTGTGTGGCACTCGAGTAGATAATTTTTGAAAGGGTGACTTAGATTTGGCTATTGGTTAACGAGTTGATAGGGTGAATGGACTTAGTCATTCCATGCCTTTCCTACAAATACAAGTTCTTCATAAGAATAAGAGAATTCTGATACTTGAATTAATAAATATATATAAAAATAATATATCCCTAAAGTATCTCTTCCAAAAACATGGTAATTGTTTGTTTGGCGGGTTGTCCCAGACTTCCTGTACTAAGATGAATAGGGATGGTCCGGCCAAACGAGGTGGTGATTTCCCCCCCACTATGAATCACCTTCTAATCATTAAATACGTTCTTATCTAAGAAGACCTGGATTGTACTCTGATTCTGTTGGCATGACATTTAGATTTTAGTGCCCAAGGAGAAGTTTTGTTCAACAAATTAAATGTTCAGATTTTTTAATTTGGACATATGTTAGGTACTTACATTTGACTGAGGTTTCAGATTAGTCTTTGTGTTTATCTCGTCTTAATCATTTGAATTTTGAATAGTTGCCTCAACATGAAGGAAAGATCGCAAATTGACTCCCAGAATTATGCAGCCTGGTCATCTGTAACCTGCAGATGGCAATACATATAAAGGTCTGAGTGTTCTGAAATCACAACAATTGGAGGAATTGCCCCTATTATTTAGACTCATGAAACATCACGTTTTGTAATTTTAGAATGAAGAAGGGCAATCAATTTCGTCTTCGTGCTGTAATGTTAACATTAGCTATTGCCCTGTGGCGACCTTGTTTTCCCTGATGTCAGCTTGAAACTGGAAAGCAAGCTGTTTATGCCAACACATGGTGTTGATATTGAGGAATTATGACCAAAATTAACGATAAAACCTTTGCTAAATCAATTTGGAAACATCCGATCAAGGACCACCAACATACATGTGCTTTCGTTTCTGGCCTCCTTCAGTACTTGGATATGGTTTGTTTATATCATTTCAATGATTCGAGCGAAGCTACCATGAACTAGTGCTTGTGGTTTACAGACCAAAGATAAGATATATGCCCTTGAGTGAGTAAATTTACCAGTGCAATATTCCTCGTCAAATGTGTCATTGATGCAGACTGCTATGCTTTTGTATAATCAAATTGGTTCTCTGTGTTGTTTGATTCATTTTTTTCTGGCGGTGCCATCCCAACTTTTTACCTGTCGTGCAAGAAGGGTGGCCGGCTTTATGGTATTTAATTATCTGATCTTGATTTAACTCTGTCTAGGAGTTCAACTCTGATGAATTTGTTGCTTAGGTTAGTGCTCATTAATTAAGTCAGGTCCAGGCGTGCTGGAACTTAATTGTCTAGCATTTTCAAGTCAGAAAAATTCTAAATTAGAAACTACAGCTTGTGAAGTTATACGATCTGGGGTTATATAGCAGAGAAAAATCTTCCAAAGTGCTATGAACTCAAGCAATCTGATCGCTCACATAACCTCCCACATATTCTTTGAATTGCACTCGATCTTTCATTAGTTACAGTAATATCTACATATGAAACATAACGGTAGATCCTGAATGATTCTTACAAACAAGTTTCTTGCAATCTGTGTATCTTTTTTCTTTATCTCTGTGACTAACAAAAGATCATCAAGATAGAGTGCAGGTGCTATTATAAGCTTGAGTACGGTGCTTCTTATCATATGCACTATCAAGGACTAAGAGGCATACAGCCTGGTGGTGGAATTCAGGTTTGATAAGGTTCCAAACGACTCGAAAATCTGATCTCAAACTTAACCGAACCACTATCGGCAATCCATTTCCTGATTCTAGCATGTCCTGCATATTTCTTCCAGCACCGTACATGGGTTTGTTCCTGGTTCCCACAGACAATTGGAACAAAGTTGAAGTGTGGCTCTCAGCATATAGTTTTGAGCCCTGCCAGGTTATAAAAGCCACAGAAACCATTGTATTAGAAGCAAGAATAAATTAGATTTCATAATGTATCGCGTAAGATATGCTTACACGTGACTTTGCGAAAGGGAGGTGACCGAATGACATTTCCAAAATTGGTGGTTGAATATGAAGGCCGAAAATCTTGGACTTGTTTTCTATCAACAGATCAATGGAACAATTGCAAGTCAGGATATTAGTCGTAACACCGGAGCTGTCAATTCCTTCCCCTAGTCCAAATTGCCGAATTCCTGCCATCTGCATCAAATTTCTTGTAACTTTAAACCCACAGTTCAAAGAATTTCTAGTCCAAATTGCCGAAGAAGTTCTTTAAAAACCAGTCCCTCAAGAATTGGGTCATAAATATATCGAGGAAAGCACGGTGCTCATTCATGGGCCAGATCTTCGAATTTGCGAGCTGTCCTCTATTCTACGCCTAGAAATTAGGTCACATTGGTCCTAACCATTAAGCCTCTGTAGTAAAAATAAAACTACCAAGTCGTTTTGCTCTAGAAAAATTGGGGGATCCTCCTATTACGTGGAACTACATGTTTTACAAGGTTATCTGGATTGTGAAAAATATCTTGCTCTGTATAAATCCCAGTTTGGTCAATAAAAAAAACTAAATTACAATTGTTTGCAAAGACTAAGTACTATTACAATATAGAAGAAGAGAGAAAAAGATCACGTACCTTGATTGACATCTTGGGTGGTGGAGGTTTTGTAGCAACATAAAAAACAAGCAAAGCAACACACAAACTCAGCACAAGCCTCCAAAATATTTGCAAAGAAACCCACGCACATGAAGAGTTCCTCCTAAAAGAACAATATTTCCACCACCACCCACCTTTCTTCCCACCGTAAAAACCCTCATCTTCTTCGACCTCTTCCTCTTCTTCATAGCCACCATCACCGTTGAATCCATGGCCATCAACAATGATCAAACGATTCACCACATTCTCCGGTCCACTAACCTTCTTCTCATTGAGGAAAGAGTTGTTTGATCCACGAGACGATGAATATCGGGAAAGGGTGAACCTTGCCACCTCAGGGTTCTTGCTGGTGAGTATACTATCGGATCTTGTTGGTGAATGGAACGTGGATTCCAGAATATTACTGTTTGTCTTGATATCCGCACTGTTTGCATGGGAGATGGTAGATGGACTTTGAACGTAGTACGCACACGGGTAGGAGTGAAACAGGGCCTCTTGGTCTTCGTTGTCCATTCTATGAATGTTGTGCTCGGACATTAATCGAGAGTGAGTGTTGTGCGTGTAGGAGAGAGGGGGAGATAGAAGAAGACACAGCTGGTGGGTGTTTGTGAAACGAGATGGGGATTTTAAAAGGGACAGACCAGAGGATGATTCCTTGGTTTTGCTTGGGCTAGGTTGTGAGTACCCTAAGCTTAATAATCACTTCTTCTTCGGTGCATTAGGTCATGTATGATTACAGAAATTTCTTTTTGTTTTGTGAAAGTAATATAAATTTGCAAGTGAAATATGAAGAATGATGATAAATTGATATCGCCATTGCTTAAAAGTAATATAAGGATCGATCTTCTTAATTAATTACTATAAGTTTGGCCATTTTCCAAGTTCATGATCACCTTCAAAAAGGGACACAGGGAAATTTATTATATGAAAAAAACAAAAAAAAAAGAGAGTTAAAACAAGGGGTTTGAGAGTGCAGTCAACAAATAATTATCCCAATAAATACAAAACGATTAATCATCAAATACAAAGAATGAGGATTCATATATAACTAGCAGCAGCGACATGATCACTGATCTGTGTATGTTAATTTAATTATGAATCTCTATCTAAATGCTAGCAAGTTAATTAACAAAATTCCACCGAATTTTTCTCGTTATAAGCACAAAATAATTCTCCTAGGTTTTTGGTCATCTTCGTGCCGAAAGATGATAGTAGGGGGTGGGGGTAAGGCCTGTAATTACGGGGGCATCTTAGTTCTCCCAAGACACCAGTGGTATTTAATTGCTTTACACCGAATTGTCTGTCTCTTTTACAAAACATCCCAGGAATGATGGCAAAGTAAGCACGCTTTAGCATTTCCTTTCTCTCTTTTAATTGTGTTTTCTTTCTTTTTTTAAGTGGAAAAAGCTCATGTCTTTGCCAAAAAGCGGACAAAAGGGCCTTTTTCAACACAGAAAACAGACTATGCATTCTTAACCCACATCCCTGTAATTATTCTAAGGGTCTCTTTATTATGATAGAAATGTCATATGCGCACCAAATCATATAGTCTCTGGCTCATCAACCTTCATGGTTTAAACATACCCTTTTTTTGTCTCTCCATAAATAATTAAAAAAAATCTTGGTTGGTTGATCAATTGATTCCATTACACTAGTCGATTGATGTTTATCAAGTGTTTGAGAAAATTGCTGTACAAGGTGGGAATACTCGATTAGAATGAGCAGTGGATGCTGTGCAAATTTTTGAATGAACATCCCTTGCTTTTGAAGAGATGATGGATTGAGATGCAAGAGTGTCCATTTATGGTCATGATTGAAGGTGATAGTGAGAACATCGATAAATAATCTGTTTGAGCAGCTTTTGCTTTTATATCACGACGTTATGACTTCCAATTGTGACTTCCATCATCACCATGGCCAAAAATATTGTATAGTGGACCTCCTGTTATTTATAATCGTTTCTCGAGGACAGTGTTTTCCTCCCGTTTTAAATTAACACGGCAAAATCATCTATCGAATTACCCAAGGCCACCCAAAAAAACGTTGGATTTGTGACTTTTCGTAGAAGTTAGGGCTAGCTCGTAGATTTCACCATTATTAAAGATTTCCCATCTTGGTTTTTTAATGAGAAGAAAAACTGGAATTGTGCAGATTGTATATATGCTGTGTTACTGTAATTCTGAAGTTAACAGCCGGATTCTACTGATTTCTCCAAGATTTTGCTGGCAATATTTATCTTTACATTATCGGATGATTTGCGTATAATGTATGATCAGGCTACAATATGTTCTTGTACATTCATGCATGCCTGCAGATTGCATTGTTGTCGTTTCCTTACCAGTCAGACTACGATCTTTGTTTGAGTTAATTTGCTGTCTCTGGAATTTCTCTCTCCCCTAACATTTCTCCAATAATGTAGGATATGCTGCAGCAGTTTGTGAGTGTTCATCCATATTTCTGCTGTAATTATTTATGCTATAACGTTGGATCTCCTTATCACTCCATCTACTCACACAGTGACTGTTTTCATCAGATTGTGCGTTGTTAACACAGTGGATATATTTAGGATCTTGACCATCCTCTCAAAAGTTTGTGTGGTTATGAGGGACGATGTGGAAGAAATCACCGGGCTTCCATTTTGTTTTTGTCCGTGATATTCATTCAACACAGAGATGCACACGATTTTATCCGTATAGTGGCATTGCGGTAATATGAAGTATGGAGATGTGCTAATTTGTCCAAATCAAATACAGAAACGATATGATTGTCTTGACAGTGGATAAACTATATACTTGAAAATTCATAAAATGGAGGACAAGGCGACGACCAACAACAATAACCACAAAATAAAATATAAATAGTGCTATGAAATGGTGTTGGCGGTTTCCTCTGTGATTCGATTCTTGAAAGTAATTGTCCATTGTGAATAATATCTAGAAATGTGTCCATAATATATAAAAAAAAAGAAAAAAAAAAGAGGAATGTAAAAAAAGAACATCATGCATTGCTATAAAATAGGGCGGCTAGGCTTGTAGTGATGATCGTTGTCACGTAAAGGATCTGCTATGCTAGCAACCTTCGGGCTTCTATGACCTTATTTGGGCCGGGCTAGCTTAGACAGATGGGCCTTGCTTAGTTATGTGGAATAAAAACATATTTATATATCCCTATAAGAATAAACAGCGACGCTTTGGCCGAGTGGTTAAGGCGTGTGCCTGCTAAGTACATGGGGTTTCCCCGCGAGAGTTCGAATCTCTCAGGCGTCGCGTTTCTTTTCTTTTTTAGTAAGCTACAAGCGAGTGGACATGAGAGGGTGGGAGTGTGATTACAGTTAAGAGTCTAAGACTTCCTTCATGGTGATCGGAGCGTTAGCCGCCGGCATGTTTGCTGATCAGATGACGGCTCAGAATGTGCCAATCAGATCTGCGATTGAAATTGAACAGTCGACTTGAGAGTCAACAACGCTGAGTATTCAAATCGCTGCCGGATTTAAAGCCAGCGATAAACCCTGAAATACTCCTTCGGAATCAACAGATAAGAAGAGAGGAGTGGGGAGGGGAAGGGTGTGTAGCTGGAATTGTTTGATAGACTGGTATAGATGGAATCTTGGAATTACTTAACCAGCTCAGGAAATGAGAAAAGTACAGATTTTTTAAAAAAAGTTCTTGCTTGACAAAACGTGGTAAGTTGTGCGTTTTGGTGACTCCCTGCAGTCTGGGATTTTTTTTATTGACGTCAGATTCGGCCTCGACCCGTGAGTTCATGACCCGACACTCTTGTTTTCGCTTTTGGCTTGTGCGCTCGCGGGTTGCTTCGTGGCGACGGTTTAGCGCTCTTGGAAGAGTTGTTGCGTTATTTTTAAGTGTTTTCGTGTAAAATATATCAAAATAATATTTTTATTTTTACAAATTATTTTGATATCAGACATCAAAATGATGTAAAACACCAAAAGATATTCATTTAAAATGAAAACAAAACTTTTGAATTTTGAGCAACCGATGCAAACGGGCCTTAGTTCTACCTAACATTTTAAATAAAAACTTTTGAATTATTTCCGACATTTTAAATAATTTTTCAAATATCAAATGCAAATCAATTTTGAGGAAAAATATTTTAAAATAATTTTATTAGTATTTTTAATATCAATGTATCAAAAATATTGAAAGTAAATATTTTAAAAAATCAGTTTGGTATTTTTTTAAATCAAATACTTTTTATAAACATAATATAGCAAATAACTAGTTAATTGTTCACACTAAATTGTTGGTCAATCAAATAATTTCTATAATTGTTGAGATTAAAATATAATATTTATACATGTAAAGTTTGAAATAATGAAATATATATATATATCTTATTATAAAAACAACAACATCAAAATCTTAACATCTAAAATTATCATTACTATTAATGACAAAATAATAAAAATTAGTAAATTACCCTCGAAAAAAACTCAAAAAAAATAACAAAAGAGTAAGTATGAAAAAAATATTATTATATTATTATTATATTACTACTACTACTGCATTAACAATGAAAAAAAAATTAAATCAAATATTAAAACAAACCTAAAAACTTTAACAAAAGAGCAAACAAAAAAATAAAATAAATGATAAAACAAAAAAAATTATTAGATGAGAAAAAATCACTTGACTTGAAAATAAAATAAAAAAACTAATAAAAGAAACAACAAAGAGAAAAAAACAGAATTATTAATTTTCAAATTATCATAAACACAAACAAAAATTTAAGAACTAAATCTTTCAAAAAACCAATATCACCTCAATAAATAAGAAAATAATAAAAACTAAAATTTAAAGCTAAGAGCACACATATATAAACATGGACAAAAATAGAGACTATTTCAGAAATATAAAAAAATAAAGGAATTAAAATTAAAAGTATAAGGGGCAAAATAAAAATCAAATATATTATTAATTTAAATCAAATGACAAAATTGAAAAAAATCAAAACCTTTGTACAAATTATATTTAAGGGATTTAAAACCAATATGAAAATTAAAAGAATGAGAACCAAATTAAAACTTCAATATATAATCAATTTCAATCAAATGACTCAATCGAAATAAATCAAAAATTATATTACAGAAATTAGGACCATGCAAAATAATTAAAAGTTCATGGACTGAAATGAAAACACCATAAAACCAGGGGTTTGCCTTGTACTTTTGCGTGCAGAAGAGATAAAAGGGTAAAACAACTTTCGACCGATCACCGTCGCTATATCGGCCACCATGGCGACAGCGTGCCCCAGTGAGGAAAGAACATGGAGGCGCATCGAGTGAGGCACTGGATGAGCATTTTAGACACTAGAGTACACGTGCGCTCCACCGAAGAGGCGTGAGGCGAATACCGTCAGTGCGTGTGGCACCATGGCCTGATTTTCAACAAATAATAAAAAAAATGTGGTCAATTATCGAACACCCTACAATCAATTCTTCTATATTTTGTTTTCTTATTGGAGGCACATTAGTATTTGGCTATTTTCAAAAAATAGAAAATCCTGTGGTATCCCTCGGCCAGAATTGTTTTTTTGTCTTATATGGGGGTAGATTAATATTTAGCTATTTTCAAAATTTGGTAAATTCCCTTGGAGCCCCTCCCGGCAACAACGGTTTTTTGTCTTTTTTGAGGGTTAAAACAATTATTTTACTATGCAAATAACTATAGAAAAATCAATAAACTGGTAAGCCGACCGACCTAATAAAAAATACACTATTACAATCCACAATGTTTTGTCTCACAATCTTCAGTGAAACACTAACCTATTTTAGTTCATTTTATAATAACTCTCACACCTAGTAGTTTAATTAAAGTCATTATAGTTTCTTACATTAACACTATATATTTTTAAACCATTTATAATTTATTCATTATACCAATTTCATTTCAGTTTACAGATTTATCTTGTTTGTTTTTCATAAATAGAAAATGAAAATTAAAGAGAACTAGATTTCTAAATTGATGGATGGCTAACTTTAGGTACAGGATTATTTAATTACATGGATAAATTAATAAGTTATAATCAACTCTTTTTTTTTTACTCTTTTATCCACTTTGTTTTAATTTTTCTTTTCATTAAATATGTTTTTTCCTCGTTAACACAAATAATATAAATTGATTATAACATTAAAATGTTAACAAGTAATTTAGTTAATAATGAGATGGATTCGGTAAACTTATATTGTCTAACCCAACCGATTATCCTAAGCAAAATAATTATTTGTGTTTGTGATGTTAGTATGCAATTTTTTTTTTTATTTTATTTTAGATTTATTGAAGTATAGATTGGAACAATGAAATTGTCTTTGTTTTTTGCACGAGTGCCTGTTTTTCCTTCTCTCTTTTTTCACCCTCCTTCTCGGTTTGAGTGTTTTTCACGCATATTTTCAAAGCAACTCTTACATTTTTTCTCTCCAGATTCGATTATATTTATTTTTATTTTATTTTAAATAATTCATAGATTTGAAGTTTTCTTCGAGCTTAACCATTATTTGATTATTATTTTTACTTTTCAAATCTAAGTCTCATTCTTTTAATTAAATTATCCTTTTAATCACCACTCAATATTTTTAATCATTCTTATAATTAAATTGTTTTTTCAGTTACATCCCTTGATATCAAAGTTCATTTTATTTTCTGTAAGATTTAGCTTTTATTTTTCAGCACCCTGTTACACGTTATAAGACGTAAACAAAGAGTCTTTGACTGTATGTAACATGCTTCTTCTTATTATTATTACACGAGGGGTGTTACATTAATCATCCTTCTCATCTCCCACCATTAACAACCTTCACCTCCTCGTTATATGCAACTGTATAATTCACCACCTAATTATGCCTTTATTTCCCTTACTTTCTATATTATCTGCTATTCACAGTTCTCTTCTTCACGGGAACGATGATTATTGCACCAACTCGTTCCAAGAAATATCCGAATGCCTTGAAAAGAAAGAAACCGATCCAATTACATACCAAGAATCTCTGGCCACCTCTAATCTCTAATTTGCAATACTTATTGCATGCCTTGCCAGCAATAAGGAAGTATTCACGCATAAACTCCTTTCACAGATGGAAGAAACAAAAGGTACGTATAGAATGAGCAAGCAGAATATTGATGACAGAAAAAAATATTTTTGAGGGATGTGCCAAGCTAGAAAGTTTCAAAAAGAAGTTTGCTTTATGGGGGGGATTGTGAGGGTAGCTGGTGGTTATTCTGCTTGGAAATCAAGTAAAGGAAAGGAAGATATGTTTTCCATGAAACCTTCGAAATCCCATCCTCCCATTCTTAAGTTTTCTCCTTGCCAATGATTCTCAAGCTCCAACATGTCCTCTACTTTAAATCTCTGATCAGTATTGTTGAAGCAAATATTATCAGAGCAGTTGTTGTTGTTGCTTTCCATGTCAATTATGCAATTACTGACTGTATTTTTCTCTTCGAAGCTTCTACTCTCTAGTGATGGAAGAGTGAGGCCCATGTTGTTAGTAGCCTCCAGAATCCCATAATGATCACCATAAAACCCATCTCCCATGCCCACTTGTGTGAAGCATGTAGACATGTCAAATAAACTCGCTGCACCAGTCACATCATTGCGGCTGTTGAGCATGGAGAAGGAATCGAATTGGTTGCCTGTGACCATACCCTGCATGGATATGGATGATGAGGAAGATGAGTCCATGCATAGAGTCATGATGTCGTGATCATGCATGGGCATGATGTTTCCTATGGCATAATCTCTAGGCTCTGATGAATCACTGTCATTTGTGGAGAATGTGGAAGTGTTATTCATCTTCAATCTCTTCTTTAACGTGGAGTTCCAAAAATTCTTTATTTCGTTGTCTGTCCTTCCTGGAAGACGTGCCGCAATCTGAGACCACCTGCTTTGTTTAAATACATAAATGTGAGTCTGTAACAGACAGATATCCACATATAATTACAAAAATTCAGAGACACACATATATATATATACACACTCACTCCAAGCATGCAACTTGTAGCTAGTTATGCTGAAAATTGATTAATGTATTTTTTAAATGTTTTATGAGAGGGGAGGTTTTGTCAGAACTGTTCATTTTAAATTTTGTACTGGTAATGCTATTTTTCTATACAGCAATATTGGACCATTTTGGATTAAAACATGATAAGTTCTATGAGAATATTCAGCGAGAATTGTTCAGAACATTAATGATTTATGGGCGATCAAACTAAACGAAGCTGGAAATCTCAAATAAGAGGCATTTATGATATATCATAAATTGTTAATTGTTCTGGTGATCAACTATTTTTGGTCCATTTAGCAGAGTTATAAAACCAACTGTAAACTATGTATACTCTCACAAAGCATACCAAATTGATGACCCACTGGAGCTAGATAGGATCAGCAATGGCATCGCGACTCTAGCTAGCTAGTAAACGAAGAGAAGGCAAAATGTGCATGGATATTAATGCTGGCATTCAATGTTTCTATACATTATATCCACTTGATATCTACTAATTTATGTCTGGGAGGTTTTTATAATTCTCTCGCCATCACGAAAGTACTGATGAATAATGGCAACTTGTCTATGCTACACATTTGTTACAGCTGGTACTACTATATCTTGTGAATTTTCAAGTAATTAAACTAGCTAGGTCTGACAACCAATCTCCTTAAGTAGTTGGTAGCTTCTATTTTCTTATCCATGCATGATCGATCGATCCAAGAGTATCTTGATGTATTTACAAAATGAAACAGCGCCAGCTGTGCGTAATGATGCCAAGCAACTGGGATTATTGACATAATTAAAATGAGTCTAATTAACCTTTGTACTTCATTAACGTTATGTGGTGCTGTTTTATATATATATATAACATTATTTGGTTGAACGTTATATATAAACTTAAGAGAATAATAAAGAAAACGCAGTGGTGGTACCTGTTGCCAAGAATGGAGTGCAAATGGATGATAAGCTCTTCTTCTTGAGGACAAAAGGCTCCACGCTTGAGGTCAGGTCTCAAATAGTTAATCCAACGAAGACGGCAACTCTTGCCACACCTTTGCAACCCAGCATTCCTAGCAATATCACTCCAACACCCCTGTCCATTAGTTAACATGTACTTGATGAGTTTCTCATCTTCCTCTGGTGACCATAAACCCTTTCTAAGCTTGGCCTTGTTCATATTACTATTGCTCGGCAGTACTCTATCTTTGCCCATTAGATCCGGCTTCCTCATCGATCGTGTCTGACAGTGCTCTGATCAGCTAGCTAGCTATAGCCAGTACTACCGGAGCTAGCCTCTCTTCTCTTAATTCTAACTTGTTTGATGGAAATGAGATCGAGAAAGCGCTATATAGCTAGGCAAAAGATAAATGTCGTTAATTTGTATACTGGTCTATTAGAGAATTAAAGAAAACGAGGGGGGAGAGAGAGAGAGAGAGAGAGGACGCTTCATGGAGTGGTAAGAGTGATGACGATTGTGATTGTTGTGGGGTTTGCTTGGCAATAAGAATATGAAGAGAGAGAGAGAGAGAGAGAGAGAGAGAGGGCAATATTTGTGTCTGTTGTTGGTTGATGGGTAGAGTGGAAAACGGATTGGAGGGGCCGGCCAGGACCTCCTTAGCTCGTAGAGAAAGAGAAGCGACGTCGGTTGGTCTTCTTGTCTTTTTCGATGCATTTTTCTTCACTCACAAGGTAATCATCATGTGTGTGTGAGAGAGGTACAATTTTGCTTCCACTTCACATAATGCTCTCTCTCTCTCTCTCTAGGTTTATACTTCTAGAACACGTGTGGCGGGCTTCAAATCCAGAGAGAGGAGATGCGCGAGTGCTTCCAGTACTGCAGCATTTTCTCTCTAGCTAGGGCAAGATCATTGTTGCATATTAATTCGTTACATGCTTGTCGATCTGTTGAGCTTGATTAAGATTAATACTAGCTGACGTGAATTACATTCAAAAAATTTCTCTTTACTGCCAGCTAACTGCCTGGTAGTATTAATTTGCTTCTCAAGCAAATTACTTTCTCATTTTCCAAATAACAGGTAGCTAGGTCTAGAGAAGATATCTTTTTTGCAGCCAACAAGCTCCTCCCCCCTAAAATGCTTGCTGCCATGCAACTTAATATCATTAGATTTCGTGTGACAAAACAACAGTGATCATCCTGGGAAAAAAATGAATCAGAGCATCCATCATAAGTGCGAGCACCTAATTAATCATTTTAGGAAGCACGAGATGGGTGTCATTAGTCCTCTATGTATAGCTGTAGGTACAAAAATATGTCCATTTCATGTGTTGATCAGCTTACTTAGTTGAGGACCTAAGGATAAGGGAAGAGGTTAATGAGCTAATTAAGTAGATAATGGTAACATCAGTCAGATTGGCTGACTGTGTTCATGGATAATGTTAAGGTTTTTCTTCGTTTCCAATAAGGACATCTGCTTGTCTTGAAAGGCTGCTTGAACAGTTAAAAGTAAATGTATATATTCATCGATTCAAATAAATTTCTGCAGAAGTATTTCATTTCCTGTCTGTTAACATTTGGCCTTTTCTTTTCAATTTTTAAAACCCCGACATCATTATATAATATAAGTAATCTGATATTCAAAATGATCTTTATTTCACATTCTCAGAATCATAACATCAATTACTGTTGCTATAGATTTATCCTACATACATTTCTAAAACAACAATAATGATAGCAAATAAGCTATTTAAGGACCATGATATATATAATGTCTTGTTTATTTCTTTATACAAAATAATTAATGCAGAAAATTAATTATTAATTAAGTTCGGGAATGATCAGCACCAAGATATTCTCCCTTTGAAGCGGAACAAAATGACCTTGACAGTTGGTCTACATCAGTGATCAACAAGCTTGGCACCATTTGATATTTAGACCAGAAAATGAGAATTTGAGGATTTTAGCTTTCTCAGGGCAAAAGGAGACCTCATAGCTTTCATTTTCTCATGTGCTGGATCACAGTTATCTACTATCCTATAGCAATTCCCTTTCTTTACCTAACCCCCTCTTCCCTACATGCCACGAATCGCTCTAAGGAAGCATTTCATGTATATATATAATAGGAAAGGAAATATATATTCAGTATCAGCAATTTCGAATTAGTCATTGTCGGAGCCAAATGAGTATTAGATGAGAGCTAGTCCTGGTCAAATCTTGTGAAACAAGAGGATCATGGAGTTGTTCGATCTTTGATCCTCTATCCTCTGTGTTGAAAGGGACTGCAGCAAATTTTCAGGTAAAAAGCAAGCACTGCAAAACTCTGAAGCTACTCAAATGGCTCCAAAGCATTCTCTTCTGTCTAAAAACAGCTGTCCGGGCCAAAAAGAAAAGAAAAGAACATAAAAGAAATCTACCTCATCTTATGAGGCTGTCCTAAGCAACGTGCTCAACTTTGTTAGAAAGACAAGAAAGACCACGTAGCCTCGATGGTTGTTAACTTTGTATCCAGAAATGTGCATGATATCCTTGTCTGCCTTCAAATATAGCTAGGGGCCCAATAAGAACAAGTATTTCAGCAGTGCTGGATCAAATTAATTATGACTTAAGAACCAAAAAAGAACTCACGAGAACCATGAAACAGAAGTGAAGACAAATAAAATATTTTGGTTGGTCATGATAATGTAGCCCAATTTATTCATCACCTTAAAAGGAGAAGCATTGGCAGCTAAAAGGTCCGCGACGTTATGAGTGCCCTTCCTTTTTAGGGTATCAATGCCAAAACGGAGAGTTTTTAACAGAGGCCCCCACTAGAAGTGATGATCAGCTCAATTATTTGCTGGTCTTTTTGTTTGCCCTGAGTTTGTTCTACATACATACATGGCTGGCTAAGACATGAGTTGATTTGTTTGTCGTATTTTCATGTGGAGATCAAAGAGAGAAGAGGATTTGCTTCCATTGTAAAACAAGTCACAAATCACAAATAAATTATTATATCTAAGCTAACTAATTTACTCGAGATCTTCATGACCAGTTATGATTTCCATGGGTCTCCATCTCTTCACTTCTCATGCAAACAATAGTTGAACCAAACATTCGAGATGACTTCCTTGATTTCCAATGTTGCTGCAGTGACTATCACGGGATCCGCATTTTGTGTCGATTGGTCGTTATAAATAAAATCAAATTGAAGATATATATTGTAAGATCGATCGATGTTAAGAAGAACATTGAAGCTCCTGCACGTTTTGGACCATTTACTTTCCAATAGGAGGGGGGCACAAATTAAGGAAAAGGATGATTCGTAACAGTAAAGCTTTGAACTGCTAACAAAGAGGGACCAAAAATCGAGCTGCGTATTTCTATCAGTTTTTCGTGGTCATATAGCGATACTTATAGCTCGTTAGCTTTTCCGCGCTCTAAATAAGGTGGAAGTGTAACACAAAAGTCTTTTTTAACACGTAGGAGCATGGGAGAACAATAATAAAAATAAAAATAAAACCTTTTTTTATCAGTGTCAATTTTGGTCCCTTTATTTTTTATTTTCACAAACAACAAAACCACAATCTCTTTTTCACAAAATTGAGCATTAGTCCAATGCTCATATATTTGATTGAAATTATAATAATTTAATGGGAAAAAATTAAAATAAATTATGAAGTGAGATTTTTTATAATCAGAATGTTAAATGAAATAGTTCAAAATATCATTGAACAAAATAGAAAGAATGAAAAAAAAAACTAAGGATAAAAAAATCAAATCAAATAAATGACTTGTCTTTTAGTGAAAATATAAAACCAAGAGCTGATTTAGTTTTCTTTTAATAACTAGCCAGTAGGTTAACATGATGACGTGTCCAATCAAAACTTGATCGAGGTTTCTCCAACTAAAATAATATTGTTTTAAGTATTTTTTGAAAGAAAACAAATCACTTATAGGGGTGTTTGGGGCTAGGGTTGAATTGGAGTTTTGAAAAAAATAATATTCAAATTTTTATTTTTATTTTTATATTTTTATAATGTGTTTATATTGAAACTAAATTTTAAAAAATAAAAATATTATAAAAAGCAAAATTTAAAACATCCCAGATTCTAAAACTTTTATTTCAAAGTTTTGGAGCCATTTTTAAACTTGAGAATTGACGTCAAGCAAGCAAATCCCCTTGCGCAAGTCGTATTGAGTGTTTGATAATTGATAGTGTCGTGCAGGTACAGCCACGTCAAGCTTCATGATTCGAAGTTCCAATGAAATCACTGGTGCGATGCATCCAATATCCATGCATTCATATATGTACGAAGAGTCACTGTTCCAACCCAAATGCTAAGAAATTGATGGATGGCTTCGTGCTACGCGCCCGCCATTAAAAATATTTTGTACAAGAACATAGAAGAAAGTTTGCTATAAATATTTTGCATTTGAGAACATTATTAAAAATAAATAATACCATTAAAAAGTTGGAAGCAAATTGTTGTTTAGTTTGTGAAAAAGCTGGGGGGGAGGCGGAATCGAGTTCTACTAAAAAAATTAGGACAGTTCACCTTTTATTTCATTCTTTTAATTTGAAGAAATCATGTCAATATTTTTTTGCATGTTTTAATTTATTTATTTTTACCTTGATTAAACATAATCTGTATAAAAATGTGAAGGTTATAATAAAAGTACACACTCAAATATATATATATTTATATATATATATATATAATCCAAAAATGAAAATTCACACTCAATTAGCAAAAATAAAAGTAAGTGCACTCAAATAAAAAAGTTAACGCATCAAAAATATCATGAGAGCCGCACTAATTAGTCTGCATCCAAAAAAACTAGCTGCTATAGGAAAATGAAAGGCGAAACAAAAGAACCCAAAGCGAGCACATGTGTGCATAAACTCAATGTGGAGGTGAGTAATCTTTGAACAATTATGACCTTCAAAAACTTAGTGTCACCAAAATCTCAGCAAGAAAGTAAAGGTGTATTAATGATTGCCTGCACAGATTTTTATTTGCGAACGTCCCATGTCAAAAGGGTACGTACAGGTGAACAAATCCAAACAAGAAATACAGATAACGTTTCCTTCATGGAGCATTGATAGAAGTTGGTCCAGATGTAACCTGGAAAGCTTGCATGTTATCAGGTTTGGCACCTTTCAGAGGGCATCGAAGTCTACAGGCTCACGCAGGAACCTCTCCATCTGCTTCGCCCTAGTTCTTATGGACATGTCAAACAACTTCTGCTCAAACTCTATCATAATCCCTCCAAGAATGCTAGGATCAATCTGGAACAAAATAAGACTATAAATTTCACTGTGACATAGAATCAAAATAACTGGTTTGGGTAACAATGCTCACCTTTTGTTCAACCTGGACCGTCTTCCCGCGTCCAATAATATCCTGCAGAGTTTCCTTCAATTCCTTCTCCTCTTGTGGGGGTAGAGGCTGGGATAAGAGTAACAGTAAATTCTCATTATCAAGAGGTAAGAAACTGACTTCAACGAGCACTTTACATAGCATGGATCAATTAGACTGTTAGGTCATAAGAAAATACAAATTCAAGCAGAGTATTATTCAAGGTATGGAATTAAGCATTTGAACAAAGCCAAAAATTATTACAAAACCCAAATTAGATCAGAATTTCTTTGCCCGTGGATTTGCCTGACCCGATGTACAAAACAACAATTGATTGCTGTGTAGGCTAGCTGCTTCCATACTTTTCATTGAGCAGGAACTCCACTAAGAATAACCAAGAGAGTGTAACCCAAAATAATATTGAAAAGAAGTGCATACAAGGAAGGGAATCCTTAAAATCTATAGCAGAAAAATATCACAAAGCATGTTTCATGTACCCTATAAAGGAAAAACAAATTGGAAGGAAAAGGAAAAAAACAAAAACACACAAAGACAGGCTAAGCGCAAAGAATAAACATACAAGTTGCAAACAGGCCAAGTGCCATTGGCCAACCATACAAGATCTATAATGACCACTATTATTTTGCACCTCCAACAAAAATAGTTACCACTGAGCAGCCAAACTTACCATGACAGTTGTGACCATAGCCTTTACTATACCCTTGTCTGCCATGGTCAGCTGCTTGAATTTATTTACAATGCTTTCCAAGTGATTTAGCCTCCCGTTCTCAGCCACTATAACTGGTAAAAAGGCAACAAAGAACCTTTCAGAGCATGATAATGCAGTGAAATGCAAGAATAATTTCTATCAATTGCCAAGAGATCAACAAAAACCTATACTAAGAAATTACAATGAAATGTTGTATAATAATAAATTTCTTCAGCAAAAGATTTCATAGAAAGAAGACTGACATAGATTCATTTTGGTATATTCACATCAACATGGTACAAAGAAATGCCACTAAATCATTACATGTTTATCAAATACAAAGCATAGCATTGGTAGAACTTCAAGCCTTATATAAGTGAAGTTCAGTACAAGGTAAAATTTGCAAGACAGATGGAGTCAAATAATTGTGTATGCCTTAGAACATGAGGTTAAAAGGCCTGCAGCTACAGTTCCAACCCAAAGCAGGACAGCCTATTAAGATAACAAATTGCAAGAGGGCATCGGCTTCAGGTGTCAATGTGTTAGTTCTATCACATCATAGTATAAATAAGCTACTAGACTAGCCAGCAACACATGAGAGCATCAAGATCCCATCCCCTGATGAACAGAAGTGTAAAGCAAAGATGAACAGAAATGCTAGGGAGATTTTCTATAAATTCATAACATTGAGCACGAATCAACAAAAGCTAAATTTATACTAGCCCAGTGAAAGACAGTAATACATTAATCTACATGTTGCTTGAATATTTACCAAAAGAACTTAAATTCACTATGGTCAGAAAGATTTGATTCTCACGCTTCAAATACCAGTTACAAGAGAAGCTTATCGTACCCAAGAAATTCTTCGTAATGTCTGAAAATTTTGCTGTAGCACAAATTTCATTAATGGCCTTAACTCTAGTATCAGCACGCACTGACAAGTCCTTCAAGAACTGGGAGAATTTAGGGCTTTTCTTTGAAGCCTCAATGAGGTCAAGAATTTCAGACTCAACCTGATCCAGCACCTTGGACCTTTTGGCCACTACGAACAAAGCAGAGGCATAGTTTCCAGTTCCCCCGTATAAAGTGATAGGCAACTAATACCAAAAAAAACCACCAAATCAAGATTAGAACAAATAAATGCAGCTACGTTCTGATTTTGAATGACTATCTCTGCACTTCAATTTACGTTTATCTTCAACCTCTATTTCCTAGATTTATAGACTTCCCAACATTCTCATGCATTAAAAGAATGAGGAAAAGATTCTGATTTACATTTATTACTCGGAAGCCCTGGAAATCTAGTCAGCTCAGGTTTTGAAACATCATTCACTAGATTGTTATATCAATGTGATCGATTTCTTGTGATACCATGGGAACATGAATTCAGAAAGAAAAAAAACAAAGAGGAAAAGGGTTTCGAAAAATCTTTATTTTCTAAGCAAGCAGTGTCACGGCATAATTTTTTAACACTGTCCAGTAAGTTTCAGTAAAAAACAGTGAAATATTCTCCTTTTATTTACATGGCAATTAACATAAGATTCAAAAAATAACATGAAATATATGTAGCGTGAGAGAAACCAAAGTCTAAAATGCAAATGAGATCAATTACCTTGATTCTCTCCTCCTTCTGCACAGATGAAGTGCTGAGATTTTTCGAGGGCTGCAACAACAAAATGGCCCAACAGATTCAGATGCCTCATTGCATCGATTAAATTAATCATTAATAGGTATAGAGTGAGCGAAAATCTCGGAAATAACGCACTGTCAGGGGGCGATAATGCTTCGTTTCGTTTCCGAGAAGATGAAAAATTTATTGAATAGAAATAAAATTAGGCATCGAACTCCAAAAACAAATCAAAAGAAAGGAAAAGAACGCTACGTTTGGTTTCTACCAAAAATCCACTGTATTTGAATTGGGTAATTTTGTTACCTGAAAAGCGGTGAACGCAGGGGTCAAGACGGAGCGTTGAATAGCCGGTCGTTGAGTAGATAGAGAATCAGATCTCAAAATCCTGTTGAGAAGAGGGAGGCCTGATCTGATACGAGCAGAAGCCATTGCGAGCAGGTTACTGGACGGAGAGAAGAAAGGCAGTTGTTAGAGGAGACGAATTTTTTTAGGGTTCGGTGACTGGAGGTGTGAGTTGTGATGCCCTTTTGCACCTGTGCGTCACTCGAGGGTGCTTCTCTCCCTTGTGATGCTCAAGTTAAATTGTGACACGCGTACGTGGAGTTGCACCTCGCTGTTTGGCTACGGGGTGATATAGTTCTGTTCATGAATTAGGAACGCCTGTAAAGAATACATGCATAACACTCAAAAAAAAAAGAAAAAAAAAGGGAGGCTATATTGTGGTGTGCAAAAGTCATTTTTCCTCTTCAGTTATGTAGTAGATCAGTGTTATGATATATAGTGAATAGCTATAAATCGTGCGATAGAAATATTGCAATGCATGTATTATAAAAATATTTTATAATATTTTCTTATCTCTTCGATTGCGTATTCAGAAAGCAAGATAAATGAAACTGTTTTTTGCATCTCAACGGCTATTGCATGCATTTTAATACTTTTAACATAATTAAATTGACTATAGATACCAAATTATATATATATATATATATATACATGCTTATGCAAATTTTAATAGTTATGAACAATATATAGTTGTGCTTTTATGTAATAGTGTATGTGCTTTCTAGGAGATTATATTTTTATTTAAATTAGTTTTTTATTAATAATTACCAATCCAAACACTAGTAATTTAATTTGTATTTCTCTTACAAATAGTTTTTACGCACCAGCTTCTTCTCCCTATACTGAAATTGAAGCCCCTATAGAAGATTTTGGTGGCTTTTCGGGTCAGCAATGATCCCTGCCGTCGTAAAATAAGAACACACGAGAGGATTTTACCATTACTAGACCCACATGCGGATTTTGGGTTGTGTTTGTTTGTTGATTGACATTTGCTCTGTTTTTGATGGACTGCGTATCATACTTGAAGATTCTGATTAAAAATGAGGTTGACTTTTTGTGTATGGGCATTTCTCGTTGGTTTTGAATTTTTATGGTTGTTTTTCATATTTTGTTTAGGGTCGAGGTTTTTGCAGTTTATTTGGCATGGCAAGTGTTTGGTTTGGTTTCTATATGGTTTTGGGAGGAATCAAGTGATTTGAAGAACGAGTCATGTTCGAAACTGGATTTTGATAAACTTTGTGATACAGAGATTTCGTTGGAGAATTGAAATGAAGACAATTCAATGACAAGAAAGGAAGTGGTGAATGATGGTGTTCTTGACAATTCATAAATACAATTCCTGATTTTTGTTATTGTTATCCTTCATGGATGGCTTCTGAATATGTAATTTGAAGTTGAATTACATTGAAATTGTGTCTGTCTGTTTAATGGATACTCATGAATTATGAGAGGGCTTTGTCTATTCGTATTTTCTAAAATCCAAAATAGAGACCTTGAATTTAAAGAGTAAGAATTTTAATGCTTGCATTGTAATACAATATGTAAATCACATAAGCATGAATCTATCGGTGTACTTTCATGTTGAACTAGGACATGGTATAGGCGTTGACATTACATTTTTAATTTCACAATTTTATGATCTGATTGTAAAATTTGAATTTCTATTATATTTTCATTAGTATGGTTAAAAAAACGATTTTGACAAGTTGCATCATTGCAGAAGTGTTCTCTGTTCTCTTCCTCCATTGATCTCAACACATGGGAAAGAACAAGAGAGAGATGGTCAATTATTCTTTCCTGGACTGGGAATTTGTAGCATGTCAAAGTACAACTACCAACACGCCATCAGCACTGGAGCCAGGTGGAGGTGGTTATGACAGAACTCTGCTTGACCGACTCAAATTTGACAATTCAGGAACATGTTTAATTTTTAGTATTCTAAAAGTATTGAAGTTATTTGAGCATGTGAACACAAAGGTAGTTTACTTTAAACGTGTCTATATATAAAAGATCAGTTGATATGAGATGGTTAGTTATTCGAGGACCAGTACATGTATATAAGATTCAGAAGAAAAGAGAGAGTAAAAACAGAGCATCCATGCTTCAAACACTGAATACTCGCAATCACAGATTGTATCTTTCACGAGTACAGACCATACATAATAAGATAACAAAGTAATGATTACAAACTCATTACCTCAACATGGAAACTGGAACGGATCTTTAAGGACCGGTAATTAAAGCTGACTCGGAATCAAGGCTAGAGAAGGTACTCACTGAACATTAACCCAGTACTTGAATATTTTTCTCTCAGCCCTCATCCTGTATTGCATGCCACCTTCAACTTCTTGCCTAGAGAAAACAACCCTGTCTCCGGCCCTCAGACCTTTTTCTTTCACAAATCGAATCCACTCACCGGTAAATACTGGTCTTGGGTTTGGATTGTTATTCCGGCGAATTGACAGCTTAAAGGTCCACTGTTGCTCAATGGTGTCTGAAACCGCAATGTTTATTGCATGCTGTCCCGCAGGGAATTCGATGTCTCCTAGATTGGCCATCGGAACTGTCAGTCGATGGCTGGCATCCGTTGCAGAGAGGAGCTTAGTGAAACGGTGCTGCTGCTGCATTTCTGGTTTATTTGGGAAGAGATTAAGACTTTGTTTCTATTAAGGTATACAAGAGATGCTTGAAGGTGGGGCACCCTGCTGACATTGCACTTTAATCCTGTGACGTGGTAGCTGACATGCGCGCGCTTGGCCAATCATTCCTCAAAACACCCCCCACACACACACCACCACCACCACTTATTATATTAAAACAGCCGCAAATCGCGTCTCCCCATTATTTTACTAATACAGAGCCTTGCATGTTTTGTCACCCAAGGTCAAACCTCTAGAAACCCCGCACCAGAAACTCCCCTCCCCAGCTTTCTTCAATTTATTTCACTTCCATACATTTTTAAAAATTATTTTTGATATTATTATATTAAAATAATTTAAAATTTTAAAATAAATTATTAGTATTATTACAATACCAATAGCAGGAGAGCAAATTACAAGGATTTTGTAACGTTAAAATATAAAAATTAGTGTCTAACATTTAATGATCTATCATGTTCTATATTCTTTAAGGGTTTTCAAGAGTTTTCGGTGCAGATATTTATGAAATGTTAGTAATCCAGCAATATACATTAAGAAGTATAATATTAACTGATTGATGTCCTTAATGCCAACATCTATTTATATTTTACATATTTTTAACAACATAGAACTCTCTTTCTTGATAACACTCATCACTATTGTCACACCTTGTTAGTTTCTGAAAATAATTATTGAAAATTCTATGATTAGATAATTTGCGATGAAATATTTGATATTTTTAGTTTACACATGTATTAATTGTCCAAACAATATTTTAAGTTTTTTTAAAATCATTTATTCTTAATAGATTGAACATTCAATTAATATCATGCTCGAGAGTCGCATCCTCTGTGAGAACACAACGTCGTGGTGACTCTCCTTACAAACATGGATTTATGTTGGGTTTTTTTGTGAAAAAGTGACAATTTTATAGTTACCTTCAATTTCTATTCAATCAGTTTGTCTTAATTTCATTACTTTGGCTATGGGTTTTGTAAGTATTTTTTTATTGATTTTTTTGTTTTGTAATTAATCTATGTATATTGTTTTTCTTTATTTTTCTGTTTTATTCTATACAAATAAGTTTTGGAAAAAAGTTATTTTGAAATAATATTTCAAATATGTTCATCCATGTATATTTGTTTTTTATTATTATTTTAATAACCCAGTTTCATATGTTTGTTTTTATTTATGTTATCTTTGATTGGTTTTATTATACAAGTTCAGTGGACACAAGTCACACAACGGGTGAATTATCTTGATGTATGTGCATCTTTTAGTTTTTCCACTTTCTATTTTAGTTATGACGAGCCATTGGCTAGTGCTCTCCACAATAATTATTTTATTTTATCTTATTTTAACATATATAATTTTTTATTTTATTCTTTTTTTGTTTAGTTTCGATTTCTTTATTATTTTATATTTTTAGTATAATTTTTAATTTTTATTTATATTTATGTATCTATACTCTTAATTTTAATTTTTTTTATTATAATTTATATTTTTATTAAATGCAGCTTGCATTAAAAAACAGAGTAAGTTTAGTTTTGATGGCATGAAATGAGAGTGAAACTCTCTCCTAAACATGTATAGTGAATCTTCTGTTGTTAGTGATATGTTATCTTTGTATTTTTATTTTTTGTATTTATTTTATCCATGTGTGGCTTGATATATTTTTAGTTTCAAATGATTTTTATTTAAAATAAATCAACTTATTTCTTATTTTATTCTTTATATTATTATATTTTAAGTATTTTAGAACATTGAGATTAAATTATTTTGAGATTTAAAAAAAAAACTTACTTCATTATATATATATATATATATAGGTGTATTAATATTAAAAAAATATCAAAATATATAATTATTTTTTAAGAGAAAAACCTTAAGTGTAATCGTTATCATTATTTTAAACGTTTTATCTATAGTAAAATGAATATATAAAAATAAATAATCAAAAGTTTTGTAGAATGATTATTTCGCTTAGATATATAGTATCATAAAAACAAATCTTGAACCATGCATATTTTTTTACATGTGAAAAAATTTGATTCTGACTATGGTAAAGCACGGGGCAAGTGACTCATATATTTTTTTATTGTAGATAATTTAGCTCAATTTTCCACCTATTTTGTCTACGTGTAGCTTTGTATATTTTCTGTTTATGTGATATTATATCTAGAATATTATGCATAAAAATGTTGTAAAAGTCAATTTTTCACAAAAAAAAACATTGACTGATGAATTACTTTGATCATTACTCTTATTTTTATTATCATGATCGTTAAATTATCATAATTATTATAGTTGTTATTATAATTATTATTGTCAATACTATCGTTGTCACCATTATTATTATTATTATTATTATTATTATTATTATTATTATTATTATAAAACAAATTCAATTATTTTTATTTTTAATATTTATTCTTCATATTATTATAATAAAAATATTTCAGAATATTGAGATTAAATTAATTTGAGATTTAAAAACAAAACTGAGTTCATTTTTTACATACATTTTAAGGCGTTAATATTAAACAAATATCAAAATATATAATTCACCTTACGTATTTTTAAGAAAAATACCTTTTAAATAATCATTATTATCATTTTAAAAGTTTTATCCATAATAACATAAACATATATATATATTTATATATATATATATATATATATATATATAATCAAAATTTTTGGAGGTTGATTATTTCACTAAGATGTATAGCATCGTAAAAAAATCTAGGAGCATCAATATTTTTTACAAGTTGTATAAAATTTTGTTCTCATTGCTCAAATATATTTTTTTATTGTAGATAATTTTGCTGAATTTTTTCACGTGTTTTGTCTATGTGTAACTTTGTATATTTTGTATTTATGTGATATTAGATCTGAAATATCTGACATAAAAGGCCATAAAAGTAATTTTTTCATGAAAAACATCGATTAATGAATTATTTCAATTATTATTCTCATGATTGTTAAATTATCACAATCATTATAACTATCATTATAGCCTTTGCTATAAATAATTAATATTCTAATCATTAGTGGTAATACTATCGTAGCCACCATAAATTTTTATTTTTTAAGATTTATTTTTATATTATTATATTAAAAGTTGTAAACTGAAATTAAATTAATTTGAAATTTAAAAAACCTTAGTTCAAATTAAACAAATATCAAAATATATAATTAGTCTCACATATTTTTAAGAAAAATACGTTTAAAATAATAATTATCAATATTTTAAACACCTTGTCCATAATAAAATAAATACATATAAAAACTAAATAATTGAAAGGTTTGTAGGCTAATTATTTTGCTTAGATGTATAGCATCATAAAATTTAGAACCATCAATATTTTTTTACATGTTAAAAAAATTGATTTTTGTTGTAGTGAAACTCAGAGCTAGTGGGTTGCTTATTTTTTTATTTTAAATAATCTGGCCCAATTTTCCCGTCGACTTTGTCTACGTGTGACTTTATATATTTTTTGTTTATGTGATATTAGATCTAAAAAATCATATATAAAAAATTGTAAAAGTATTTTTTAACAAAAATGACATCGACTCATGAATCATCATCATCATCATCATAATTGTTAAATTGACATAATTATTATAGTTATTATTATAACCATTATTGTTAATAATCAATATTTTAACTATTATTGACGATACTATCACTACTACCATCATTATTATTATAAAAATATTTTTATTTTTTAAGATTTATTCCTTATATTATTGTATTAAAAGTATGTCGAACATTGGTATTAAAAATTATTTGACTTGAAGAATAAATAAATAAAAACAGAAAAAGAACAAGGAAAAAATAAAAATATCAATTTTCAAATGATCACAAATACAAATTATAATTTAAGGACTAAATTCATTAAAAACCCTCAACAAAATAGGAAATAAAAAATTAAAAACCAAAACTAACAGCATATACATATAAACATAGACAAAAATAAAGACTATTTTAGAAATAAAAAAATAAAGGAATTAAAATCAAATCAAAAATTAAAAGAACAAGGATCGAAATGAAAACAAAATATATGATCAATTTCAATTAAAGGAAAAAATTGAAAAAAAAATCCAAACTTCTATACCAAAAATATCAAGGGATTTAAACCAAATCCAAATTTAAAAGAATAAGGACCAAAATAAATATTAAATATATAATCAATTTCAATTGAAGGATCATATCGAAACAAATCAAAACTTATATCACAAAAATAAAGATCATACCAAACAATCAAAAATCAGGGAATGCAATGAAGACACCATAAATAAAGGGGGCTTCATGAGTAATTTAATTTGCAGGAAAAAAGAGAGAAAAATATCAATTGACCACCGTGGGACGCCACACGCCATACCATGAGGAAGAGGATATGGCGGCATACCTAGGAGACGCCGAATGAACATTTTTCAACACTGGACAACAACCACGTGCTACCTAAACACCAAAAATATTCGCAGAAAATGATAATTAAAAATGTGAAATTACCTAAACACCTTTACAACAAACTTTTGGAATTTATCCTTTACGAGGTATATTCATATTTATTAATTTTTAAAAATGTGAAATTCCAGTAACACCCTCGATAAGAACCCTTGGTTTTTGTTTGATTTGAAAGTATTATGGTTATTTTACCGTGCACATAAAAGTGAAATTCGGTAACACCCCTTGTAACAATTCTTGATTTTTGTCTTATTTGAAGATATTATGATTATCTTACTATGCACAAAAATAAAAAATAAAAAATAACCCCAAGTCCAAGGTTAAAATTATTATGCATTAAGGGCAAAACAATAATTTAACTATTATAGTGCACAATAATATGTGTATATTGCTACAGTAAAATTCGCAACATTATTATACCTCTATGTTTTAGCTATTAGTTAATGGTACTGCACATTCACTAAGGAATCGATTCCATGTCCAAACATCACATGACAAGTAATTGGGTCACCTCATTATCGATACTTCTTATTTCGTTTTAAAATTATTTTTTATTTTAAATATATATTTTTATGTTTTCACTGTGTGAAATTAAAAATAAATATTTAAAAATAAAAATATTATTTTAATATATTTCTAAATAAATCCTTTAAAAACAATAAGTTACCTCTTGAAATATTGTATTCCAAGAAAAGAGAAGAAAAGAAAAGAAAACATGTGGTTTCACATTATTGCTAAACACTACCTCGAAATTTCAAACCAACTTTTTATTCAAAGCGATGCATGGAGTTTCATGTAAGCAAAAGAAACTTCCAAAGCAATTTAACATTACCATTTCTATTTTGTTCTGTTTCCTATGATGCTCATGAAATTTCCAAGAGTACGGCTTCAGATCATAAGCACTAGACTCTTATTAATGATAAGTTTTATACGCTTTCTACTCGGAAGGAAAAATAAAAGGAGAAAAAATCGATTTCTTTTCCCACGGATGTCCCGCTCCGACTACTGGTCGGACGAATCATCGAGAGATCCACCACACAATGCTCGATCTAACCGAATGCATAAAAACGAGGAATTAGATCCCGACTTCTATGCCTTCCTTCAACAAGTGCTCGTTGACAGCTGAATGGGCACCTGCAAGCGTAAAGCTTGAGATTTTGCAATGCGGTGAAACCAATAAAGAAGATGGCATGATAGAACATTGTGTGCCTGAAGCTCTTAAACATAACCCTAGAGCCCCATTTGAGAGAAGCAAAAGTATGCAGATTTGAGATTTTCATGTCTGTAGGGTTCTTAATACAGAGCTCCAGCTCTAATGGTTGATCAAATGCAAGATCTTCCATCTCATGGCAAAGACAAAGGGAAAAAGATGGTGCAATTCAAAATGTATTCAAGAATAAAAAACCAAAGACGTTATCTTTACCTCTTCCCTCGTGGAAAATGTTAGGTGGTCCCGCACCATTTAATTTAAATGGGCGGCTGCCACATCATCAAGTATGTGAGGCAGGGGTGTATAACACAAGAGCGGTGTGTGTGCCGAGAGTAGAAGAGAGAAAAGAAGAGAAAAGAAAACATTGTGGCTGCAAGACAGTGCTTCGTATTTCTTTGATTTCCAGCTTGTTCACCGTTGGATCGAGCTGAGATTTGGACAGAAGCTTCTAGACACATTGATCTTCATTCTGAACGGTTGGATTGAAGATTGGAGTTGTGGAACTTGTCCGTTTTGACAGCAAACGGGGCTGTCGATTGTGAGCCTTTCTCAAACTTTTGCTCTTTAATCTTGTTGTATTCCAAGAATAGATTGTTCTTGATGATATATTTTGTAGTCCTTAGTTGAATCTGAGGAAGAATATTGTATACCCATTATTTGTGATAGTGGAAGATTTAAGTGGCCTACGGTCCCGTGGTTTTTTCCCGCATCGGGTTTTCCACGTAAAAATCTTGGTGTTGATGTGTGTGATTATTTGCATTATATTGTGGTTTGATTGATTCTGTAATTTAATTGCACAAAGAGGGAAAAAGATTTGGGACTTGATTGGTAATTCGCTAAATCGGTACCCTATTGTTTGAGTTATTTTTCCCAACAAGTGGTATCAGAGCACTGGTGTGTAGATTGAATTTCTTGTGCAGTTAAAATGGAAAAGGAAGATTCGGGCATGATAAAGCTCACTTCCTCAAATTATTTTCTATGGAAAACAATGATGGAGGATCACTTATATTGCAATGATTTGGCTTTACCGATTGAATGTAAAGGAGTAAAGCCTGTTGAAATGGATGATGCAAAATGGAAGGGGCTTAATAGAAAGGCTACCGCTAATGTTAGAAAATGGGTATCTTCTAAGTCCATTAATCATATTTCTCAAGAACATGACTGCTATAAAGTTTGGAAGATGTTGGAAGAAACATTTGCCAAAGAGAGTGCACAAAACAAGGTTTTTGTTATTAGAGACCTTGTGAATTTGAAGTATAAAGATGGTGAAGATGCTTCAGTACATATAAATGAATTCCAAGGTTTTTTAAATCAGTTGTCATTGATGAATCTTGAGTTAGCCGATGAGATGCAAGCACTAATCCTATTGAGTTCATTGCCGGATAGTTGGGAGACTTTGGTGGTGTCACTTAGCAATTCTACTCCGAGTGGGGAGATCACTTTGAAAACAGTGAAGGATTGTATACTTAATGAAGAGAAGAGGAGGAAAGGGACAAGCACTACCGAGTCTCATGCACTTGTTACTGAAAGTCGAGGAGAAGTCAAAATAGGTTCTCTCATGGCAAACAAGATAAAGAATCTAGCAATAGAAAAGACAAATGGAAGCCAAGAGGAAGATCTCAATCAAGAAAAGGATTTAAGTGCTATTATTGTGATAAGCCTCGGGCATATTCAAAAGATTGTAGAAAGTATAAAAGAGATCGGAAGGAAAAGATGTAGACAAGAATGAAGAGAATGGTACAATTGCAGTTGTATTTGATGGCGATGTTGCCATTGTTTGTGATGATGGTTGTGTTAACCTTGCATGTCGAGATACTACCGGGTTGCAGATTCAAGACTTCTTACCATGTTACACCCCGACGTGATTTTTACACATCCTACACTGCTGGTGACTTTGGTCAAGTTAGGATGGGAAATCAAGGGATGACTAGTGTTATGGGCATTGGAGATATTTGGTTGGAAACCAATACTAGGTGCAAGTTGATACTCAAAGATGTTAGACATGTACCCGATATGCGCCTACATTTGATCTCTACAGGTACTCTTGATGAAGAAGGCTATCATAGTCACTTTGGAGATGGTAAATGGAAGCTCTCCAAAAATTCTTTAATTGTTGCTAAAGGGAAGAAGATGGGTCTCTACATGTCACAAGCCAAGGTGATCAAAGGGGAGGTGAATGAATTGAAGATTGCTCTACTGATTTATGGCATAAGCTGTTTGGACATTTAAGTGAGAAAGGTCTTGGCATCCTTGCCAAGAAGAACTACCTTCCTTTAAAAGATATGAACTTGAACACATGTACTCATTGTTTAGTTGGTAAACAACATAGAGTTGCATTTCAAAGACCACCTTCACATAGAAGATCACATGTTCTTGATTTAGTTCATACTGATGTTTGCTCTATGATTGACAAGTCTCTTGGAGGTGCATTGTACTTTGTTAGTTTTATTGATGATCACTCCAGGAAAATTTGGGCTACTTGTTTGAAATCCAAAGATCGAGTGCTTGATGTCTTTAAGGATTTCCATGCCAGAGTTGAAAGAGAAACCGGTAGAAAGCTAAAATGTGTTCGAACCGATAATGGTGGTGAATATAGAGGTCCTTTTAAGAAGTACTGCAGGGAACATGGTATCAAGTTGGAGAAGACAGTTCCTAAGACTCCACGAGAGAATGGAGTGGCTGAGAGAATGAACAGAACCATTGTTGAAAGAATTAGATGTATGCTCTCTCATGCAAAGTTGCCGAAGTCTTTTGGGGTGAGGCAATGAAGACTGCAGATTGCCATGATCAATCTTTCTCCATCGGTTCCCTTGAATTTGATGTTCCAAATATAGTTTGGATAGGAAAGGATGTTTCTTATGCACAATTTAGAGTGTTTGGATGCAGAGCATTTGTACATGTTCCTCGAGATGAAAGGTCTAAGCTTGACAAAGAAGACAAAGCAAGTGCATTTATTTGGGCTCGAAGATGATGAGTTTGGCTATAGGTTGTGGGATCCAAAGGAGAAGAAAATTGTGAGAAGCAGAGATGTTATCTTCTTTGAAGATCAAACCATTGAAGACTTTGAGCGAAAGAGAAAGTAGAGTCTAGTACTTTTATTCCCTCTAATTCAAATTCAATACCTACTCAACGAGTTACCTTTGATGCTTACTAATCACGGGAGATTTGCAAAATGATGATAATGGTGGTTCTCTTATTGAGCCATTAGTTGGTGATTCTGAATCAACTAATGATGATATTGATGTTATTCTCGAACAGGATATGCAAGAAGCTCCGAAGAGCCACAGTTGAGAAGATCAACTAGACCTCACCAACCTTCCACCAAATATTCTCCTCATGAGTATGTGCTGGTTACTGATGGGGGAGAACCAGAATGCTTTGATGAAGCCATGTCACATGAGAAGAAAAGTGAGTGGTTGAAAGCAATGCAAGAAGAGATGAAATCCTTGCATGAAAACCATACCTTTGAGTTAATGAAACTTCCTAAAGGTAAGAGAGCACTCAAGAACAAATGGGTGTTCAGGTTGAAAATTGATGAACATTGCTCACAACCAAGGTACAAGGCAAGATTGGTTGTGAAAGGTTTCGGTCAGAAGAAAGGTATTGATTTTGAAGAAATTTTTTCACCAGTGGTCAAGATGTCTTCAATACGAGTTGTGCTTGGTATAGCTGCTAGTTTGAATCTTGAAGTTGAACAACTTGATGTAAAAACTGCCTTTCTACATGGTGATTTAGATGAAGAGATCTACATGGAGCAGCCTGAAGGGTTTGAAGCAAAAGGCAAAGAGCAACTAGTATGCAAGTTGAAAAAGAGTCTATATGGGTTAAAGCAAGCTCCAAGACAGTGGTACAAGAAGTTTGATTCTTTCATGGTGGATCATGGTTTTGACAGGACCACTTCTGACCATTGTGTATTTATGAAGAGGTTTCCAGATGGAAACTTTATTATCCTGTTGTTGTATGTGGATGATATGCTAATTGTTGGCCATGATGCTAAGAAGATTCAGATTTTGAAGGAAGAGTTAAGTAAGTCTTTTGCAATGAAAGACTTAGGACCCATAAAACAAATTCTTGACATGAAGATCACACGTGACGAGAAGAAGGGGAAACTTTTGCTATCTCAGGAGAGATATGTTCAAAAGGTACTTGAGAGATTCAACATGAGCAACTCCAATCCGGTTTGTTCTCCACTTGCAAGCCACTTTAAACTAAGTTCTAATCGGTGTCCTTCAAGTGATGAAGAAAGAGATGAGATGAAAAAGGCTCCTTATGCATCCGTGAGTTGGTAGCTTGATGTATGCCATGGTTTGCACAAGGCCGGATATAGCTCATGCGGTTGGTGTGGTTAGTCGGTTCCTCTCCAATCTCGGTAAAGAACATTGGTCAGCAGTGAAATGGATACTCGAGTATCTCAAAGGCACTTCTAGCTTTAGCTTGTGTTTTGGCACTAACAAACTTGTGTTGGAAGGATACACAGATGCAGATATGGCCGGTGATGTTGATTCTAGAAAGTCCACATCAGGATACTTGATGAAATTTGCAGGAGGAGCAGTCTCATGGCAATCAAGGTTGCAAAAATGTGTTGCATTATCCACCACAGAGGCTGAATATATTGCTCTTACTGAAGGGGGCAAAGAGTTGTTATGGATGAAGAAGTTCTTGCATGAACTTGGTATAGTTCAAGAGAACTTTGTGCTGCATTGTGATAGTCAAAGTGCAATCCATCTCAGTAAGCATCCTACTTTTCACTCTCGATCAAAGCACATTGAAGTTAGATATCAATGGATTCGAGATGCTATGGAGATGAAGTCATTTGTTGTTGAGAAAATCCATACTGATAACAATGCATCAGATATGATGACCAAGCCTTTACCGAGAGAGAAGTTTGAGTTTTGCAGAAAGGAAATAGGCTTGGTAGAGCCTCCTAAATTGAACTTTACAAATTGATCGCTAGTATGGCGAATTCCTCACATGGTGCGTGAGGGGGAGATTTGTTAGGTGGTCCCGCACCATTTAATTTAAATGGGGGGGCTGCCACATCATCAAATATGGCTGTAGGGTTTTATAACAAAAGAGAGGTGTGTGTGCCGAGAGTAGAAGAGAAAAAAGAAGAGAAAAGAAAAACATTGTGGCTGCAAGACAGTGCTTCGTATTTCTTTGATTTCCAGCTTGTTCACCGTTGGATCGAGCTGAGATTTGGACAGAAGCTTCTAGACATATTGATCTTCATTCTGAACGGTTGGATTGAAGATTGGAGTTGTGGAACTTGTCCGTTTTGACAGCAAACGGGGCTGTCAGATTGTGAGCCTTTCTCAAACTTTTGCTCTTTAATCTTGTTGTATTCCAAGAATAGATTGTTCTTGATGATATATTTTGTAGTCCTTAGTTGAATCTGAGGAAGAATATTGTATACCCATTATTTGTGATAGTGGAAGATTTAAGTGGCCTACGGTCCGTGGTTTTTCCGCATCGGGTTTTCCACGTAAAAATCTTGGTGTTGATGTGTGTGATTATTTGCATTATATTGTGGTTTGATTGATTCTGTAATTTAATTGCACAAAGAGGAAAAAGATTTGGGACTTGATTGGTAATTCGCTAAATCGGTACCCTATTGTTTGAGTTATTTTTCCCAACAGAAAATGCCAGCAGCGAGTGCAGCAGATGCATTTGTCTTTGAGAACACATCTGAGAAGTTTCTGAAACACCAGCACCGCCACTTGCAATCACAGGGATGCTCACAGCATCGGAGATCGTCTTCACTAGATCTATATATATCGAATCCTTTCCCTTTACCTGAGAGCATCACTCGTAATTTTGCAAGTTATTTTACCTTGGTTTTACATGGATGCGCCCTGACATACAAGTAAACGGCACCGTAGCACACGTGAGCATTCTGGAGCTTTTGAAAGCTTCATCCTTTTTCCGGAACGAAATACACATGGCTCCCTTGGTAATTTGAGTTTCCGTTTTACACGAGCCTGGCTTAGTAAATATAAAATATAATTTGGTATCAGTTAAAATTAATTAAAATAAGTTATAACTTTTTTTGATTAATTACGAATTTGATTCATTTTTTTAATAGTTTTCTTATTGAATCTAGCCAAATATATATGACTTTTGAAAGGTAAAAGAATTGTTTTTTAAATAAAACGTCAATTAATATGCAAAAATAATTTTTCACGATTTAGCAGTAATGTTTTGATAAAAATAATTTATATATTTATTTTAATATTTTTTCAAGTATTTTTAAATTGCTTTATTTAAATTAAACTATATATAAAAATATTATTTCAATATATTTTTAAATAAAAATAACTCTGTCATGACCGCGAACACTATTTTAGTCATGAATCATGGCGTGGAGTTTCGATGAAGGACTGCTCTTCGAACATAGAATATGTGGCCTACATGGAAGCATCGTATGCCCCTTCCATGTCCTCACAAATCGGATGCATCGTGTACATATTTCTTTTCCTTTTCTTTTAAGATGTAATTACTATTGCTTTTATTTTTTAATATTAATATATCAAAATAATTTAAAATCATAAAAAATCTCTCCCATTTCAATATTGTTCTCGCACGAACTCAGGAGCTCGACACGTGACAACTAGCCATAATCATATAACACTCCTACTATATACTGGAACAATGTAGTTTATTAGCTTTGAATAACATTTTCAAATTTTTACACACATTAAAATAATTTAAAAACATTATTTTTTTAAAAAATAAATATTTTAAAGCACAAAAACAAAAACCATTATTTATCTGAAATTCATGGACGAAAAACTCGGGCAACGTCAATGTCTCCAGGTTCATAAAGTTATACTGTAACTTTTAGCTAATTACGATTAATTTTTTTTTGCTGGATCTGCCTAATTAATCAGTGATCAAGAGAAAAATCATAAGCCTGATGATTTGATTCATTGGATGTCCTTCGTTCATAATTTCCCCCATGTAAAAGAAAATTCAACCAATGATAACTTGAATGAATAATTTTCACCTCCCAATCATCACGCGACACATCAATAACATGAAAATGATCAATCATCACCAGCAGCAGCAAATTTGAATAAAATAAAATATTAATGGAAGGTAGAAACTATTAGTTATTATTACAATATTTTATATATATATATATATTAAAATAAAATATTAATGGAAGGTAGAAACTATTAGTTATTATATATATATATATATATAAATATATATATCTATATATATTAGAATAAAAAATAATTTTAAAAACATGCGGTACTGCAGCGTACACAGATGTTGCTGCCATTACTCTACAAAATAAACATATAACTATTCTCAGTATGACCAGAAATATCCAGAAAAATATAATGAAAATTGATATTATTTTATAAATAATTAATGCAAAGTCAGCCATCCACACCCAACTACTATTCCTTCCTGTAACTACAATTGAATTCTTCTCGA
Source organism: Salix exigua (assembly GCA_032356905.1). Taxonomy (NCBI): domain Eukaryota; kingdom Viridiplantae; phylum Streptophyta; class Magnoliopsida; order Malpighiales; family Salicaceae; genus Salix; species Salix exigua. Next base: position 6,630,692 of record CM063596.1, read on the forward strand.
GTTTCATATTTATTTTGTCATTATCTTGTTGAGATAAGATCATGTCAAATTGTCAATCTCTTGAACTCTTCAGAGTTCCAGACTTCCTCTGCCTGATCTCCCTTTCCTTAGTGACAAAGAGTTTTAGCAATTTCTATCGACCTTCATCCCAATCCTCTCCCCTTCATAACCTGCCCAAGATCTGGAAGAGAAACACAAGGAAGCTCTCTCCCGCTTGTCTTTTGAAACCCCAAATATCTTGTATGGATAGCCAGGACCCTTTATAGTTTGATTTTAATTACAAGATGCTGCAGCTTTTCTTTACAGTGGCTTTCTCGGCAGTGCCTCTGACTCTGTACATCCCACCTGTGAGGAGCTTGAATCTCTTTGTGGAAACCATGGAAGATCTGCTAAGGGAGTCGAGAGTTTACACCACTAGACTCTATCCACGTGCGAGGCACGTGTGGTCCAGGGTCTTGGATATTTTGCTTTGCAATTCCAGGTTAGATTAGAAGAGGATATTTGTTCATGTACGTTCTCTCTCTCTCTCTGTGGTTTACTTTTATTGTCTTAGAACTGAGTTAGATTGTAACATGGTGTTGTTGCTTTAGCTGTGCTTATGATTTTGTGCGGGATTATGTATTGTAGAGAGATGTTTGGGAACTGCAAAGATGCTATATAATAATAAAATAAAGGATGTTCTTCATGTTCCTTGTCCGTCCCAGAATTAGGGTTTGGAGATGGGATTTGCTTTCTTGATCAATCAAGATGGAGCAAAATTCGGAATTCTGGGTTTGTTTTCAGCTTGATTTCCTCTGAGAGGGGACGGTCGTTTGCCAGAAAACTATTTTTTTTAACAATTTGAGAGAATTGAAGCCATCCTTTGTCTGCTTATATAAGAAATGCACCACCTTTCAAGCATCTAATATCAGCATGGCATCTTCTTATAAGCATAGCAACAGCCCCAGATAACGGAGCCATTTGTGCATATTCACCACTCATAAGCCTTCGAGTTCAAAAATACAAGTTTTATTTTCTATGATGAGCTTCAATTTGCTTCCTTACAAGTTTCTCTTATTGACATCAAATGAATCAGGTAAATCAATTAAAGAACAACAATTAAAAAATGGGAGGTGTGGATGTATGAATACAAGAGGAAACAAGATGCAATGACCAGTTTCAACTAGACTCAAAAAATGTTTTAAGGAATGAATTTCAGCTGGAGAGCGTCGTGCAGGGCTTCAGGAACCAGAAAACATCCAAAGCTCTCGATTCTTTTCCATCAGAAATGGAAGGACTTCTGTCCTCGGCTTCCTTATCCTTTTTCATTTCTTGAAGGATTCCCCTTTCCTGCACAGTTCACCACCATCACATCAGTGCACCATCAAACAAACATTCTGAAGTGCTGTTTGATATTGTATTTCAGATGATGTTTTGTGAAATTTTATTTATTTATTTTATTTAACATTAATTTGTTTTAATTATTTGATGTGCTGATATCAAATTTATTAATTAAAAAATATATTGTTTTGATATATAGTTAAAATTAAAAAATATTTTTAAAAACAACCTCTTAAACACCTTTTATAGACAAGACAAACATCATGCTACATGTTGCACTTGTCAAATTAACTTCACACGTCAAGTGAAGGCTTGGCTCTTAATGTACTGAGAAGAAAACGATCACAAGATGGGATCCTTATGGGGATGATTAGCTGAGAATCATCAGGACTAAAGAGCCAGAACTTGTTCATATGTAGTGTTAATTGGCACTTTGGATTCCTAACTAATGGTTTCTAATTGCATGTTCATTGAATCTAATGACTTTCAGTTAAGTCCTTGTATTCTAGCCTAATTTATCCTAAAACTTCCTCTGCTTTTTCTCGGTGCAACTAAGGAAAGACTAGCAATAAAGAAACAAGCAACCATCTCTTCATCCAAATACTCAAACCTGCAATTGAATACTTTAGTTTACCATGTTTGTCACTATCATCATTAACTTGCCTTAAACCCCTACAACTAAAAGTTCAATATTGAGATGGAACCTAGTTGCGTTGCATACCGTAAACCTGGACCTTGAAGCCTTCGAGGGGGTAATTTTGGCGGGTGCACGATTGGCAGAAAAGCATTGAGGTGAAGGAGGATTGGTCCGAATTTGAAGCAGGCGCTCCTCTCCTTTGTTCTTCACAATTGCCAAATTCAGAGGGACTGGGATGTTCTCTGTATCCAAATTCAGAGGGACTCGGATGTTCTCTGTATCATCAACTCTTCTGTGCAATTCAACAACTATGATTTAGCCCCTTGAAATATTTTCATAGCATACGCAAACTCGAATAATTCATAGCCTTGTGCTCACAACATTTGCCAAGTCTAGGTTTGTTCAGGACCAAAGATTTTTAAGTAAACCATTTTTATTTTAGTTCGAAATCTTTAAGCTTTGGGAAAAAAAACCACAATTCAACGGCGATAAGAATAAATAGACTTTGCAAATCGTTTTTCAGCCACTACTCCCACATTTGTTCTAGCAGATTGTTTTCATCATGCATGCAAAGACTCTAATCTAAAAATACAAAGAAGGTTGAAAATTAGAACAAACCAACTTTTATCTGTTGCAATGACATAATCAACCTCTTTTCAAGAACCGTAACCTTGTCTTCTCTACCAAGTTCAAGTTAACTTCATATGCACAAATTTAAAGGACAAGCACAGAGGGAAATTAACTTACTTTTTCGTCCTTTGCTTCTCTTTGGCACTTCCCCTTTCATTTCCTTCGGATTTCTCTCCATCATTGTTAAGCAATGGTTTTCTCTCTTTCTCCTTCACATTCAACTCTCCCAGAACCTCTCTAGATCCCTCATTCACTACCACCCCATCTTTTTTCTCCCCCATTTGACTCTCCTCGTTCAAACTCTCTTTTTCCCTGGCTCTCGTTGCTAACTTCTTCAGCTCATTGCAAAACTCAGTAATATGGCCTAATATATCTTTCCCTGCAAACAAATTCTTTGCCGATAAAGTGCTTTTTAGCCTTGGTGCCTCACTGGTTTGTGGCACATCATCAATAGGTTTGTTCTTTTCACTGCTTGATTTGATCATTTGTTTCATAGACTTCTGGTAATTTGATGGTGTTGATAAATTTGGATTCCGATTTTCGCTATCGTCATTGAATTTGTCTCTATAATCACATGATATAAATGAAGACTGACTTTGCCCCCTTCTCTTCAATTTTGCATCTCTATATCCATAGAAAATAAAGAAGAAGAAAATTTTAAGATGGTTACTCGAATCTTGAACTCTTTCTTGATAAGAAAAAAAATCAAAATTAAAATCTTCAATTGGATACAAAATTTAAAACTTAATGTGGGTTTGCTTTGTGAATACCTTAGATTCTTGTCGCTGAGAGGATTTCTACTTCTAGCTTTATCACCTGAGCTTGAAAGCTGAACCACATCGATTTAACAAAAAAAACAGAGTCAATTAATTAAACTAGATGTAACCCGTGTTTGGTAACTGAGAAAAGGAAGGGAAACTCAAAGTAAACAAAATTTGAGACGCGTGTTTTATATTGTTTGAGATTCCATAAGGAAATGCAAGGATTTAACTTCAACCATGGATCAGCTAAATTGGTTACTCTTTTCTAGGTAAACAAAGGGGAAAAAAGGCTGCGGACTTTGAGATCAAAGAAAAAACCTTAGAAGTTGGCGTGGTTTTAAAGAAATCATCAGCTGTCTTTGGATGGTTACAATCTGCAACAGAAGAACATTAAAAGATTAGAGAGTAAAGAAAAACATAGAAAGAAAAGGTGTAAAAAGTATTTGAGTAGATTCATACCAGGTCTGCAAAACCACGCCTCATCATCTGTGGAGTCTTCAGGAGCAACGAAATCAAACCATTTGGGTGCATTTAAGTTCTCGTACAATCTATCTTCTACGAACACAGATTCTATTCTCTTCCAATCTATTTTTGCTGGTTCCATTGCAGAGAAACAACAAGACCGAGAAATGGAGCGAGACTATTACAGGTGACGAGAGAAGGGTTTGTAGAGAGAGAAATAAAGACCCGAAAACTGTGAGACAGATGTTAGAGAGGTGTAAGAAATGTAACCGTTACTGCAGAGAGCCAGAGAGGGAGACAGAGAGGGAGTGAACGTTGGCGGAGCTATTTGTTTTTGTTGGTGACCGTTAGAGGATATATAAATGTAAATAAATAAATGAACTCTAGTCTAATTAGCCAGGCGCTTAATGGCAGGGCACCGTTCGATTTGTGGGTCCCACAAATCGACGGTTCTGTGACCTTGACCTGTGATTCCACATTATTTACTTGGGAAATCTCAATCTAGCCCCCCAAGTATTGTATTGGTATCAATTGAGTCCCAAACTCTTATATTTATCAATTCTACCTAAACATATGCTGTTAATGTGACATTGAAATTATATTTTATGAAAAATCTTGCATAGCCAGAACCTTTATTGCCTCAGTTTCATCCACAAATCCAAACCAGGAAATGCTCCAAGCAGCTGCTTGCAAATGCAACGCATGGGAACGGAAAAGCCATCCATTCACCAGTTCACCATTCGAGAGAACTCGATGCCGTCAGGGTTTCATAAAGACAACATTGCGTTCTATTAACACGCCGCAAGTGCCAGCGTCTGATGCTTCTCGTGAAAAATAACTTGGATATTTACCGCAAACAACTGATTTTGTCCTCCAATTCTCGAGCTGGCGTGAAGACCATGCCAACAGATCCATGTTCGAGAACTTTTTTTTGTATTGAAGAAACTCCGAAAATATATTTCATTGGTAAAGATGAACAAATAAAGCTTTGATTATTCTATTTTTTTTTAATAAAAAATACACACTTGAGATCTACTTGTGGAGACCGGGAGTTGTGGAGACGTTTGAGATGATAATGTTGAGTGGGGAGAAGATAAAACCGAAGACAGGAGGAGTTATGGTTTGTCAGCTTCATAAAACAGTAACGGGAAAGCAACGTCATATCCTTTGGATATGCATATAACGCATTCATCAAGCAGTCGAGCAGGTCGCATGGCAAAACTTGCATCCCATAGACAATTACTGCTGTTATGTACCATGCACCTTGCTTTTCTCCAAGGAGCTGCATTCTATCATCCTCCATGGGAAATACAGCTATTCGTAAAATTTAAACTTGGACAAGACGAGAGGGGGGCTAAAGGGATGGATCTCAAGTATTGATACTGTTTGGAGGCAACAGAAGATTCATAGCACTATTCCAACGAGCATGGGGGATTGATTTGAATTGGAAGGGCATGCATATAAGAATCAAACGCAGACACAGGAGGAAAGATCACAGATATACACATTCAAACTTCAGCAGACAGGACGCATGTTAAAATTCAAGTTATCTTGCTATAGAAGCTCGGATGATGCGGTTTCTTTAGTAAACAAAACTTCACGGAGAATGAGGAAATTGGCTTGGTCCTTGACTAAACCTACGTGTACAAAAAGAAAAAGAAACCAAACCACCCAAATAATAAAGAGAAAGAAAAGGGAGGCGAGGAAAGAGCAGTGGATTTCTTTTTGTCTGGATCTGCTAGTTCCTTGATTCCTCTCCAAATACCTCATTGTTGCAAACAGGGCATACCTGACAAAATAACATTAAGAACAGTATGAGACGATGTGAAAAGCTGAAGATGGAGAGTTCAAAAAACTTTTGCTTTGAAGAAGACATTGACTGACCTTATTGATGCCAAGCCATTTAGCGATACATTCGGAATGATAAACATGTTTGCACAGAAGTTTTATCTGCTTATCCCCTCTTTTGTATTTCATCTGGCAAATTACACATCTGTCTCTCGACAATAGTAAAATAAGAAAATGGTGAGCAGCTCAAAAGTGATGAACTCAAGGGGGGAAATATGCATCTGATAGCTACTTTGTTAAGTGTCTAATAATTTTATTATTACTTGCAAGGTGGTTTTAAGTTGCCTCTTATGCTTTCTATTATAAAAACTCTTAATGGATAATTGACTTTAGCAAAAAATTAACCTTTCCCCAGATTTTTTTCTTGAGAAGAAGCTTCCGAGCTTGCATTTTGAGGTTGGAAGCAAGCTGATTAGTTCCGGAGAAAGACCTTTACTTTGAGTTCCAACAGTATCACCTAGGTCGATCAATTCCTGCGGCAAAGAAATCATGGCCAATAGAAAACTTTCATCTAAACTTAAGTTATTAAAGATAATATCCTGAGAGCATGCATTTTAAGAGGATAAAAACACTAGGGTATTTGCAGATGCTAGGCCAAGGTTGGTTTGGTACACAATTGCAAAACATTGCAAGGAATCTAAAAGGACAAGTTACATAAACCATACCTCATATGTCATGTTATCTGGATCGACATCATCTTGCCAAACAGCCTGCAAAAATACCCAGAAAAACCTGAAGGCTTAGTTAGTTTATTAAATCAACATAACAATGTAGTGGGCAACCTTAAACTGCATAAGATCTGATCCTGAAAATAACAAATCAGTAAGACATTTTAAGCATGTATGATGTTCTGTAGAAAGACAATCAGCTCATTTAAATCACTGGCCAAAAGGGATTATCAAGTACAGATCATTTGCCATATCAAAATCACCTATGATGACCTTAGTGGAACACTTTCACTGGATAAATAAAACATTCCCATGTAGATTAGATTAAGGAGATCTTTTCTTATAAGCTTATGCCCAGGACATTTATAAGTAATGTGCGTGTAGTAGTTGATACCCGAAAATAGAGCTTAAGTTGCATAATAAAGATAAACTAACACTAAGAAATATACCCAAATGCATAAGACTACATCAGAGAGAGATTCATACCTGGGGACTATTGGCGCTTGCCTGATTAGAAATGCCTGCAGAAGTAAAACAACATTCAAAAGATCAGAAAAACAAATAAGACTCCGAACAAAAACAAGCTGCTCATAAGGAAACAGCTTCAGGCAAACAACAACTGGGAAAGAGACATGCATCTCAGAACCCTTTTAGTTTTGAAACCTAAATGCATTACTGTACATCTACCATGCCACTAAAAATCGATGCCTTATAACTCCATCTAGCCTATAACGAAATTGGAAGATCCTTGATCAACATAAGAGACAAGGCATCCAATTATTGAATCAAATAACAGGAAATACAAAAATGGAACTAACTTCTTTCTTCGTCTATGGCATGTACTCCCATGTCCTCAGCTCCTTCAAACTGAGTGTCTGTGGTTGTGGGCTCTTCAGCGTTCACTACAGAAGGGTATTCCCAAGCTGTCCTGCTGACATCCATTATGGGTAAATTGTCATTTACCTCGTATGGGCTGTAGTAAGAAGTACTCCCAGGACCAGAAAATCCAAATTTGTATGCATTCATGTTCATTGACCAGTACGCGCTGTCCTGAATAGACAAAACATAATAAAGGAAAAACAAATCATAAAAGAAGCTGCTGTAGCTGTCATTTCATAAACAATAAACACAGAAAATGCTAGCTTAGAACATTCAACAGAGTATCTAGGCGTGCAGTGGAATCATGTATATAGATTAATCAATAGTGCAGACTGCAGTCGCACGCTATAGTGCAAAATAGAAAGAAGAACCGTAAAAATTTATACTATTGAGCTACTCGATTACTTCAACAGCACCTCATTAATAATATTGAAGTGTGCACGTTTACCATGATCTTGGAAAGATATGTATACATATCTTTGAAAACATTGCCTAAAGGATGAACAACCTAATGGGTTATCTTTGAAAACTCATCTCAAGGATTTTATTTTTCTTTTCAAACATGAAAAAAAAAAAAAAACTGAATGAAAAGTAATGAATACCTGATCATGCACTGGTCCAGTGTGAGCATAATTTACAGGAGCATGCGTTAGTCCTTCAAAGAAATCCATAAAGCTTTCAGTGCTGGTGTAGGGAAAGCCGGTGTTTATGTAATGCACCTCCATTTGTCTGTTCCCATTCATTTTGAAATCACTAATTTATCTCCAATTCTAAAAATCAAAGCTGCAAAAGCCGGCAGGAACTAACACCGTCCAATTCCCATCAGAAGACTATTGCCATAAAACCCATCAACGCATGTTAAAAACCCTCTGTTTTTTGTATGGTAAAGGGTGAAAAAACACAACTTTGAAGAACTTCAAAACCTATCACTGCTTGCAAAATTCAATAATCCTGCAAGACAAATTCATAATTTAATTTTAGTGACAGGAAAATAGCTTATCAGCCAAAAAATAAACAATTAAATTGTCAATCTCAGGATGTCAAACGGCAGCCAAAACTAGAAGACAAAAATCAGTAAAACTTCGTCAAATTTCAGCCAAAAAAATCAGGAAAAAAAAATCCCAAGTTTTAAACTGTCAATTTTAGGATGTCAAACGGCAGCCAAAACTAGAAGACAAAAATCAGTAAGACTTTGTCAAATTTCAGCCAAAAATATTCAGAAAAAAAATTCCCAAGTTCCTTTTTTTTGTTAGAAAGAAAAATGCACGAACAAATGAAAAACAGAGAATGAAAACAAGAGAATACTTTTTAGTCTACAAATTTAATTTTGAAAGCAAAAATAAAATAAAAAACACTCTAAAGAACTTAAAATCCAACAACTTCCACATTTTTTTTCTCACGCTCTCAAACCTCGAAAGGAAAGGAAATAAACCAAAAAAAATAAACAACATAAAATGAAAATACCAAAAGACTAGTCTTTTCCTTGGTTTTCTCAGCAGCCAAACAGAGAATAGAGAGATTCGGCAACATTCTTTTGAACGGTACTGTACCTCATTTAAGAAAATAGCTCCACATTTCAACCCGAAACTATGAAGAAATGTCTATAAAACAACAAAAATGCTAGTTAACATAATAAAGAAAATAAAAGAGTTAAAATAAAGAAAACTACAAAACATGGAGAGAAGGCAGAGAAAACAGAGTTAAAAATGGGTTGTCACATTGATCAAAATTCAAAGCAGTTTCTCGATTAGTGTTAAGAAATAAGTTTTTTTTTAAGAAGGTAAAAAGAAAGTTAGAAAGAAAATGAGAGAGAGGGGAGGAAAGAAGAGACCTGGGAAGAAAAGGAAAGAGAGACAGAGGAAAGAAGAGGCTTCTTCTTCTTCTTCTTCTTCTTCTTGTTAATCTCCTCCTCTGTGTTAGTATATGAAGTCTGAGAGAGGGAGAGAGACAGTGAAAAGTGAAAGCAGATAGAATAGACAGTAGATGATATATCAGTTTTTTTTCACACAGCACAGCACAGCCCTCTCTCTCTCTCTCTCCCCTGCTCAGTGGCGCTTTTTATGCTTGGGTTTTTTATTAGGGGTATAGACAGACACGTTACATGCTGCATTTACTCGTAGCAAACGACGTCGTAATCTCTGCATAGATTTAATAACATTTTCTGCTTTTCATCTTGCGTGATGCAACTTGCACGATGTCATCAATTATTTATTAATGTTGTAATTTTTTTTTTATAAGAACTGCCCCATTAAATAAATTAAAATTTAAATCTTCTTCATTCATAATCCAGTATAGAAAAGGTTGTCGTTGAGAACTCTTCGGAGATTAGAAAGAATACGAGTTCTGATTAAGCTGCGGCTATTTTTATTATTAAACCAGTTAGATAATTCAGCTGCATTTAAAAAAAAAGAATTCAAACCATTTATTTTAATTTCAAATCTTTCCTATGTGTGTGTGTGTGTTGATGTATTTAGCTTTAAAAAAAATTAAATTAATAGTTTTTTAGTATTTTTAATGTATGAATGTAAAAAATAATATTAAATTTAAAAATACTTTATTATATTTTATAGAAGAAAAAAAAAGAATTTAAAAAATCAAATACCCAGTACAGATTACCGTTCGTATACGGCAAAATCCACTCCTGTCAACATCTCGACCCCTAGTGATTTAAATGTTGAAGAAATATTCATGTAAATTAATATCTCTACTTTTAATATATATATATATATTATTAACATTGCAGTTTCGTGGAGACATGCTGGAAAATACGTGTGGCAGTAAAATTAAAAGAAAAAAAAACAATTTTTCCTTGTGTTTATCACTCTACTCTTCAAAAACCTACTTGTTGACCAATTATCTTCACTTGACGAACCTCGATGCTCGTGCCATGTGTTTGTGCAGGATAAAAATACACGGCCATGCATGTGGTGACCAGAATACAGTAGATTCTCCTAAAGAGCATGCCTTAATTCCAGCTACACCTAAGAACTTAAAATAAATTGGATAATTCATAAACACCCAGCTGCGATTCCAAGCTTGATGAACGTTTGAAAGTTATGTGGTTCTTAGGGCTTGGTGGGATCTGAATTTTGGTGTTATATCTAGCTAATCTCGAGCAATACTTGTACCACGCAATTAAAATAAAAATCAACCTCAATGTTTGTCCCGCAACATCGCTATACCATAAAAAATAAAGAAGCTCGAATCATTTATGATTTAGCGTAATACTTTTGTCAAGAGAAAAGGAAAAGGAAGTGAAAATGTCAGGATTGAGGACTGGTTAAATCATTTTGGGGAAAAAAATCCAAAAAATTGTGATTATCAAAGGAAGAAGAAGAGGAAAGTGGAAGCAATAAGGAGGGGGGAATAAAGCCGGTCATGGAGCTGCTGAGACATCTGAGCAGCCGCATTAATCAGAGTGGCTGTCTGCAGAATCTTTGCCGTAAAGGTTGTCGCTGATCCCTACAATTTGTTCACGTAAGAATCCAAAATCAAAGAGACATGTTTAGTACCCGAGCAATAGAAACAACACCACAACTTTTAAGGTTAAAAACAAAAAAAAAAAACAGCAAGATAAGGTTATTTAATACTACGCCTACATCTAACAAGGAAGCTGTTCTCTTCCTATCGCCCTTGAAAACATCAACTGCAGGTACGAGACTGACAGAAACACTTGGATGATGGCTAGAACAACCAATGGATAATTAGAATAACAGGCAATGAACGAATTAAGTGGCAAAAACACGTCCCTCTGTAAGTTATTCAAGAAATTTAGGAGATAACCGTACTGCATGCCTAGCTAAAGGAATGTCTTTCCTCTCGGCAACATGACCTTCCTACTGAATTTTGCCGTCAGTTCTGCATGCATTTGCTGGCTACGCAGCTTCGCGACAGTATACCCACGGGAGCTTCTTGTTTTTTTATTATAAAAAAAAAATTATGGCCAGTTTATATATTGTGAATATAATATATATTTAACCTGCACTTAACTGATCTTCAGCCAGCTAGACCCGAACATAGCAGGAATACAAATCCTAACATTCAAATCATAATTTTCTTTATATATGAAATTAAGAATGGGTACGTAGGGTGCTAATTTGAAGCTGGTCAAGGGTAGGTGCCGGAAGTTGCAGTGGTAGACAGCTTATGGTGGAAGGTTGCAAAGGAACGGCGGTGGCACAAACCTGCAGCGGAGAGAGAGGAGGAGGGAGGGAGGGAGGTAGGTTTTATGGCGAGGGGGAGAGAAAGCAATGGAGAGGAAATGTATACGTGTGTTTTTAATTGGCTGGTTGTGCTGTCTGTACTCTGGAGGAGCACAATCTCCCACAACTGTATTATTTTCCTATTATTGTTTTTAGTGTGCTGGTTAGCAAATATGTATTTTTTAGATATTTTTATGTGAAAACATATTGAAAAATGTTGTAAGAAACATTTTTTTTTTTACAGACGTGATTATCATCCATATTTTTATATATTTTATGATAACATTACCATTTTCTTAAAAAAATATATAAAAATTTAATAAGCACATTTAATTGGAATTAATTTTATATATTTTTTGACACGTGGAAAAATACCGGGGTATGTTTTTTGTTTTGTGTGTGTGTGGGGAAGTATAATAAGTTATTGTCTAAAAACATTTTCATGAAATGAAGTGAAATTTGATTGGATAACATGTTTTTTCCCTCGAGAATATAAATTGTAAAATTGCTCTAAATATTTATTCTAGCTTCTGACTGAAATATATATATATATATATATAAAGAATAGGTTACCATCACTCGTTGATAGTTCACTAATTTAGGATCCATTTGCATTACCGGACTGGACAAAGTAGCTTATGAGCTGTCCAGTGCTCTCGTGAACAATCAATGAGTGATTCTTTGTCTTGTCCCACCACCTTCTTCGGGGTTAGGCTTGTCTTGTTCCGTGGTAAAAACAACAGGTCTACGCACCCACCTCTCCATGTCTCTCCTTAATTTTTAAATATCCTTTATTATTGTGGACTTATGAGAAACATGGATATATTTTATATTTGAAACAAAAAAATAAATGTTTAAAATATATCATATGCTTGTCTCTTGAATTTGAAAAATGCTCTTAATTATTTTGGAACTTGTGAAGAGATAAATATATTTTATCTATGAAACAAATAACAAATGTTTTAAAAAAGCTGCATGATCATGGGAATTGATTATTTAAAATTTATTAATTAAATTTTTAGAAAATTTCAAATTATTTTAATTAGTGAGTTGGAAATTATTGATTAATTTTACCTGTATACTTGTAAATAAAGTCGAAGATATATATGTTTTAAGCACCAACATACACTCCGGCTCTGATTCCATCTAAATGGAAAACTAGTTTTGTTCCCGCACGATTATATATTTTTTTTTATGAAAAAACAAATATCCAGAATTTGAATTTAATTTTTAGAATAAAAAAATCTCAATCACAAATCAAAATACTTATATATATATAATCAATAAAACTATATCCGATTAAGAGATGATTAAAAATAAAATATTTAATATTACATCATGAATTGTGTACTTTATTGTGTTTAATAATTAAGTTTCTTGAAATATTATATTTATCTAGTGAAAAGACCACCTGCGCCAATGAAAGGTAAGAAGAGTCATATATAAAATATATAAAAGGGAGCTCAATCAAATGCAAAAATTGATCACAAAATAATTAAATGTTGAATTATAAAATAACAAATATTAAAAAAAAGCAATGAAAAAAATATTGATATTAACATAAGTGAATGCACTAAATATCGTGACCATAGATATGCGATTGAGATAACCCAGTGAAAAACAATAAAAATAAAAAGTATGATGATCATTTTTTTATAAATTTAAAAAACATGAAGATCAATTTTCTTTTAAAAATTGTTGAAATATAAAATTGAAAACAAAAGTAAAATATTTGATTTCACGACAAAAACTAGTATTAAGTTGAGTTCAATAAATATGATTCTTTATGATACATTTGTTATATTTAATCGAATGATTATATATGTTAGTAAGAGATAAAAAAAATCACATATGTTATAATAACAACAACAACAACAAACAAAATGTACACATAAAAAAAACTCCTTGCATTATTTTTGTTGCTTTACTGGGCGCAGTAATTTATTTATATTTAAAAAATAAAAATGTCTAAAAAGCCCCTTATGCAGAAGTTAATGATTTGTTTTTTTACTTATAAACCGAATTAAGCTATTTAACTGTTTACGATGAACGTTAAAAGCCAAGTTTATTCTTAATCAACTTGTCAGTTACTAATGTACGCCGACGACGAATAAAATTAATCACCTCTCAATTGCGAAGTTAATAAATAGAATTTAGAGGATCAAAATGGAAAAGGAAATGTTAATTGCCTCGTAGTTTCTTGTTGATAAAACCACCCCAGCACGGCGCCATCCTGACTCGAAGGATGAAGCTGCCATTTCAGTTTTCTAGTGTTTGAAAGCGTGATTTGATATTATTTTTAAACGTGTTTTTTTATTTAAAAATACATTATTTTTTTTTAAAAAAAATTATATTAATGTATAAAATGATTTTAAAATATTATTTTTTAAAAAATAAAAATAAAAATATAGTTTTCTATTTTTTTTCAAAAATATTTTTAAAAATCAATAACAAACAAGTCAAATGTGAAATAAGCTGCCGGGATCCGTCAAAGTCAACCTTGTTTCATTGAAATGAGACGACTCTAAGGGAGGTTGAAAATTGGGTCACGATGGACTAATTTGTCTTGATTTTTTAGTATTTAATAGCAAAAAATTCTGTGAGCCATTAATCATACACCCCGGAGAACCAATCCTGAACTTCATTTAAAAACCTTGGCGTCCGAGAAACGAAGTTGAAGACAATGATCTCCCTAACTTCGACCATCAATTTAAAGGATACAGTCGAAGTAACTGGGCGTCAATTTATCAAGTAGTTCTTAAAAAAAAGATAAACTGCAGTCCATCTCATGGTAAATTGGTGATCCATCTCTCTGCCAACCAAGATTTTACCAAATTCGAACTGTAAATATGTGGGGTGGGCAATTTCATTAAGAAAATATGCCACAGGATGAGTAGGAAATCCAGATATTTGGACCGAAAGAGGAGTAGCAATTAATTGCTGACAACGTTTTCCTCCTTTGTCAGTCTGTGGCACTGTACAATCTGTCATGGTACAAACCAATAACCCACCTAAATTATTGGCCTTTTATTGCTAATTGTCGCCATGTACGAAGCTGTTCGGTTTCATAATTGTCTCCATAGCTTTCTCCTGTACCTTCGAGGAAAGACAGCTAATCAATGCAGTCCTGTCAGTTCATTTAGCTGATGTCTACCTATCAATCTACAGGGAATCGGGTCTGTTTTGGTGCCGAGTAAAACCGGCCGGCCGGTTCCAATCTCAACAAGAAAGAAAACTGGTATTCTATTTTTCTGGACAACACTTCTCCTTTTCCCGGCAACCACTGGTTGCTTTTCACACACAATTACAGGCAGTTAAAGATGGATCACCAAAACCAGCTGACTCTATGAAAGAAAGTAGTTGTGATCAGTTGAAAAGATTCTTGATTAGGTAACTGGCTGCTTGTCAATTTCACTTCACTACAGGTCTGTATAAATGGTTGAAGCAGAGAGAGAGAGAGAGGGAGAGAGAGATTATTTAAGGTCATGTTTCTCAATTGTTTTTCGCTAGAACAGCGAGTCTCAAGAACACGCAGCATGATTCTCTCCCAGGTTGGCTAAAATGATGGGAAATTTCAATTTTGACATTACCTTCCTGGGTTTGTTCCATGTGAAACTTGTCAGCTGGTAAAGTTGTCATTTCTTCAAAAGCTGACAAGGTGACTCTTACAGTCATGGATCAAAGATGAAAATTTCTACCTCAAGAACCCAAACATCCATTGAAAACCGCTTCTATCAATGCCAAGGACAGTGGTTATACATGCTCAACACCACACCGCAGCTATACTGATTAGATTTTGATCTTTATGACAATATATGCATGAATGCATGCATGTATACAACTAAATTATAGAAATGTTTAAATCGTGTATTTTTTATAAAAAAATCTAGAAAAATCGGAATTTTATTGGTTTATTTGAATCTACCAAATATCCTTTGAATTCGTATCCAAAATAAATCTCCTGTTAAAATTAAAATGATAGCTCATGCCGCATTGTTGTCTTGGCCATTCTAACTAAATTAACATTGTGAATATCTATTTTTCTGCTTTTTTTAAAAAAAAAAAATAGTTCGCCCAGGGACCATCAAAATCGACAAAAAAAAAACATAAAAACTAATGAACGAAAAAGGTGTCCTGGGCTGCTGCTTTTCTTGTGTCTGCATTCGGTGAATAAAGAGGAGCTAGCCCTTTACTTCTGGGGCGTAGAAGCTCCATCCAGTTTGGAGAGTTAGGCTGTTTAGTGTCAGAACAACCATCATGCTGCCCCTCCTTGCAAGCAAGGAATTGTTGAGATTTTAAAATTTTATTATTCGCCAGAAGAATCACGTCGAATAATTAATAAGAAATCAAAGATAACTAATAAAATATTTCTGAAATTGCAAAAGGTAGTCAAAGCATGAGGAAAGGTTAATCATAAGACATCTCATTCTCACTCACTTTGGTGCGTGGAATATTATAAATGACGATTCTAGATAATGCCATCATTTTAAAGGCGATGCACCCTTCTTTAACAAACACCAATCTATTATTTAATTTAACACTGCTTTATGTAGATAATCCCTTCATGCGTGTCGAGTACATTTCACGGGGAAAAGTTTGCCGGATGGGTTTTTTCCGGTTGAAAAAAAAGAGGCATGGGTGGTGCCTTTCAAGATCCACTCATCCTGTTGAGATCGGGAAAATCCGAGGATCTCAACCCCATAAAAGCTTACCGAATAGATGTCGATCATTCTCCAAATCTACCCGAAAATATATAAAAAAAAGTTAGTATTGGCAAAAAAAATCAAGATGAAAATTTTGAACATTTTCAAGAGCTCGATCATATTTTTTTTGTGCCCATAAATAAAGAAAAACATAAATTCAAGGCTAACGTAAAGTATTATCGAATAAATTTACGTTAAAATTAAGTTGAAAGATATAATTATATTTTTATAGGCTAATTTGATTTAATCATTGGTCAATCTAAAGGTGTAATTATGTTAGAGAATTAATTTAGGGTCCAATTGAAGGATTTAATTAACCTCGAGGACTTAATTATACTTTAAATTAGTCAAATTGATTTTATTAAGGGCTTAGTCAATAAGAAATCAAGTTCTTGAATTTAATTTGGGTCCAATTGAGAATATTGGAATTTTTGGAAACCCATTTGAATTTTTTTTCAAGCCAATTATGTGAAATCGGGAGCCAAATTGAACAAATTGAGAATTTAATGGTTAATTGAGGATAAAATCGCACAAATCATAAGTCAAGAACCAAAATAAAAGGATACGCAAAGTTAAGGCTGATACTAAAATTCTAACGGGGTGTAATTGCATAAATTTAAAAGTTCAGGACCAATTGGGAGTGCAATTAGAATAATTGTAAATTGAAGGACGAAATTGCATTTTCACTTCCCCAAAACTGCATCCCCGTCGTTGCCTTTACCTGCGCCTGCCGACCAGCCATCTGCATGTCTGCCAACCACTTTACATTGAAAGCAACCCACCTGCACGTCACCGTCGGCAGACCTATTGCCACAAGAGGTAGCCCACCGTTGTGTGCAACGGTTACCTCCTGCATTGCCTATAAAAGATCGAATAGAGAAGAGAAAAAAAGACAAGTGACAACAGGGGGGAAAGTTATGAAAACGGAGATTCTCAGCAAATAAAAAACAAGAGAAAACACACGAAATAATATCATTATCCCCATCTCTCTCGGCATCGAGCTCTCTACCTCCCAGTCTGTAAAAACAGACGTTTGTTCTCTCTCCCTCCCTGTCGTCAGCAACTCTGATGCTGACTTTGACCACCGAGCACCACCCTGTCATCACCAACAACCCCCCTTTCACGCCATCAGCCTCGTTGTGGTCCCAATTGAAGGAAGCAACAGCGGCAACCATACAACTCATCATCTTCCGACGTACACTCCGGCCACCACAAGCCACCATTTCTGATACTAGCATGTCCAGAAGAACCACCTCGACCTCCTCTGCCCAATGGTATTAACAATTACACCTTTTGTTACACTCTAATAAATTTCATATTATTGTTCATCTTCTTCCTTCATTAGCAGGGAGTGAATTAATTCACTCTTCGCAAGTCATTTGGGTCAGGCCTTGTGCCCGGGCTGACCTTTAAAGAGGGTTAGCTCCCATCCTGACCGAGCAAGAAGCCCAGCCTGATGGAAGGCATGGGCCTAAGCCCAATACAAAATAAATGGGTTGGAGGTTGTCTGAAAATAAGTGTACTTAAGCCCAATATGAGGTTAGGTGGGCCGAGAGCCCAACCCAACGAAGGTGGGCTGGCACCCTGGCCCATCAGGGCGGGCGGGAGCCCACCAATAAAAAAATAAAATGATAGAAAAAAATTAAAAATACATATATTTTGGGGAAAATATCTAGGACAAAAATGTGATTTTATGCATACGGCCAATACATTAGCATGGTTTTTTAAAAATCTCTTTCTTTCAAAATAAAGTTTTTATTTTTTCTTTAATAATAATAATAATAATAATAATATTTTAATTTTTTTCTTACTTACTATTTTGTTCTTTTTTTAATTTTTTTCTTGGGATAATTTGATATTTTTTTATTGTTTTGATAGTAATAAAAATAATAATTTTAGGTGGTAAGACTCCGATGTTGTTATTGTTATGATATGGTGTGTTAATCTATTTCATTATATTAAAGTTTGCATATATTAATATTATATTTTAATTTTGATCCAACAAATCTTATAAAAAATTGTCTGATTAGTCTACAATGTAGGGCGGACAATTTTTTTAATTGTCAAGTAAAATTATTTTTTTTTCAGCTAATAATTTTTATTTTATCATCTATTATTTTTTTATTTGCTCTTTTATTAAAGTTTTATGCCTTTTTTAGTCTTTGATTTAATATTTCTTTTTTCATTATTAGAGCAATAATAATAATAATAATAGTTTTAGTTTTTGTTCTTATTTGCTTTTTTGTTACTTTTTTTGTATTATTTTCTCTAGGTAATTTAATATTTTTTATTATTTTGGAAGTGATAATGATGATAATTTTAGATGTTAAGGCTTAAATATTACTGTTGTTATAATAAGGTATGGTTATCGGTTTCACTATATCAAACTTTACATGTATTAATATTGTATTTTAATCTGAACAGTTATAAAAATTATTTACTCAGCCCGCTACGTAGTGCAAACTAACACCACAAAGATTGATGTGAATATTAAAGAAAAAAAACTATTTCCCCCACATTTTGTGTTGAAAAAATTTCAAACCGATATTATTGTTGCTGTAGTGTGTAATGACGTGTTGTATCATATTAAACTTTACATATGTAGATATTATATTTTATTTTTAAATTAATAAAATCTATAAATTGCTCTCTATATATCTAACTATCAATGGCCAGTATATTTACTGTGAGCATGATACTATTTAGCCTCATAGTTATTTTTGCTGAGCTTTCTGATTTTTTATCACACACACACTTATCCATGCTCACCATGCCTTGCACCTGTATCTTACATGACACGGTGAGCTCAGCATTCTGATTTTTTACAATGTATAGAAAACGTAACCACTGCTTGCAGTGTCCATTTGCAAGCAGGTAGCTATGATGTGTGTGTGTGTGTGTGTGTGTGTGTGTGTGTTGCATGAAGGGAGGATTCTGCATTTTGATGATAAGATGATTCTTTGCAGATGACGAGAAGTACTTCCAAAATGAAGGCGGGACGGGCTGTAAATGGCTTGATTGACACTGAAGAGGGTTGCAGTTGCAGGAAACAACCACCAAGCCAAGCACCAATATCATCATAGAATGCTGCATCGCCGTGGACAGGAATAGCACGGCCACCGGATCCACCGGGGGTTAAATTGTACTCCATAACCGACAGGGACAAGATTTTTGAAGCAGAGGTCTCGGAGATGGTTCTAAAATTTTCAACTTAAAAGATCTGCAAGCTATTTTAAAATATTTTTTCCCATTATTTACTGAAAACGTGATCAATCAAATTCTTACAGAGACCTACAGTGGGTGACTCTGAATTTCAAAGAAACCTCAAGGAAGACAGTTTTCAGGACTAATTATTGCAAGGCCGAACAAAAATATAAACGGTCCCAAGCACCATGCAGCTAGTTAACAAAAACATAAAAACATCACTTGACGACCTGTAGAGTGCATTAACTCAAATCAAACTGAACTTCCAAGAAGCAGCTGCGGCGTTAGCCACGACTATTATAAGGTTTCTTCTGAAATAAATAATATAAAAAAAATCCGTCCAAAAAGTAAATTTTGGTTCAGGGAGCAACTCCCCCCTATAAAACTTGAATTATTTGTAGAAAATTTCGCCGGACTAAATTCTCAGAAGTCATCCTTTTCATCACCATCTAAACCTAAATGAAACGACAAGATTGAGGGATATAGCTCCCATTTAAGCACCACCAGATCCGTACTTCTTGCCGAATACAATCAGCTGCAACTTGTCATAACCGGCAAGCACACCAGCACCCGCAATGGCTCGGAGGATGTTTGCTCCAGCACCCTTGAAGAGAGACTTGGCACCCTCATTCTTCAAAATCTGAGAGAAGGCATCAAGTGAGCTTTTATACTTGACAGCTTCACCAGATGTCATCATCATTCTTCTACGAACAGTGTCGATAGGGTAGGAGGCAAGACCAGCACCATTGGTGATGAGCCAACCAAGGGCAAAACTTGCAAAGAAGCTATCCTGTAAAAATCATAAACAGAAAACAGGTTACAGAAACCAAAACTAAATCCCCTATTTCAACTGAACTTTTAAGGAGTTTGCACATACACACAAAGTTAATTGCATTGCATAGAAAATTAATAAATCTAGAGCTCCCATCACTAAAAACTTATAAGCATATGGTTTTGTACAGCGGAACCATGTCAAATGTTTTATAATGCCTAGAAAACAAAAGAACTAGATACATTTACTATAGGTGGAAAAAATTCAGTTGCTGAAGTGCAAACCCTAAGCTAGTGGGTATCACAATCTTGCAACTATGTAATCATTAGACAAATTCAGCATAACAGAAGTGTTTCCACTAACCTGCAAGTCTCCAGTGAGAAGCACGGGCTTCAAGGAGTCATACATTCCAAAATAGAGACCACGATAAACAATAATTCCAACACAAGAAATGTTGAATCCACGGTAAAGCCCCGCAATACCATCAGAAGCCAATGTCTTCTTGTAGACATCAATAAGCCCATTGAATTGCCTCTCTCCTCCTTTCTTTGCAGCCTTGGCATCATTGGCCAAACGGGTTCGAGCATAATCCAAGGAATAGACAAAGAGAAGGGAAGAAGCACCAGCTGCACCTCCAGAGGCCAAGTTTCCAGCAAACCACTTCCAGTAGCCATCTCTGTCTTTCTTAAAGTTGAAGAGCCTCTTGAAGTAATCCTTGAATGCAAAGTTCAAGGCCTGACAAATTCACAAACACAATTAGTATAAAATAGAAGAAAAAAAAACATATTGATTGAAAACAAACTTGAAAATGCTAGTATACCTGAGTTGGGAAATAACGAATGACGTTGGCAGTGTTCCCTCTCCATAATGAACCAAACCCTTCCTCCTTCATAGTTCGCTTAAAACAATCGCCAATTCCCTTGTACGGTTCCGCAAGCCTACCAGTTTTAAGCATCTCGTCCTGGTTTTGAATCAGAAGCTTAACACGCTCAATGGGAGCAGCAGCAGTTTTGGATACAGCTGCAGAGACTCCACCCATAAGGAAATCAATGGCAAAGCCAGCTAAACCTTTTTCTGATGGGGCTTGAACAAGAACAGATGAAGCAGTAGATGGAACAATGGAAAATTCAGTAGCTCCTACACATGCCCGTCCCATGGGGTACTGGAAAGCAGGATTTGAGTAGTTTCCATAAGCACACCTTTGGTACAGACCAGGCCTCTGGAAAGCCCCATCACAACCTAAATCTTGAGAAACACTAGAACGAAGGAGCTGGCCAGCTACTTTCTGCATAACAGAAGGGTGTTGAATCTGCTCAGCCATTGTGACTTATCCTGAAAAGATGGCAGCACAAGCTGTTAAAAACATCTTATTTTAAAGGCATTATTAGCAAGAAAACTGTTTTTAGGATATACAGATAATAGAATAAGTAGATTGTATGAAACAAATCATAAAGCAGCCTATGTACCATGCATAGAATCACATCAGTGGACATTGGTAAAAAGAGAAACAAATAGTTTCAGGTTGCCCTAAAATACCGGGGCAACATAAACTCAAAGAGTGCAAGTACGCTACTGATAATAAGTACAATGTCAAACCAACATTTATAGCAAGCAGATGAACTGAAATACGAAGCAGCAAGAGCTAAAAAGAAAAGATGAAGAGACAAATAATTGAATAACCGATAATCATAAGAATAGTTTTCAATGAACAGATCAACTGAATTCAACTAGAGGTATAAGAATCAGAATTTTGACAAGTATACAGCCGTATACTAACTCGGAAACAACTTTCCATTTGAATAAACCAAGTTAATGTATATTTCATTTTTTGGTTGCTCAAGCTGACGAACATGAACTAAAAAACAAAACCAAGCAATGAGGAAAGGGTTCATCATTCAAGCTACAACACCA
This sequence comes from Salix exigua, assembly GCA_032356905.1. Taxonomy (NCBI): domain Eukaryota; kingdom Viridiplantae; phylum Streptophyta; class Magnoliopsida; order Malpighiales; family Salicaceae; genus Salix; species Salix exigua. Next base: position 6,652,689 of record CM063596.1, read on the forward strand.
GTTCATGAATCATGAATAGAATTAGATAAAAAGTAACCAACAAGAACAACAATCAAAATCCCATCAACATCTAGTCATTCCGAATAGATTTTATTTAAAAAAAAACTAGGTGCTACACAACCACCAGAATTAGAGCAAATCCGATACAAGTTGCCAGTATTTGAATCGACATAAATTTGTTGCAACAAAAATAATAAAAAAGGAACTCGATTCAATTAAATCATCGCTGAATCGGAAGAAAAATAACAAATGAAAATAGATAATAGAGAGTGAAAAAAGGAGTGAAGTGTTTCGGAAATAATCCCAGGTAGTCAAGTAAAACAGTTAATGGGAACATACTTTACTGCACATCACTGGAACACATGAGCAGATCTCAAAAGCAATTTCATAAAATGTAAATAACTAAATAGATCCGAGATTATCGAAAGAGAGAAAAGGAAAAAAAAACAGATCTAGTAAATCAAAGAGATAGCGATAACGGTTCTAGAATGCAACAAGAAAATAAATGATATCAGATCTACAAAAGCAATCAATGCATAAACGGATCTAGTAAAACAGAGAGCAGAAACAATAACTGATTAAAACTGACAATTTAGATCATTCGATGGGAGAAATCGACAGATCTAAGAGAGAAAGCAAATAGAAATTACAATAGCAAACGAGAGTAGATCTGAAGAGAAATTTACCTGATCAGTGGCTGTGTATGAGGCTGGAGGCGGCAATCGAGAGAGATATTTTTAGGGTCTCTCCGACTTTCGCTGAGCGTTGGAAGAAATTGCAAAAGCGAAAGAGAGAGAGAGATGTGTGGAGGAGAGGCTTTGAAACGAGTGAAACTAACGCTTATTTATTCACTGATTCGGTTCGTTTTCAAGGATTTGTTTTATTTAAAAATATATTAAAGTAATATTTTCTTAATTTTTTAAACATTTTTAAAATAAAATAATTTCAATTTTTTTCAAAAAATAATTTTATAACGTCCTATTTTTTAAAAAAATTTGCTGACCATTTACCGTGCGACACTGTGACTGGCTAGCTGGGTCGGTTCTGATTTGTTGCCTCGCCAGTATTTGGGGAAACATGCGGGTGCAGCACAGGTTTTTTTTCTTCTTCTTTTTGTTGCGCCGTCAATGTTGACATTATAAGCAGGCATTAATTGACATGTGATCATTTTAAAAAAAACACAAATTGGGTATCCTGAATCTTAATTCCAACAATTTTATGGATTGCAAAGGTAATAATTAATTTTTTTTGATAATCTTTTTGATATAAGATTTAAATTAACAACCTTTAAAAATAAATAATATTATGGATTTCAAAATTAATTTTTTAAAATATTTATTTGAATAATTATTTCTATTTATGTGAATGCATTCGGTCACCTGAAACTGTTTAAATATTGACTTGGCCAGTATCAACTAACATGGAGCCATTTTATACTAACAAAAAAAGAGTCTGGCTCACCATTATTGAATAAAAATAAATAAATAAATAAATATCGCGAGCGAGGAAAAGCTGGCCGAAATAAAAAAAAATATAGTTTAATCAAACATCATAAAAATTATATAATTTAAGATCCACTAACTTTTGACTCATTCTTTTATAACCAGTTTTAAACTATTCTTTTTAATTCCTTTTTCTAGAGTTTCATTTATATTTCGTCACTCTGGAAAATTGTTGTTTTAATTTTATTTTGTATTAAAAAAACATAAAGCATACTAACTTTTCTTTATCTTTTATCGGCCAGAAACTAGAAAGGTGTAATATTTAATTAATTTTCCTGGAATAAAGAATGATATTTAGTGGTGGAGTGATGGGTTAGCCGGCGCGCAACGCCATGTCCCATGCGGGTGAGGCGTGGCTCGTTACGGGAGACTTGGGAGGTCTTGAACAGACGACGGGTTGAAGTTTGAATGGTCAAGCTGTTTTTTTTATTATTTTATTTTCTCGGAGCTCCTTTATTTCCTTTTGTTCTGGAAACCACGGCCTTTGATACATCGTCTGGTCCATCAAAAATAATAAAGCTAGCGTATAACAGGGGAATTAGTGTTGGTCTGTGTGTTGGGGTTGGGGATGAATTAGTGTCGGACCTATTCTTATATTTGTTTTTCGTAATAGGTCTAAAATATTTTTTATATATATTTTCTCTTAATAAATTTAGATTATTTTAATGTGTTGTTGTAGAAAATATGTTTTAAAAAGATAAAAAAAAAATATTATTTTAAAACTTTTTTAAATTAAAAACATCGTAGAAAACAAATTCAACCCCCCTTCAAACTAAAAATTAAAAAAGTACAATACTTCACAAACAACTCAACTACAACATTATATTTCAGCTCTAGGCTAGAAGGTCCTAAAATATTATTTTCAGGCCCAACCCAGTTCAATGCTAGCATATTAAAATGTACTGGGCCATGGTTTACCTGAAGATGGAGGGCCCATCGGAGGCTAACCTTTGGAGTGTGGACGAGGCCTCAAGTAGATTTTCCTTTTCTTTTTCTTTCTTTGGTTTTTAATTCCCCCGAGAAAACACAACACAGGGAAACCTTGATCTACTGTCTATTTGGAGTACTGTTGCAGTTATTTTTAAAATTGAAATTTATTTTTATTTAAAATACATAATAATCAATTTATTTAAAAAAAAATAATCTTGACATCAACACACAAAATTAATCTAAAAACATTAAAATGTATTAATTTAAACTAAAAATAAATATAAATTCAATTCATTTTTTTCAAAAATAATTTTAAAACAATTTATCAATTAAATTCCAGATATTCCCTGCATTTCTCAAACATGACCTTCTGCCTTTAATATCTCGTGTCTATTATTTTGTACACCAAATGATATTGATTTGAAGAAAAAATTGACCATAAATTACTGAACTTGGCATTTCTGGTTTGCAATCTATATTTATTATGCACTAAAACAACATTAATTTGAAAACAGATGACAAAAATGTTTATGAAAAAAAACTCAATTAGGATTTGTTTTTTGAAATATCAAGGATGTAATGGATAAAATTTATTGATTTTATACTGACTTGACAATGAATTTGTAGATTTAAAAGTACACGTTTTCTCATTATCAATCGCAACCTCGAACCATTGGATTATAAACTTTTCTTTTAATGTAATTGACACTACAATACTATCCCTCTATTTATCTGCTTTAAACAATAGATAAAAAATAAAATTCCATTTACATGTGATCTTTAAACATTTTAAATTAAAATGTATGTTTGATATTATTGTGATGTAGTTGAGGTATTGATTTATATTATATAAAAACCTGAGGGGGTGTGATTTAATTGGTCAGATTTTGAGTTTTCTCTCCAAAAATCACCAGTTTAAATCTTAAATCTCACATCACACACCAATCAGAACCATTAAAAATTTTATCTGATTATTAATTTTAAGAATCGTAAAATTAATTTAAATATGTGTAAATTTATCTGGACGCTCGCATTTCAAAAAAAAAAAGTTCCAGGTATAAATATTTAAAACAAATATCTGATTAGATTCTATTACTTAGCTTTTAGGACATAAAATGATGATTAAGGACTGCAATGCGCTGAGAATATCTAAACAAATGAGTTTAATCTATGCTAAATTATTTATGACCTCTTACTTAACATATAAACATATTTTTTTATAGAATAAATTATGAAGTCAAACAAAAGCCGGATAGGATGATTATATACATAGACACACACTAATGAAATACTATTTTAAGTAGAAAGGAAGGCACTTCAAATATTTTTAATTTCTTATAATATTTCTAAAATCCACGTATTAACTATACTAATTTATTTTTTTGAGTCCGAGCTTCAGAATAATGCAGTAGGGGAATTAATAGTTCGCTCTGGAAGAAGACAATAGCTGAAGGGCCCAGACCCAATTTCTGGGCTATTATGATGCCAAATTTCGAACCATGAGCCTGCTCAGACCAGTGCAATGCACCAAGGACAATCTGATCAGTTCTTACAGACAAAAAAAACTAGCACTCGTCCTCTTCTCTGGGAGCTTAGGTTAGCAAATCTCCGACAAAGCAAAGGAAAGAAAAGAGGAGTCAGACAGCTAAAGATAAGAGTGAATGCCCGGGGCCGGGGAATGGCTACCCGGCGAACATGAGGTCCCACTCACTATTCACGGCAAGACAAAAAGGGGCCACTGGCCTAGCGAATCAAGTAGGGGACAGCCATGAGTTCACCCTCTTGCCCGAAGATGAAGGGGAAGCAAGAGATGACAGGGACAGAGTAACCTCAAGTTCATTGCATGCCCCCGGAAGGTGAGCCACAAGGTCGGGAGCGGGGAGAAAACGGGAAATGAAAAGGGAAAGGAGTTTTCCCAATCGAAACCATGATCCGACTAAGAAAGTGGAAGTTCCTCCACCGGGAATATTGACACACGATCCTACCGGACGAGGGAGCAGAGTATGAACCTGCGGCCCATATGAAAGAAAGCCATCGAGCAAGAGAGGCAGAGATCGAACTGTTAGGTTCTGCAAGGTTACTGCAATGAAACTGTGAGGGCCTACAAGGTTCCATTTTGCAATAAATCATCTTAAATGACAAGAAAAAGACAACATCTGTCAAAAAAACACACGAAATTAAAGCCTTCCTAGCGTACTTGCACGTTATAGCCAGTAGTTTCTACCGCTAATCCACTCCGTGGTGATAAAGTGTAAGGAGTCCAAACCCAGGTGGGTATATAAAGTGTAAGTGTCACTCTTATCCATTAAGCAAAGTAGCAAATGAGAGAAACTGGTCAAAATCAATGATGTCAAACAAGTTCGCGAACAGTTAGATGATTGGATCCAATCATAGGGTCAGCATCATTGAATAGCATCTTCTGGCCTGTTCTGGAGAGGGAAACTCATAGCACGCGTAACAGGATTTACACCGTCGGTTAATATTGTGTAAGATATCTAATTCCACAGTTGATTAAGCGAAATCGTTTTATGAACATGCTCTGGTTTTCATCATGTATAGAACTCGACGAAACCATGGTTTCCCCTGACCCTATGTATTTTACATGGAGGAGTACAGATGCTCTTTAAAATAATCCAGTTTAACTGTAGAAGGGTACCGCTAGTTTTACCGAAACCACGACTACACCCTGCAAAATCCAACTGCCATTGAATTTGTGAGATCCGCTAGTCTGCCATTGATTCCATTTATTCGATGAACGAGATAACTTTTTTTTCTCTCGAAGATAATATCTCGATCGGAAAGAAATAAATTAGCATTATTCATAGTTGATCGGATATTTTGTATCTTTTAAAAAAAATATGTTTTTTTTAATCTTGATTTAAATTCCAGTTTATTTTTGATTTTTTAGGTAGATATCAGCCGAAATATTTCGGTTTTGTTCCACACGTTCTGTTTAGGTCAAATAATGTTTTTTTATTTAAATAATAAATAATTTTACAATATTTATAATATTTTTTTAATTTGACTATTAAATTGAGATAAAATTTTGTTACGAGTCTCTTGACATATTTATATATATTATGTTAAAATCATAGAGAAATCAAAGAGTATAGTGACCTTGCAAAATTAATGATAATATTCTAGTAATATTATATATATTCATAATTTTATTCATAAAAATCATTTTATTGCACAATTCTATATAATTTTGTTTTTGAATTTGAACTTTTTTTTAATAAATATATTTAATTATACAAACACAAAAAATCCCAAAACATGACTCTTTAATCAAAACATTTAATTCCAATTAAAAAATAATAACCCATCAAAATAAAAATAATAACCTTGGTTGAAACTACGTTCCTGGACCACTGGATCGATGGAAGAGGGATCATAAGACGCGGCAACTATTATAAAGCTAGAAATTGTTGCAAATCCTCGTGTTTGATTTGGCCAGAGACCACAAGCAACGTATAAACAAACAGTATTCTGTGATTTGTTTTTGGACTTTATTGGATTTTCAATTTCGGAGGCAGTTGTTTGGGTATTATCAAGCAATCTTGGACATGGAGACTCAAAAGGTCACGATTCCCATTCCCCGTAGACACGTACACACTCGTGCAATCTTGGATACATCAAATTACAAGACTGGACTGTGGTCAAATTAATGACTTCCAAGACGACATTTCCAAAAAATATATAAATAATTAGATATGTGTAGCCGGCTCTACCGCGATGAGGAATTATACTTGATGAAGCTGAAGTGTTTTCGTCTTCCTTTGCGAGCTACAGAGCTAGCTCAGCACCAAATGCATGAAATCCTAAGAGTAATTAATTAAGTGTATTTAGGAAATTAACCCTTACGCATCTAAAGTCTCCATGTATTGAGAACATGAATTTGGGAAGTGCAATCTGTCGATTTTTCTTTGATTCTAACTAGGAAGTTGGTACTCTTAATTAATTTATGTCTAAAGGTCAACATAGCTCCCGAAGAAGTCTTCGTTCAAAACCAAGTATAGTTATGGTTTGAGGAATTCAAAATCACGGTCCCCTTTGTTTTTTTTTAATGTATTGACGGTGAAACTGGTTTGAATTTATGATCTTAAGTAAGCTTTAGTTACCATTTCCCAGAAGATAAGTGCATTACTTGTTTCCACAGGTTTTTGAATGAGAGACCTACCACCTTCTGTTTTTTTTTATACATAAAAAACAAGAAAGTCCTCATATGTAGTCATACAGTTATAAATAATTTTAGGGTTTATGAATTATAAGGAAATAGGAATTGTATGTGAAAAACATGCACATATGTTTTATTTCATGAAGTTAAGTGTCGACAAATTAAGAGTATTATTATTATTATTATTTTGCCAGTATACATCCTGTTATACAGCAAATAAGAGTCAATTGTTTTATGTTCTATCAAAGTAAGAAGATCGAGGATTAATTTAGAGCGTTGGATTCCAAAGCTAAATCTGCTGGCCAGCTAAATCAGCGACGAAAAGCAAAGCCACACTATTTTTTTTTTGGTAAAGATCGGGCTTTGAATAGTAGACCCAATTAGGTCATAGTACAGCAAAGTATAAACCCTTGCCTGGGGATCGATAATATTATCCGACCCCCTATCTCTCAAATCTCTAGTTAACCCAAAATTAGCTAACCAATCACCCACACAATTGGCCTCCCTGTAAACATACAAAGTTTTAACCTCCCAATCCCTGTCCAACAACTCTCTAATCTTCATAAGCATATTATAATTCCTATCTACCCTCACATTGTCCCCATTAACCATCCCAATTACAGCCCTCGAGTCTGATTCTAGAATCACTTTTCTAAACCCCTTATCCCATGCTAGTTGCAACCCCCCATAAATAGCCTATAATTCCGTTGTCATGGAAGAACAAAATCCAATATTCCTCGCAAAACCCCCTAGCCACGACCCCATATGATCTCTAATAACTCCTCCTGCACCTGCCATCCCTGGGTTTCCTTTGCTGCAACCATCCACGTTAAGTTTGATCCAATCTGCTGCTGGGTATTTCCATCCTATATTCACAACCTCCGTGTCGCCATCTTTCCTATCACATCCTCTGCTCTGCTCCTTCTCAATATCTTCAACCATTCTTCTTATAGCAAGCACAGTCCCATACCAACTACCGGAGTCCCCATCAAATGTTCTACAACATCTATCCTTCCATATAAACCATATAGCAACTCCGAAAATCAAATGTCAATCTCCAATATGCGGGTTTTCCTTTCTGGGAGTTAAATTTGAAATTAACCAGACGTACCAATTTTGGTTAAAAAACAAATTCTTTCCTCAAATCTTACAAAAACCTCCCAAATTTTTCTTGTTTTAGGGCAATCTCGTAAAGCATGAGTTAATTAGTAGCTGGTGATGAACAAAAAATGTTAATACACACTTGTATCAATGCCAAAAATGACTCTCAAATATGCAATTAAGCACACACGTATAATTTTCGGTGTCCTTAACTTTGAATCAACTTCGTCTTCCCTCCATTGCCATCCTTAGAAATTAAGGGCCTGTCTAATTGCTTCAGCAGTATGTGCGCTGTAAAAAAACTTCAAAACTCTCTCTCTCTCTCTCTTTCTCTCGCACACACACAGATGAACATATATATGTGAATTGACTTTCACGAGTATTGTCTTTTAATAAAGAGCTAGTTGGGTTTTTTTTGGAAGAAGAAAAAATGGCTCGTGACTCCCATCACCTGCACTATCCTGAAAGTTATATTTTTCATATAAAAAACGATATTATTTAGAGAAATGTCTCTGATAATTAAAACGAGCCTCAAAAACAATAATTTAAGAGATGGATTGCTAGATAAAAACCCTAGTTTAAATAGGAATGTAACCACCGAAGCAAATGGCGAAGAGCGCTAGGACGTACGTAGTTGTTAATCTCAAGCAAAGATCTAATGAATTGTTTTAAAAAAAATAACAACAACAACATCAGAATGTTACCCCTGTCTCTCTCTCTCTCTCAGAATGTGTGGTGCCATCCGCTCCTGGTAGACAACCTTCCGCAGGTCCAATCTCTGACTTTTGTCTGTTTCTTCTTCCTTTTTTTTTCTTTTTTTTATCGTTTCATGCATGCCCATACGTTTCTTCAGTTAATGCAGAGGGTAATTTCTTGACTTTCTACACCCTTTCTTTTCACTACTGCCCTGTACCTTTTTTATTTCAAAGTTATTCAAGCCCCCCACCTCTCTCCTGCCCCTACTTGGTGGTTCCTATATAGAGGAGCACAATCCATTCTGCTAGCCAAAGTGCCAAATCACACTACTTCCTCTTGCTTCTTTCACCATGGCAGACCCTTGCTTTAATCTCATCACTGGATCTTTCAACTTCATGCCTCTTAATCCTCATTACCCGGCTTTGATCACTTCTTACCCCAACAACCACTTGTTCAGCAGCAAATCATCCATTCCTTTTGCCTTGCCTAAAAATGAAGCACTTCCCCTAATAGAATACTTAGGTCCTGTAAGACAACAAGAAAACTATCTCGAGTCATCAAGTAGTTCCATGGAAGAGGGCAAGAGCAGGAAAAAAGATGACGATAACCTCTTTTTTAGCACCGTGGATGGTGACGATAAGCCGGTGTCTGTTGCTCTGCATATAGGCCTCCCTAACCCTAGTTCTGATTTGCAGAGAGTAGTTAGGGTTTCCCCGTCTGCAAATGGACCACATAAGGAAGAGATTAACAGTGCAGTTTCAGGGTACCCGTTGGAGAAACTAAACAAGGGTCAGTATTGGATTCCTACACCTTCCCAGATTCTCATTGGCCCAAGTAAATTTTCATGTCCTCTTTGCTTCAAGACCTTTAACAGATACAACAACTTGCAGGTATGCCACATTTTCTCGAAACATGTCTCACTAAGCTCTTCTTGTTTCTCCTTTGCTTTTATAGACTTTTTTCTTCCTCGTTTATCAGCTGGATCTTGGTATTTTATTTCTAATGATTAATAATCCATAATAATTTAATTTAATTTCTTGTAGTAGTACGTACAAGTAGTATAGTACTAGCCTAGTACAGAAGGTATCTGTCTACCTGAAGTTGTTTGTTTGATTTCCATTCTGCATATACTTCATATATCTTAGCTAGCTTGAGATCTGCCTTGAGAAAATGATTTCTTTTTCAAGTTCCGACTGAGATTTTTTGCGTGATTTGACCTTTCATGGGACGTCGACCTCGCGATTCTGTGACTTAGAAGATTAGGTTAAGGTCAGTTGCTGCGGTGGTTTAAAGGAAACAAATGCAGTGCTTCAGAGTTATGAAAATCTGCAGATTGATGAACTGTGAAATTCAGAGTGCTCCGTCCCTTTCATGTCTGAAAAAGTTCACTGAAGTCTGCAGATTGATGAACTGTGAAATTCAGAGTGCTCCGTCCCTTTCATGTCTGAAAAAGTTCACTGAAGACTCGGATTGTTTTTACTGGAAACCTGATCATCAGCTCCCAACCCAAGCACTGTGTATATCTCTAGAGGCACATGCTAAAGTCTGGGACAACTAATTCTAGTATTTGTGCAACCCTAAGTTAACTTTAAAGCCAGGTAGAGTTCGAGTAATTATAAGGAGTCTGCTAGAGTTTGATCTCTCAACCTTTCATTTTCTTGTAGTTAATTTCTCCTAAATTCTTATATACACACATCGTATAACCCAAGGCCCAGTAAGCATCTCAAAATAATTAATGGATCAAATGCGCGCCACGCCCTCTACCCAGAGCATTCCTTCTGTAGCCACGGCCCTAGTTTTTATTTTTTATGCATTTATTATCTCTCTTTATATCTAACTCATCTGGGTTTTGGTTAACATTAATTGCAGATGCATATGTGGGGACATGGATCTCAGTACAGAAAAGGACCCGACTCTCTAAGAGGAACCCAGCCAACAGCAATGCTAAGACTTCGATGTTATTGCTATGAACAAGGTTGCAAGCACAATATTGACCATCCGAGAGCAAGACCGCTCAAAGATTTCAGGACTCTCCAAACACACTACAAAAGAAAACACGGAATCAAACCATTCATGTGTAGAAAATGTGGGAAGTCATTTGCAGTGAAAGGTGATTGGAGAACACATGAGAAGAACTGCGGGAAACTATGGTATTGCATTTGTGGGTCTGATTTTAAGCACAAGAGGTCTCTGAAAGACCACATTAAGGCCTTTGGCCATGGCCATGCAGCTTTTGGCATTAATTGCTTCGAAGAAGAGGATGAACTAGCATCTGAAAGCGAACATGATTGTGAATTCTCTGTGTAATCAATAGGATTTTCAGTGAATCCTAAGCTTAAACTTTATGACTATATCCTATATGCTTAAACTTTATTTCTCATGGGTGGATTAATCTGTTTGGTTGCCCTATTTTCCTCGCTTGCGTGTTTCTAAGCATAACGTTAATTAATTAGTTTCCATAACCATGTTAGACCAAGTTATCAAAATCCACCCAACTAATTAAGCCAGTGCAAGTCTTATTTTATAAACTTTTGAGATCTTTCTCAAATAGTCAAATGGACTAAGCACAAAGTCTTGATAATATAAACTAGTTTCGTTACTAGCTAGTGTATTGTCTTCTTCCTTCTGGAAGCCCTTCTTTAGGGTAGATATTACTGACAGAGTTATGTTTTTATTCAAAATAAACAGCAGGACAAGGATTCCTTGAGCTGTTTTCGTGATTTTCTTTCATTCCTCGTCTAGTAATTTATTTAGAGGTGTCTGTCTCTTGACATGTCCATTTTTTATTTAATTCATGTAAATCACGAAACTCTTATTTTTATTAAACAAATGATATTACTAGCTATGTTTTACATGTATAAAAAAGTTTATAGGATTACAAAGAAAATTAAATAGCCTTTAATTAGCCAGCATGCTAATGGTTGATATCAATCGAGAATGTGGGGACTTTTTCTAGCTGAAGCAATCTCCTTATATTTCTCGTTAGGCTAGCTCTTGAGATTTCCTTTTTATAATAGGGTCTATATATAAATTACCTTGTTCTTACTTGCAAAGAATCAAAATGCTTTGTATTAAACTAAGTGCTTGTTTAATAGTGTAATAAAAATTGTTTTTTAAAATATTTTTTACTTCAATATTTATCAAAAAACATATATATTTATCAATATATATATATATATATATAGGAATTATTTTTTATATCAATTTATTAAAATGATCCCAAAACACACAAATAATTAATTTGAAGTTAATAAAAATAAAAAATATAGTTGGGATGCAATATTACCAATCGAATTTGTATAAATGAGGTGCCAAAAGTATCGAGTCACCCTTGGGTTTCATTCATTTTGAACAATAAGATGCGTTAACTTAATAATTTATTAATATTTATATTTATTATATAGAGCTTAATTATTATGTATAAATTCATGACCAAGCAGATTATGGAGATCCTGGAAAGTATTGTTTACACAACCCAAGGCAAGTATTTATACCAATCATACAGTGGTTAATAAACTAGTTTGTTGAACCAGCCATATAATTCAAGTACTTTTCCTCTAATTTTTACTGGAAAATGGTTTATTTATAGTTCCGAAATTTCTGAGATATTTGGAAGTGGTGTACTGATTATTTTTAAATATAATTTTTATTTAAAAATATATTAAAATAATATATAGTTTTATATTATTTAAAAAATTATTTTTAATACCAGCATAAACATAATAATATAATAACAATTACAAAATTAATATTAAAAAAGACTAATGTTTTTTTTTTAAAGATTTTGAAATACATCACCTAAAGAATTAAGAGATGGAAGGAGAAAAGATGACGCAGGCCCATGTGTCCAACTTAAAATGCATGGGCCATTATCTAAGTATAGGTATAATTGGGCTTTATTATAAAGTCTAACCACGAGCCCCATCATTGACCTCTGTCTCTGTGGTGAATTCACCTGCTACATGCCGATGACATTCTCTCTCCCCCAAACCCTTCACTGCAGGCCATCAAATGCGTTGATAATCAGGTCATCTTCAAAAAATGATGAAACAAAACTAAATATCAACCAAGTCCTCCAAACCAAGAAACGTTGCTTGAGGTGCAATACTCTTTATCTTGACAGAGATAACTCCCCAAATGCCTGCTCTTTCCATGGCCACACCACAGGTATGTGTCCCATCTCTCTCTCTCTCTCTCTCTCTCTCTTAATGGGAGTTTATGTTTACAATTTTTTTAGGGGAGATGGGGTTATATGCTTTGGCTCCACCACACCAGGGTATTGACGGAGAGTGGAGTGACCGCTCTGGAGTGATAGTGTATAAATGGAATGACAAGAATAATAGACCAAATACTGGAAGTGTCAATTGGAAGAAAAGATGGAGCTGCTGTGCTGAATATGATGAAAATGCTCCGCCTTGTAGACGAGGGTGGCATGTTTCATATGATGATGGCTTTACTTTGTATTAACCCAAAAATTGTTTTGTTAGCTAAATTCAGAAGCATAAGTAACAATCAAGGATACAATTTAGGATGAGGTGAAACTGTCTGATGTTTAGACATATTAGGCTTGAACATTAGAGCAAATCCTTTGTTTTTCTATTTATCTACATTTTTATTGCCAAATATCATTTTCTTGGATAGTAAGTTCCCTGTCTTGCCTTTTCATTCAAGAGGTATGTGGCTGAACATTTTGATTTCCTTTTGGACAAGGAGAGCAATTTGATTTGTTTTTCCTTTTTGATGTATTCAGCAGCAACGAGTTCAAAGCTTTATATTTAGAATTTGATATAATATATTATCTGAGGGTAAACATGCTTTACTTTTAATCTGGAGTTCAAAGCTTTCTATTTCAGGATATCTACAATTTAAGATTTCAGACTACCCAGTAATACAAAAAAAACAGAAAATTCACTGACAATCGGTAAGTATGTATCCTGCTAACTGAGTTAATGAAGCTGTTACCATTTTTGGGTTGCATTTTGATAGAAAATTGCAGCAGAAGCCAGAGGTCATGCAAAGGCCAATAGAGAACAGAGAATTTTTATCCGCTACACACATTAACTATTCTCCGGTTCATTAAACATCTACAAGTCTAATAAACAAATAAGACACTGAGGGTAACAAACATGCACATAGAGGGGGCGTGGCTCGAACTCAGGAATTGGGTTTCCCGCCAGGCCGAGCCCCCCAGGTGCAGAACGGAGAATTCTTACAATGATGCATGCCTGTCCAGCAAAAAAGCTCATGTTGCAGAGTATTGTGTCTCTACCCTTCCTTCACATGACTTAATCTGAATACTAGAAGCATTTGATGAAGAGCTATATATCCAATGGTGAATTCCTAGACTACGGTGTTGTTAGGGCCAACACTATGAAACAGAACATCCTGCAAACGAACCTTTTAATGATCACTTGAGATCGGGCAAGGTTTATCTTTCATGTTTTCAATCCAACAGCTAATTCTCAATTCTGATTACTAAAATGCTCACTTTTCATGATCTTTATGAGCAGCTGCTGATACAAAATTCTCTGCTGTATATATACTGCAATCAATATATATCACTACATTGCCACAAGTCAGAATGTATTTTCACAAACTTGATTTCCATTTCTTGGTGGTTCTGTGCTCCGAAGGGCAAAAATTCCAGACAAAAATTTATAACCAACTAATAAGATACAGCAAAAGGTCTTATTAGAACAAGAGGTCTTTACTTTACATGAGATTCTAAGATCAAACATACTCAAAACAAGCAATTAAGCTTCAGCTCGTATTAATCCAAACCTCCCCCCCTCTTACACTAGACAACAGTCTTAAACGACTCGTGAAGATGCCTCAAAGTCTCCTGATCCTTATTCCATTCAGGTGTTGGTGCATTGACAAAATGGGCATAAAGCTTATTGTTAGCACAAGTAACCGTGATCAAGCTATGTTTCCCGACTCCATCGATCTCATAAACATAATACAGTTGTCCATTCCCATCTTTCTTCTCTTCACTCACCACACTATCTGCGCCAGATATCAAGTCTTGCAGATCCACATCAGACAAGGCCAGGTTGTTTAACACAGAATCTTTTGGAGCTAGCTGCCGGAAACCAGAAAGAAATGTCAAGTACTCCTTTTCAGTTCTCTTCTTTGGATTATAGAACTCGCTATCAGTTCCATTAGTGCCCTTTTCAACTTTGGAGACTAAACGTTCTTTCCATCCATCAGGGACATCATAGACGTACTCAGCAGAAGCTTTCTTGTCGGAGTTACCACCATAGCCGCCGTAATTGGAGGCACTGGCTGCAGTGCCGTAGTAGATGTGGAATGCTTCTGAAGGGTCTGCTAGGGAAGGAGTGGTGGCAGTTAAAATGGTGGTGGCTGCAACGGTGGCAGCTAGAGTTGTAAGGAGAGGCTTGCTGGGCGGGGAAATGGGTAGGTGGGTTTTGGACAGTGATGGAGTTTGTGGTGGTTTTTGGGTGGCGGAGGTGGAGGAGAGGCGGGCTGATGAAGAGAGAATGGTAGCCATGGGATTGGGGTAAGCCGGTAAGGTGCTTCCTTGTGTTTTATCTTGAATTCAGCATTTTTCTTATCCAATCAAGCAATGAGGAGAGAGAAGGTTCATATGGTAATGACATTACATAGCATGTTGGACCAATGAACATCTGCCAGGTCATATTTCGCATTGGAGTTGGAGTTGGAGTTGTGCTTGGATTTTGTGGATGGATCCCTTTCAGAGTTAATCCAGTTTTAGGAAGGCATAATTCAATTGGAGATGCAGGGGATCGAACCCTGTACCTCTCGCATGCAAAGCGAGCGCTCTACCATTTGAGCTACATCCCCTGGGATATCAAAGATCCTTAACAAAATATATATATTTAATGTAATTCCCTCTGTTATTTTTAGTTCAGTATTGCTATTTCCACGGGTGTAGGGGTGTAATTCAAAAAGGTTAGCTGAATTTAACAACTGGGTTGAAAAACGTTAATATATACATATATTTATTTATTTATTAAATAAAAAATATTATTTTAATCCATTTTTAAATAAAAACTCTTTGAAAACCGACCATTATCCCACTAATAAGCGAGTTTTATATCTTAAACTTACTGATTAGCTACAAAAATCACACAAATGCCCCCCTACTTGTTAAAATCCAATTTCTACCCCTCAAAACTAGCCAATTATCAACAACATATTTGGTCCTCTACCTATCAAGCAGTAGGTGATAGAGCGGAAGATAGGTATAGGGAATAGAAGAGAGACAGTCACCCTTGTATCTCGCTTCCTCTCCTCTCCTTTACCCTTGCTTCTCAGTTTCCACTGTTATTCATAATATTATAATAACAATAATAATTATGGTAAATACAGCTCCAGATTAGGTTTTCAGCTACCCACATCTTCCTTTCCTCAAAATTTAAAATAATAAAAATAAACCCACTTTCGTTTTCTTTCGAATTAATTAAAATCATTCTTCATGTCTAAAAGGTAATTGATCTTCTAATCTTTCTGATAGTTTCTTCTTTTCTGCTCATGGTCGTATTTGTTTGATTTCTGCTCATGATTAATGCATTTTTTCCCCAACTATGATTTGATAATTTTGATTTAATTTTAGGGAAATGATTAAAATAGTTGCTGTTGATTTATTATTGAATTAATGGATAGGTTATGCTTTTCAAGTTTGAATTTTTGTTTTGATATGGTTGATGTTAATTCACCTAGTCAGTTGGAATGATGATTAAGGCATGTAGTAAGGTGGAGGATGGATATTGATCACGGTTTTGTGTTTTTCTTAAGGTTATTATGCAAGTTCTTTGCTCATGGGGCGTGTTTGAAAGGGGAACATTGTGAATTTTCACATGACTGGAAAGATCCTCCAAATAATGTAAATACTAGGTTTTTATTTTCTTCTCCTGTTTGTCTGTTTAAACATGGTTATTTTAATTATTGCCATTAATTGTTTGTTAATGCAGATTTGTACATTTTATCAAAAAGGTATCTGTTTGTATGGCAGTCGATGCCGATATGATCATGTTAAATCTTCTAGGCCTGAATCTACTGCATCATCTTCGTTAGCAATTCTGGCCTCAAATTCTGTTTCCCTGGCCCTTCCTGCAAGAACTGTATCAAGTGGGGCAACAGCATTACTGGCGGTTACTCCAGAGCTTTCTGCTTCAAGTAGACCCTTCATTGCTCCCACTATGCCAGCGTGGAATTTGGAGTCTGTGCAACATGACTTCTTAGAATATGGTGAGGTTATACAGCCTAGGAATGTTAAACCAGCTGATCGATCTATCTGTTCATTTGCTGCTGCTGGTAGTTGTCCTCGTGGAGATAAATGTCCTCACATTCATGGTGACCTATGTGCCTATTGTGGAAAGCATTGTCTGCATCCTTTCAGACCTGATGAAAGAGATGAGCATTTGAAAGCATGTGAGAAGAAGCAAAAGAACCTGGACTTATTAAAATACAGTCAAGAAATAGAGTGCAGTGTATGCTTGGATCGTGTACTTTCAAAGCCCACAGTAGCTGAGCGGAAGTTTGGGCTGCTATCAGAATGCGATCATCCATTCTGCATATCATGTATCAGGAATTGGCGCAGTAGTTCCCCAACCTCCGGAATGGATGTTAATTCTTCATTGAGGGCTTGCCCTATATGTCGCAAGCTTTCATACTTTGTTATTCCAAGTGTCATTTGGTATTCCTCTAAGGAGGAAAAACAGGAAATAGTGGATACCTACAAGGAGAAACTCAGGTAATTGTTTGTCAAATGTACGCTGCCTCCATATCTACCACTCGATTACTGGATCATCAAAATATTCTTGATTGCTTTTGAAGAATTTACAAAATATATGAAATTTTTCAACATATAACTGTCATTTTTCTTGATATGATGAAAAAGGAAAAAAAGAATCATCTTGCATATTCTCCGAGGAGATTGGCATGTTTTTTTGTGATAATGTAGGCTGTAAATTTCATTTTGTAAAATGTAACTGTGATTAAAATCTAGGTAGATAGCCAAATATTTAGGGAACTTATTGAATCATCATATATTTACTTTGACTTTTGTAGGTCAATAGATTGCAAACACTTTGACTTTGGTAATGGGAACTGCCCGTTTGGAACCAGCTGCTTTTACAAGGTAAAGTTCCTTCTTGGTCTGTTCATTGGAATGTTATGCGGAGATTCTCATTTTAGCTTGGACAATCTTTTTTTATTAACTCTTTTTTGCTCATTAAACACTAGCCAACCAAAAATGATCTATCATCTGTAGCTGCTTTCCCCCCTTGTTTTTTCTCGTTTTCCCTACGTGTTTTGACTTCTAACATATGTTCCTGTTTTTTTTCTTTTCTTTTTTTGTGTACGTGTCTTGAATGTTGCTTTTCACAATTTCATGGGAGCCATATATTTACCTCTGTGGCAGCCTTACCAATTCAGCAGGAATTAGGAAAGAGTGAAATTGGATGTCTATAGAAAGTAGAATTAGATTCCAAGCCCTAAAGTTCTCTCTCTCTCTCTCTCTCTCTCTTATATGCATGAAGGTGCGTCATTGAGACTGTTAGCCTTATAACTCTTAATGGATATGATGATGTATTTTGTTCACGTGCACTGTAAAGGCCTCATGCGCATGTATATATTACAGACCCCCTTGTTGGAGACCATGTCGATGCACATCCTATGTTTTGGATATGGATGCATTATCTTATGTGTTTTGAGGACAACTGAAAATGATCAATTAAACATTTCTTATCCTGAAGATTCAAGTTATGAAGATTAAATGCCTTGGGACATTGCTTATTTAGCGCTGCATCTAGATTTTAGACTAGGCTACTCTTTCAGTGATCAGGGTAATTATCTATTTTGAGTCTATATTTCAATTTAGCATACTGGAAGCACTTACTTTCTGCCAGACTTTTTTAGTTACTGTCCTATTGGGTTTCTAGCAGCTTATTGTTTTAATCACATAAGAAAAGATGAAACTCGTAGTTTCATAATTGTTTTTCTTTTGTATTTATTAACATTCTAATTATCATAACTGAAATGTAGTTTTTTCAGCATATGTTTTGTTTCTCTCTCTGTATGTTTGCAATTCTCTTGGAAGTTAACCAGCTCAGAAATGTCTCTATATATGGTTGATGTGCCTTGTATATAGACAAGGTTTCAAGTACTTGTTTTTTTTTATATATTTGTAACAAGAAAGCAAAACTTCTGTTGTTAATGCATGTGAATTTAATAAGATTTTGTTTTCAGAAAGTACTTTTGTTGCTCTTAAAGTTTTGCTGACTAGCTATCCTCAAATACTCAGGAAAACAATTTAAGTTTTGTTTATATTTTCTCTTGTTGTAGAAGCCTAGAAGGGTAGCAAACTGGTGAAAAGTTGCTTTGGACTTGATATGATTTAATTAGCCAAAATAGAAAAAAAAGAGAAAGAAAGGTAGGAACATGAAGTCGTGCTGTTGCATGGATGAGTCATAGAAAATGGCACAGTTGTGACCAATAGAAGCAACATATGATAAGATATCATGAACCACATTTTTGCAAATAGGGATAATTTCTCAATCTCTCGTGTTATTTTTTTTGCTGCCTGCCATTCTATTGACTTCTCAACCTTGTCTCATAAAGTTTTGATTGTTGCTATTCTCAATTTGCAGCATGCGTATCGAGATGGCCGCTTGGAGGAAGTTGTTTTACGTCATCTTGGAGCTGAAGATGGACAGAGCTTGATAGCAAAAAATATCAGGTTTGTTTTGTTCCTGCTCACTTAATGTTTCACGTAACTAGCTGACAAAACTATTATCTTTTGTTTATTATTAATGTGTTTAATCTCTTCTGTTAATTAATTTATTCACCCCAGGCTGTCGGATTTCCTTGGTAGCTTGCAAATAAGGTGAACTGGTGGTGTTCAAATACTTAAAATGTAAGTTTCAAATAGTTTATTGCTGCTTTTTCAGGGATCACTGATTTCTGAACTATACATGCCCAAGCACTGTCATGTGCACATGCTTGTGTATGTGCAGACATGCATGCTTGCATTGGCCTCTTAATGGCCAAAGTAACTGTGCACTTTAACTATCCCAAAATATTCAGGATATCTATCAATGTCAAGAAATGTATACAACTTTATTGTGGAAGGTCTTCAATCTCCAGGGCCAAACCCAGTTGTTTGTAAGGTAAATTGCCTTGCGAATATTATTCCTGCCAGTTTATCTGGTATGATGAACTTGCTGTTCTTTGGTTTTTGAAAGTGCAATGCTGTATTTTTTAAGTTAACTTTGACTTAATTTATAAATTTCTGGTGAAATTGCTTGGAATCTTATGCTCTCCAAATCTTTCCTGCTCTGACAAACAACTCAACATGTTCTGTGATATATTCTCTTTACTAACCACCAGCTTCTCTCTGCTATTCATCATTTCTTCCTTTGGATTTGCTTTGTGAAGCTTGTTGGGATTTCATGCAGATTCATGGCATGTTATTCTTTATGTCAATCAATCAAGGTTCATACTACAGAATTGACATCTTATTTGCGGGGTTGCAAATGGCGTGCATAACATTCAGTCTGGAGAAAAACTATTTGCCATTTTAAAATAAGCTTAAAGTTCACAAAATTACTTAGATTTTCCATGTGGTTGAAAAATAAGCAGGCGCTTTGAGTTACTCTTTAAAATAAACTTCTATTAGATGGTATTGTTTTAGGCCATATTGCTATATACCCCTTTATCTAGTTTCTCACTGCGAGGTTTTATGTTTCCGAAAATCCTCAACATAAAATCTAATGCCAAATGCCGAATGTAGGATGGCTTTCTGGAGATTCAATTTTGGGAAGCGGAAAGGTGTGCCGGTGTGTTATAATAAGCTGCCTCTTGAGTTATTTTGAAATAATACTATGAAGAACATGCCACAGCGTAGAAAAATATACCAAGAGGTGATAAATTATGTACTTGTCAAGGAAAAGGATTTGAATAATGGATGTTTGCGATTAGAATTTGCTTCCCTCACACCAGAAAGGACAGTGAAAATTACCGGGGTTTTGCCCTAATGGTTTGTAATAATTTGAAGTTTTTGATGGCAATGCCATGATGTGGAGTTGCATCATGCTGGAGCGGACTCTGTATAGAAGTTGTGAACTTTGAGTTATACATGAGATTTAATACAATGTAATTCATTTGTCTCAATTCACTGTACTGTCATCTTGTGGAAACGATTACAACTTCCACCTCAAAAGCCTGAAATTGTCAATGACTTTTGTTTGGTTCTCACCCTCCCTTCGTATGCAATTTCTTGTTCAAGGTCTTACACTTTGCTAGGTTATTTGATGCAGAGGGCGATTTGTTTGCACGAATTGCTGGATTTATGCATGGAATCTAATGCAAAAGAAGGTTTCTAAGTTTTTTAGTATGGCCTGAGTTAATCACAATCATTCACGGCCGGTTGTAAGCCAGATTTTCTTGTGTCTTCTAGTGCAAGTATATTCCTGGTAGCCAGATCAGGAGAACGCAAAAGAAATGATGGCAAAAAAGAAAGCAATCCACCCAAAACAATATCATATGAACCACATTTTATTTATTCTTTTTACGGATCAACAAATAATAAAATCTTGATTCTTAAAATAATAAATAAAATCACGAACAGCAAACCATTTTCTCTTACCGCATCAACAAATAATTAAATCAAGAACAGCAGGTAAAGTAATTATACGAAGTCCCCCCAATAAGATCCCTCGAAAAGAATGTCAAACGAGCATCGCGATGACCAAATTTAACAATGCTTCAAGAAAGCAAGCAGAGACAACAACAGGGATGAGCAAAACACCGCCGCAGACCATGATACATACATCCATAAAAAATAAAAATAAAAATCCCATGAACGGAAAAGAAAAGGCAAACCCATTTAATTAGCTAAAATGAACATGATAAAAAGAGTTTCTATAATGGAATAATAACTTATTAACATCGAAGAAAATACTAAGGTGCTAGTAAATCGATATATAATAAATAAATCTTTATTCCACCGTATAAACAAATCAATAAATATAATAGTATCTCGACAGAGTACATGTATCAACCCCATCCCAATAACATAAACATTACCCATAGAATCACAGATCACAAAAATCTAGTGCCTCAAAAGAGCGAGCATGGAGAAGAAGAGAGAAGAACAGATAAGAGCCCCAGACATCCCAGAAGAAAAGGAAGCAGCTCCCTTGTCCATTCCAGGTGCTGGTGCTGGTGCTGGCTCTCCAAAATCTTGAGCAGAAACAGCAGCGCTAGCGAGCATTGCCGCTACAACAACAGCAGCAGCAAACGACTTCATTGTAGCAAACTCCATTGTACAAAACTGGGTATCGAAACACGAAAACAACCCTTTCAAGAGATATACCGAGCGTGTAAGGAAATTTTGAATGTTCAGACTCAGAGTTCTTGATCTAGGGTGGTGATGAGAAGTAGGTGATGAGAAGTACGCAGTGAGAAGGGGGGATTATATAGTGCGGGTCGGGGTAGGTTTTCACAAACAAAACGTGTGGGGGCATAGATAACGTGGACAGCTGGAGAGACACGTTGAGGCAGAGAAATACAAAAGCCAACAAGAAAACGGCCGGTTTGACTTTTGTTAACGTTAGCGGACACTTGTCCTCATTTTATTTCCCTATCGTAGTATCCGTTAGGCGTTAGCCTAACTCTAGTCTCCTTGACAAATGTACCGTGAAAGCAGGTTACATGTTATTTTTTAAAATAATTTTTATTTAAGAATATATTAAGTTAATATTTTCTTATTTCTTCAAAAATTAATTTTAAAATTATCACATTAAAATAATCTGAAAGAATAAAAAAATATTTTAAAATAAAATAAAAAATATTTTTAAAACACAATAATAAATAAACACTAAACATGTTAGCATATGGGATCGGATAACAGGCCTTCGACTTGGTAAACTGGATCATAAAAATCATTTCACATTGTTTCATATTCATACTATCATGTATTACCTCATTGAATATATAAATATTTACTGGGGGTTTGAGAGTCTATTTTAAAAGTATATTTTACAGATGTTATTTTTATTTTAAAATAATTTTTTATGGTTTCAAATATTTTTATTTATTAATTTAAATTTTTTTTTAAAAAAAAATAATAAATTATATTATTTTAATAAAAAGTTGTTTTTATAAAATAACTATTTAACAGAACTCCAAACGAACAATTATTGTATTCACTCGTGCCTAGCCAAACTACCACCTATAGTTGTAGGAGTTGAACGCAGCTCCGCTACCTATTAGAACAACTTTTAGAGTATGAATGATATTGTCTTTTAAAATATTTTTGCTAATTTTTTTAAAATATTAGAATGATATTTTAAAATAATATTTTAGAATGAAAAAAAAATATTTTTAACATCAGCATATTAAAATAATATAAAAACATTAAAAAACTTGATTTAAAATTTAAAAAATAAAATAAAAATTTCATTTTTTTTTGAAAAATAGTGAAAAATAAGCATGAATGCCTTGTAATATTCACCCATTTACAAAGACTAGACACTTGGTGAATAAGCAAAAACTCTTGCAAGGTAGCCGAATTTGATGACCAAGCTTACTTGGTCATTACCAGTTCAAGCTTAATTGGTTCCTACTTCGATAACAATTATTACATTTTTTTTAATGATACGAGGGACTGGTTGTACAACGAAATCAACACCAAAAAGAAAAATTTTAATAAAAAAATAATTATTGTTTTTTCAATTAAAATAATTTTTTAAATAAATATATATATATAAAAAGACCGATAGAATATTATATTACTTGGTGCTGGACTCAAGGAGTTGCCGACCAAGACTTTGGATTGAAAGATTGAGAAATTACGATATTAAGTTGCTCATACATGGTTATGGACATTTGTGTCTTTTTTTTCGCCGAAGTGTTTTTTTCTCTTAAATCAATCAATTAAAATGATTCTCGTTATTTTTTAAAGTATTTTTGTTTAAATATATTAAAATAATTTTTTTAAAAAAATATTTTTGACATTATAAAAATGATTTAAAAATACAGAAAAAATTAATTTAAAATAAAAATAAGAATAAAATATTTTCAAAAATATTTGTGAAAGAAAATGTCAAATATCCATATGTGCTCAGATTCATTAAAAAGTGTTGATTTCATTTTATCACTTGAAAATTGGAACCCTGTTGTCTCCTATTTGCAGAACCAACTTTAACACATTTGGAAGCCAGCTTAGGAACAGCTATAATCTTATTACTATATAAAATAGGCTGCTTTGCCCTGAAAATTCTACCTTGACCTTCATGTAATTGATCAGAATATCAGAATCATCTTACTTTTAAAAATTTAAGTTGTTTTGTAAGATTATAAAGTATAATTTATAATATTCTTTAACCTAATTCCTTAATTGAAAGCTTTTTAAGCTTGAAACTTACACATGTTTACACTGTTTTTTATCAAATAGAATGAAAGTGGTGAGATTCAAACTCGTAATCGTTGTTGGGTCAACAAAACTCTGATATCATGTTAAGAAACTATCTCACCTAAATTTTTAAACTTTTAAGTGAGACTCTATAATATGATTTATATTATTCTTCAACACTCGAAATTTTTATTTTTTATTTTAAGTTAAAGAAATTGATGTTTTTGAATAATTTTTATGTGTTAATATCCAAAATATTTTTGTAAATATATTATTTTAATACATTTTTAAATAAAAAAATATTTTTAAAAACATAGTAAACCAACTCTCAAATAGTTAATGAGAGAACTCTCTCGGTCAAATAAAGCAGGATTTTTTTATATTTATTTACAGAGAATAGAGGAAATGAATTGATTTTACTTAATGAGTGAGGTTGAAACGATCATAAATAAATTGATGCCAAGGGTTTGAGCAATGAATGGGAAATAAAAGAAATTAATTTTATTTATTTTGTGGGATTGAAAGGATCAAGATTAATATGGCCTTTATTTGTTAAAACTGAGCTTACCGATACCTTTTCCAAAGAATAAAGGTCATGTCTGCAAATAATAGGGTTTCTCTTTTTGTTGAATTCTAATAGCTTTCTACTGTGAGTATAAAAATAAATCTGAAACAAATAACGTTGAAGTACAGGCACTTAAAAAAAAAAACATTATAGAGTACAGATACTGAATTGGAATTTTCTTATTTTAAATTGGGCTGGGTTTGGAAGTAATAATGTACACCATTGATCGATCTATATAAAGTGATGCTCTATTGATAAATAGTAATAAAGTGAGGTACTTGAACATAATAAATAAAAACTGAAACACTTGAATAGAAATAAATAGAGGTACTAAATAAAGTCACCATCACCGTTTCAATTTTCAAACCATAACATGTAATGAAAAAAACAAACACAGAAACTTAAGATTAGTCGAGCCCACGAACTCTCACATCACATGCTAGGTTTTTATTCAAGATTAATGAGCTAGCAAATTCAAACTTTGATTGTGCTGCCAATGTCAATAACAAATCGGTATCGAACATCGTTTTTCATCAGCCGATCCATTGCAGTGTTCACATAATCCATTGATATAACCTCGATGTCGGCCGTGATGCTGTTCTTGGCTGCAAAGTCTATCATCTCTTGTGTTTCCTCCATTCCTCCTATGCAACTCCCACCCACTATTTTTCTTCCTGTTGAGCCAGGAACATGGCAGCCATTGTCAGCTTTTACTATTTATTTATTTGATAATTAACCCATTAGAAGATCAAAGCCATGATAAACTTGGGATAAATTTTGAAATATATACGTACCCATGAGCAAAGGAAACGCTGGTAGTTCAAGTGGCTTCTCAGGTGCACCAACCAAGACCAGCTTTCCTTGCGTCTTCAATAGACCAATCAGAGGCAGGATAGGATGCATAGCCGACACCGTGTCAATTATTCCATCCATTGTCCCCATCGCAGCCTGATAATAACAAGCAATATCAGGTTCTCTTATTTGATTTAATGTTCAATTATTTTTCATATCCGCAGAGCATATTGTACTCTGAATCATGTGTTTATATATATACCTGCATCCCATCCTGATCACGGCTA
The DNA here is from genome assembly GCA_032356905.1 of Salix exigua. NCBI lineage: Eukaryota > Viridiplantae > Streptophyta > Magnoliopsida > Malpighiales > Salicaceae > Salix > Salix exigua. The sequence continues at coordinate 6,678,139 of CM063596.1, forward strand.
ACCAGGAATGAGTCGGCACCAAGATGGTCGAGGGCTTCTTGTTTCTTGCCGGGGGAGGTGCTGATAACTGTCACCTTGACTCCCATGGCCTTTGCAAACTTCACAGCTACATGACCTAGCCCACCGAGCCCAACCACGCCCACATGCATGCCCGGTTTGTCGAGATAGAAAAATTTCAAGGGGCTATAAACTGTAATCCCGGCACATAAGAGAGGCGCAGCAGCATCTAGAGGGAGGTTGTCCGGAATACGAACTATGAAGTGCTCATCTGCGACCATAATATCCGAGTAGCCTCCATATGTGATGGTTCCATCGTGGTATTTGGTACTGTATGTGAGTATCATTTTTGGACAGTAATTTTCAAGATTGTTGCTGCAACTATCACAAGAGTGGCATGATCCAACCATGCACCCCACCCCCACTTTGTCTCCGACTTTGAACCTCTCAACTTTGCTTCCCACCTCTGTCACTTGCCCGACAATCTCATGCCTGCATATATTGCCAATTTAACTCAACTAATCTTCAGATGTAATGCATGAATAAATCTATACTAATCAAAATTGCTAAACATTTTCGTTGGCCTGCCTACTGGCGCCGTTCATAATGTGCCTTGGCCCCCTGATCACCCATATACGTACGAAGTCCGCCCCTAAATGCATCAAATAATTATAAATTTTTCTTACATACCCAGGAACTAGAGGGTACGTGGAAGTACCCCACTCATTCTTGGCCATATGAAGGTCTGAGTGACATATTCCACAAAACAGCACTTTGAATCTTACATCCTTCTCTCCTGTTGATCTGCAAGAGGTGTTTTTTGCTTAGCATAAACCGCAAATGAAAATAAGAAATATTCATCGGTAGAATGATCAATAAGATCGCCATTTACTAAAAAAAATATATAACTGCTAAAATATTACTTATTTTACATATTAAAAGGACTGCCTTATGCCCATTTTTGCAGCTGTACTGCATGCTTGTTGGTGTTTAGAAGAACAGGAAGAAAATGGATCTAACTAAACCGAGCTAATTAGATAAAGTAGCGATAAGACAGAGGGATCGAATTAATGACCTCCTGGAGAATTTGAAAGGCGAGAGGACCCCGGATTGGTCTCTGGCTGCCCATCCAAAAGCCCTGTTAGGATGTTCTTCCTCGAAAGATCTGTCTTCCATTTTGATATAATGGTAATGCCGAGAGACTGTGCAGGGCGCACCTGCTTATAATGACGGATGGTCTGCTACAGCATAGAATAAGAAGCGATGACGTACTGGGTGAGCTAAGCACCTTCAGTCGCTCATCCGTGAGCTAATCAATTTCCTTGAGAGAAAAGTCTTCTTTCCACAGGCTAGTTATAGTTACCCTGACTTCTCGGCCGAGCAATTTCTCTTAAAACTCTCTCGAAATATTTGTCAACACTCTCAACTCTATTTCCTTCCGATGAATGAACAAGCGAATTTCCTGCTTCCAAACTGGTTAATGTTTGTGTCCCTCCCAATAAAATAATATGTTTTTTTTAAGGATTGGTTGTACTGTGAATTCAACACCGAACATAAAGGATATTATTAATTAGAGAAGCAGCTGTTTCTCTCGTCAGCATCTACGCATACGAGAGTTAGACCATGAAAAAAATATTCATTTCCTACGTAACTATAATTTGAAACTTACACCAAAAAAGGATTTTAATGGTGGAGTCTTATCTACCAAATCACATAGTCTAAGTTCATAGACATTAGTATATAAAAGTGTTACTGTATTGATTTGGATTGATGCACTTTCATATATATTTTATATTCGAGTACTTGTATTGATTTTCCTTACTACAATAATTGTGCTCGTGATTGTTTATGAATCAAGTACCTTAATTAATTTTGTTACCGTAATGATGATGTAATAATTAACTCTTCTTTAGTTATATGAGCCCATATTGTTATTATTTATTTATTTTCGTAGTTTTATTAGTTTACTTTTTTAAGTTTTTTTTTTATTTTTAAGAAAATCAATACAAACACTCAAATATCTATTTTTTTAGTTTTACTTTTCAATTTTATAAAACAAAATGTGTTTTTTCCCACCGAAATATTTAATCTGTATATTCTGAATACTTTTCACTTTTTAAAATAATATTTTATATTTTTTCTCATTTTTCATGAAAATATTTTTTGTTTTTATTTTTCATGGATATATTTTTATCACTTTTTAAAATTACTTTCTTATATAAAAAAAGCTGCTTAAAATTAAAATTCATGGTTAAAAACAAGTCAATAAGTCAAGGATTTCGGTTCATCTATGCATAATCATATGTAGAAACCCTTCAATTAATGAATGGAGCCCTAATAAAACCTGATCAACGAGCCCACTTTCAAACGGATCAAAGTTCCAGGAGAACAGTTTCAAAAAAAATTAGCTGAAGGATGTGTTTTATAATGATATAAAAGTTCAGAAAATGTTTCATCTATTTAACCAAATATTAATTTGCGAGGAGGATTTGAAAATGGCCACTCCATCTTTGTAGCAAAAAAATATATGCTTGGAATCATCACCTCTTCTTGCTAGGTCTGAGCCTGTTTTATCAAAAAGGTACCAATTTTCTTTGCTTGTAGTTGCTAGACTGCTCCTACTATTGCAACGCGATATAGTGCTAGTTCATTGTCCGTACTATACTGTGGGTTGAACAATTATTTTTATTTTGGGATTAAAATAATTAATATATTTTGTTGGTTTAAAAATAAAATATAATATTTATACATGTAAGTTTTGATATAATGAAACACATCAACACACCCTATTATAACAACAACAATATTGAAAGCTAGACATCTAAAAATATCATTATTATTATTGTTAAAATAATAAAAAAATTATTAAATTATTCCGAGGAGAAAGAAACACGAAAAAATTAATAAAAAAGAAAATAAAAAAAAAACTAAAATTATTATTATTACTGCGTGAATAATGGGAAAATAAATTCAATAAAACAATAAAAAAGCCCAAAAACTTTAACAAAAGAGAAAACAAAATGAAAATAAAAAACAAAAAATATTATTAGCTAAAAATATCATTTGATGTGAAAATAAAAAAACTAATAAAAAAACCAAAAAGAAAAACAAAGGATAAAAAATAAGAAATATTAATTTTCAAATGATCATAAACACAAACTAAAATTTAAGAATATTTTTTTTTTGAAAAAAATGATATCTCAATAAAAAAAACCAAAACTAAAGGCATATATATATATATATATATATATATATATATATATACATGGACAAAAATAGGAACTATTTAAGAACCATAAAAAATTAAAGAAATTAAAATAAAAAATTAAAAGTAAAAGGGCCGAACACATAACCAAATATATTATCAATTTCAATCAAATGAAAAAATTAAAAAAATCAAATAAAGTATGACATCTATACATGCAAGGTTTGATATAATGAAACACATCAACACACACTATTATACCAACAACAACAACAACATTGAAACCTTAACATCTAAAAATATCGTTACTATTACTGCTAAAATACTAAAAATTATTAAATTACTCTTAGAAAAAAAATCAAAAACATGAACAAAAGAGGAAGCAAGAAAAAAATTATTATTATTGCGTTAATAATGAAAAAAAATCAATCAAACAAAAAAAGGTCAATAACTTTAACAAAAGAGCAAACAAAAAATGAAAAAAAATTATTAGCTAAAACAAAAGCATTTGATATGAAAATAAAATAAAAACTAATAAAATAACAAAAAAAAATATAAGTGAAAAAAATTATAAGTATGGAATTAAAAAAAAAACATAAAAGGTTACACGTTATCTGATTCAAACCAATGACTTCTACATAGAAAACAAACACTCTAACCAATGTGTTACAAATGATTCTTGGTATCTTATTGCCCAACAATACTTAAATATCAGTTAAACAACGAATCGAATGACCCAAACTGACAAAAAACTGAGTAATACTATTATAATTCACAATAATTCTCTTTCGACTCCTGATCTTTTTTAATATATAGTATAATATTACAGTAATCAACTTCCGACCTCTTTTGTATATAAATTAATGTTTATATGTGTCTCTTAATTGTGTCTGGAGTCCTTTCTTATTACTATTATTTTCTATGCTAATCATCCCAAGACATTTACTTTTCCTCGATATTGTTTTTGCTTGGAGCTGTATTTAATTTGGTAATTCACAGGTAGAGTGCATAGATCACCTATGTACAGTCGTGGTCCTCGTGGAATGTTTTGTTCATAGCTATTGAATAATAAAATAAAATAAAAATAATCAGCCGCCCTATTTAGTTTTAGTTAATTTTAACCAATAAAATTATTTTTATTTTTTTAAAAAAAGAGGAAAATTGAATTTTCCCCCTGCGTTAACTCGTCAGAAAACAGCATCTTCTTTTATAATTAGGTGATATGTTGTAATCAATGGAATTGAATATTTACCAATGTTAATCCTATAATAACTCCTAGAATATTTCCTGAAATTGTGGATCTGATTGTTCCTCTCAACAATGAAATAAGATACCAACATTGACATTCATAAAACACTAAACCCATCAATTTTAACATAGAAGAAAAATCACATTAACAACTGGAAAAAAACACACACTAACGAATCGAATCCTAAGAGAAACGAGATTCATTGAATCAATACAACTTTTGGAAAGAAAATTATTTTTAAATGTCATTTCCAGAATAACGATCATTGCTGGAAGTGTGCTAAACTTGTTACTTTATGAAATTGTTGAGTTCTTTTTTATGATTTTTAAATTCCAATTTCTTACTGTTAAATTCAATATAATGAATTGTTTTTAATATAACATGTCAAAACAAAACAAGAGGCTAGACTGAGTGTCTATAGTTACGAGTCGGTGTATCACTCTATAAAAATACAGTATGAATAATAATATTTCTGGTTCGCTTAAGATAATCTGTAAGTAGAATTGCATGATCCAATTTTATTTGAGATAAAAACAGTCATTTGGGCACTAAGGGCTCACAGTAACCCTATAGTCTGGGCAAAGCCTAAGCGTCTAGAAAAAACACACACTACATGCCATTTATTCATACAGAATTCAAATCTTCAAAGTGTTGCCAATGTCAATAACAAATCGGTATCTAACATCTCCTTTCAGCAATCGCTCCATGGCTGTGTTCACATAATCCATTGATATAACCTCAATGTCTGCAGTTATGTTGTTCCTGGCAGCAAAATCAATCATCTCCTGTGTTTCCTTCATCCCTCCAATGCCACTCCCGCCCACTATTTTTCCTCCTGTGAGATCATAATAAAGCAGTCGTCATTGTTGGCCGTGACAGTTTATTTTTCATTTGATTAACACGCAACAGGAAACTTAATGTGTTTATGTGCACGCGTGCGCGTCCTTACCCATGATCAAAGGGAACACTGGGAGCTCAAGTGGCTTCTCAGGTGCACCGACTAAAACTAGCTTTCCTCGAGTCTTCAACAGACCGATCAAAGGCGAGATAGGATGCGTAGCCGATACCGTGTCTATTATTCCATCCATTGTGCCCACTGCAGCCTAAATAACACGCAGTATTAGCTAAGAAAACAAGCATACAAGATGAAAGATTTGATTTGATGTTTAATCAGTGTACACATGCAAGTAATATATGCTCTCAATCGTTAATATGTATATACCTGCATCCCATCCTGGTCACGGCTAACCAGGAATGAGTCTGCACCAAGATGGTCGAGGGCTTCTTGTTTCTTGCTGGGGGAGGTGCTGATAACCGTCACCTTGACTCCCATAGCCTTTGCAAACTTCACAGCTACATGACCTAGTCCACCGAGCCCAACCACGCCCACATGCATGCCTGGTTTGTCGAGATCGAAAAATCTCAAGGGGCTATAAACTGTAATCCCGGCACATAAGAGAGGCGCAGCAGCATCGAGAGGGAGGTTTTCTGGAATACGAACTATGAAGTGCTCATCTGCGACCATAATATCCGAGTAGCCTCCATATGTGATGGTTCCATCGTTGTATTTCGCACTATAGGTGAGTATCATTTCTGGACAGTAATTTTCAAGATTGCTGCTGCAACTATCACAAGAGTGACATGATCCAACCAAGCACCCCACCCCCACTTTGTCTCCGACTTTGAACCTCTCAACTTTGCTTCCCACCTCTGTCACTTGACCGACAATCTCATGCCTGCATGTATTGCCAATTTAACTCAAGTAATCTTCAGATGTAATGCATGAGTAAATCTATACTGATCAAAATTGCTCTAAATCAACATTTTCGTTGGACTACCAACTGCAGTTCATAATGTGCCTTGCCCCCCTGATCACCATATAAGAAGTCGATCCGCCCCTAAATGCATGAAATAATTATAGATTTTTCTTACATACCCAGGAACTAGAGGGTACGTGGAAGTACCCCACTCATTCTTGGCCATATGAAGGTCTGAGTGACATATTCCACAAAACAGCACTTTGAATCTCACATCCTTCTCTCCTGTTGATCTGCAAGAGGTATCTTTCGCTTAGCATAAACCGCAAATGAAAATGAGAAATATTCATCGGTAGAATGATCAATAAGATCGCCATTTACTAAGAAAATATATAACAGCTAGAATATTGATTATTTTACATATTAAAAAGACTGCCGCATCAGACTTAGCTGACCCATTTTGGATCTGTACTGCATGCTTGTTGGTGTTTATAAAAACAAGAAGAAAAAATGGATCTAATTAAACCGAGCTAATTAGATAAAGTAGCGATAAGATAGGGGGAATAACCTCCTGGAGAATTTGAAAGGAGAGAGGACCCCGGATGGCTCTCTGGCTGCCCATCCAAAAGCCTTGTTAGGATGTTCTTCCTCGAAAGATTTGTCTTCCATTTCCCCCTTCGTGTTTTATTTGGTAATGCCGAGAGAGGGTTGCATGGCGCACCTATTTATAATGACGGACGGTCTGCTACAGCATAGAATAAGAAGCGATGACGTACTGGGTGAGCTAAGTACCTGCAGTCGCTCATCCGTGAGCTAATCAATTTCCTTGAGAGAAAAGTCATCTGTCCACGAGCTAGTTATAGTTACCCTGACTTCTCGGCCGAGCAATTTCTCTTAAAACTCTCTGGAAATATGTTGTCAACACTCTCAACTCTATTTCCTTCCGTTAAATGAACAAGTGAATTCCCTGCTTCCAAATCAATGTTTGTGTGCCTCCCAATAAAATAATATATTGGAAAATTTAATGTGTTCTTAGTGTATGTACTTTTACTATGCACAATTGTTTTTTAAGGATTGGTTGTACTATGAACTCCACGCCGAACATATAAAATATTATTAGACAAGTGGTTGTTTCTCTCGTCAGCATCTAGAACATGAAAAAAAAATCCATTTCCAAATTAACTATAATTTGAAACTTAGACAAAAATAATAATTAATGGCATAGTCTTATCTACCCAATCACATAATCGAAGTTCATAGACAATTTTTTTTATTGAATATACTATATTTCTGTTATTTTCCAATAATACATAAATCTCACTAGTATATGAAAGTGTCACTGAGATGATTTGAAGTTGAAATTTAACAATTTAAAACTTTTATAGCTTATCAAAAATATAAAAACATTTGGATTCATACACTTTCATATATTTTATACTTGAGTACTTATATTGATTTTCCTTACTAAAGTATTAATTTGTACTCGTGATTTTTTATGAATCAAGTACCTTAATTATTTTTTTACTGTAGCAATGATGTAATAATTAACTATTTTTTTAGTTAAATGAGCCCATATGGCTATTATTTATTTATTTATTTATGATATTTTTATTAGTTTTCTTTTCAAGGTTTTTGGTATGTTTAAGAAAAGCATTACAGACATTCAAATATCTATTTTTTAGTTTTACTTTTCAATTTTTTTTAAAAAAAAACTGTTTTTTTTTCCACGAAAATCCTTAATATGACACTACCAAAAAAAAAATTATTAACAATGAATCAGTCTGTTGCAAATAATAAAAAAAAAATTACTAAAAAATATTAGCAATATAATTTGCATTGGACATTGTCATTACTAATTTAATTGTAACGAATTATCCGTTATAGATAAATTAAGGATTGAAAATCTATTACTATTTTTCGTTGTTGGTTTAAATTAGCAGTAGATTTTCCGTTGCTTTTTGCCTCCTTTTTACTTCAATTTAAGTTAATAAAATCTCATTTTTCTGATAATAATTATAAATAAAAGTCAAGTTAACCCCCCTCTACTTCCACATTTTTTGTAAAATCACAGAGCATTTTATTTACCTTCCTGTCGTCGGCTACTCCGTTATTACACCACCCCTTCCTTTACCAAACAAATCACTGCAATTTTCTTGCAGTCTTCGGTTGCCGGAAATGACTTGTCGTTGACTCGCACTCGCCTTTCTATATTTCGTAATTTCCTCTGAGCACCTGGACTTTGATAACTTACACAAAAAAACACAAATCCAAAATCAAAGGTCCCGTCAAAACCCAAGTGATTCTAGTCAAGTAGACGTCTACTGTGACTCTCTCTCCTCTGTCACCAAATTCATCTTTCTAGTAATTAAGGAATTGCCGCTTCAGCATGCCTCCATAGCTAGAGATAGTGATGAAGATGAAAGTGGGTTGTCTTCTTCATCTCACATGAGACTTTAAGTTATTTTGGCTCCTCTCTCCACTACCTCTCTAGTTCTCCCCCGGGGTAGTGTTGGGTTTGCCTCCTCTCTCCATTATCAATGGCTCAACAGATAGTTTTATTCACCACTTATAATCCGTTGCAAATGTGCAAATTTTGTAACGGGATTTTTTTGTTGTAGATTTAATAAATATTCTTTTTGGAATTATTCTGCACCATATCTGCAACAAAAAATCTGTTGCTAAATATATTTCGATGTTAATCCATTACAGCATCAGCAATAAAAATTTTCGGTTGCTCCAATTCGTTGCTAATTGACCCCTTTTTTAATAGTGTGAATATTCATGGATGTTCTTACAACTTTTTTAAAATAATATTTTATATTTTTTTCTCTTTTTCATGAAAATATTTTGTTGTTTTTCATTCTTTTGGATATGTTTTATCATGCTTATATTTTTATCACTTTTTAAAATTACTTTTTATTTTTATTTTCTGCCTAAAATTCAAATTCATGGTTAAAAACAAGTCAATAAGTCAAGGGATTAGATTAATCTGCCCATTATCGTACGTAAAAACCCTTCAATCCATTAATGAAACCCTAAAAAAACATGATAAGCGAGCCCATTTTCAAACGGATCAAAGTTCCAGGAGAGCAGTTTCAGCTTTTTTTAGCTGAAGGATGTGTTTTATAATGATTTAAGAGTTCAGGAAATGTTTTATCTATTTAACAAATATTAATTTGCGAGGAGGATTTGAAAATTGCCGCCGCATCTTTGTAGTAATTTGGACTACAGTCTTGCCTCTTTACTGGTAGCAAAAAAAGATATGCTTGGAATCATCACCTCTTCCGTCAAGGTCTGGGCCTGTTTTATCCAAAAGGTGTCGTTTACCAATTTTCTTTACTTGGAGTTGCTAGCCTGCTACTACTATTGCAATGCAATCTAGTACTGCATTCGAGGTTAATGTTTGGAGGTGTCCTACGCTCTTAATTCTGTGTCGAGTCCTTTACTATTATTTTCTATGATAATCATCCCGGGACATTTACTCTTCCTCGATATTGTTTTTGCTTGAAGCTGTATTTGGTAATTCCCAGGGAGAGTGTATAGATCACCTCGTCGATGTTTTTGTTCATAGTAATAAAACATGTTATGGTCACACGGATTGCTTCGCAAAACTCGAAACTCGGAGGTTTATCTTGGGTGGGTTTCAAGATTTTTACTTGATCCGAGCTTGGTCAGGTTAAGTGTTTGAGAAAAAAAAAGAATTTTTCACCTGCGTTGACACATCAAAACAATAGCATCTTCTTTATTGTTTCGGAGGACTAGCAAGTAGCAACACCAACTTAACTCGTTACCAACAAATCACAGAACACAAAAACCATCGATTTCTATTCTAAAAGAAAAATCCCATTAACAATTAACTAAAACAAACACGGTAATAGCTCGAATCCCAAGAGAAACGAGGTTCTATGGAGCAGATTGATTATCGTTCGAAATATAGTTGAGTGAAAGAAGCAATACAACGTTTGGAAAGAAACTCATTTCTAAATGTCGTTTCCTTGATAACCATCATTGCTGGAAGTGTGCTAAACTTGTTACTTTTTGAAATTGTCGAGCTTTTTTTTTATGTTTTTTAAATTCAAGGATCAAATCATATTACTTACTTTTAAATTCAATACGTTTTTTTTTTTTTAATATAACATGTCAAAAATGTCAAAAAAAAAAGCGAGAGACTAGACTGAGTGTCTATGGTTACGAGTCAGTGTATCACTCTATAAAGATACAGTATGAATTATAATATTTGTCGTTAGCTAAGTTTTCAACAAGATTCTTAAAATAATCTATATGCAGAATTGCATGATCCAATTTTATTTGAGATAAAACCTTTCATTTGGGCCCGACCCAAATAGTAAGGGCTCAAAGTAACCTTACTGTTTGGGTCTAGTACAGGTAATATGGGCTCAAAAAAACCCTATAGTATGGGCATAGCCTAAGCGTCTAGAAAAAACACAAACTACATGCCATTTATTCATACAGAATTCAAATCTTCAAAGTGTTGCCAATGTCAATAACAAATCGGTATCTAACATCTCCTTTCAGCAATCGCTCCATGGCTGTGTTCACATAATCCATTGATATAACCTCAATGTCCGCAGTTATGTTGTTCCTGGCAGCAAAATCAATCATCTCCTGTGTTTCCTTCATCCCTCCACCGCCACTCCCGCCCACTATTTTTCCTCCTGTGAAATCATAATAAAGCAGTCGTCATTGTTGGCCGTGACTGTATATTTTTCATTTGACATAATCAATCTGTTTATGTGCACGCGTGCGCGTACTTACCCGTGAGCAAAGAGAACACTGGGAGCTCAAGTGGCTTCGCAAGAGCACCAACTAAAACTAGCTTTCCTCGAGTCTTCAACAGAGCGATCAAAGGAGAGATAGGATGCGTAGCCGATACCGTGTCTATTATTCCATCCATTGTGCCCATTGCAGCCTAAATAACAAGCAATATTAGATCAGAAAACAAGCATACATGATGAAAGATTTGATTTAATGTTTAATTAGTGTACACATGCAAGTAATAAATGCTCTGAATCGTTAATATATATATATACCTTCATCCCATCCTCGTCACGGCTAACCAGGAATGAGTCGGCACCAAGATGGTCGAGGGCTTCTTGTTTCTTGCTGGGGGAGGTGCTGATAACCGTCACTTTGACTCCCATAGCTTTTGCAAACTTCACAGCTACATGACCTAGCCCACCGAGCCCAACCACGCCCACATGCATGCCCGGTTTGTCAAGACCATAAGATCTCAAAGGGCTATAAACTGCAATTCCAGCACATAAGAGAGGCGCAGCAGCATCTAGAGGGAGGTTGTCCGGAATACGAACTATGAAGTGCTCATCTGCGACCATAATATCGGAGTAGCCTCCATATGTGATGGTTCCATCGTGGTATTTGGCACTAAAGGCGAGTATCATTTCTGGACAGTAATTTTCAAGATTGTTGCTGCAATTATCACAAGAGTGACATGATCCTACCATGCCCCCCACCCCCACTTTGTCTCCGACTCTGAACCTCTCAACTTTGCTTCCCACCTCTGTCACTAGTCTCCATGACAAATGTACCGTGAAAGCAAATTTTAAAAGTATATTTTACAGATGTTATTTTTATTTTAAAATAATTTTTTATGGTTTCAAATATTTTTATTTATTAATTTAAAAATTATTTTAGAAAAAATTATATTATTTTAATAAAAATTTGTTTTATAAAATAACTATTTAACAGAACTCCAAACGAACAATATTTATTGTATTCACCCGTGCCTAGCCAAACTACCACCTCTAGTTGTAGGAGTTGAACGCAGCTCCGCTACCTATTAGAACAACTTTTAGATTAAGAATGATATTGTTTTTAAAATATTTTTGTTAATTTTTTAAAAATATTAGAATGATGTTTTTTTAAAAAATATTTTTAACATCAGCATATTAAAATAATTTAAAAAATAAAAACTTGATTTAAAATTAAAAAATAAAATAAAAATTTCGATTTTTTTAAAAATATTTTTGAAAAATAGTGAAAAATAAGCATGAATGTCTTGTACTATTCACCAATTTACAATGACTAGACACTTGGTGAATAAGCAAAAACTGTTGCGAGCTAGCTGAATTTGATGACCAAGCTTACTTGGTCATTACCAGTTCAAGCTTAATTGGTTCCTACTTCGATAACAATTATTACATTTTTTTTAATGATACGAGGGACTGGTTGTACAACGAAATCAACACCAAAAAGAAAAATAATTCTTTTAATAAAAAAATAATTATTGTTTTTTCAATTAAAATAATTTTTTAAATATATATATATATATATATATAAATATATAAAAGACCGATAGAATATTATATTACTTGGTGCTGGACTCAAGGAGTTGCCGACCAAGACTTTGGATTGAAAGATTGAGAAATTACGATATTAAGTTGCTCATACATGGTTATGGACATTTGTGTCTTTTTTTTCGCCGAAGTGTTTTTTTCTCTTAAATCAATCAGTTAAAATGATTCTCGTTATTTAATCAATCAATTAAAATGATTCTCGTTATTTTTTAAAGTATTTTTGTTTAAAAATATATTAAAATAATTTTTTTTAAAAAAATATTTTTGACATTATGAAAATGATTTAAAAATACAGAAAAATTTAATTTAAAATAAAAATAAGAATAAAATATTTTCAAAAATATTTGTGAAAGAAAATGTCAAATATCCATGTGCTCAGATTCATTAAAAAGTGTTGATTTCATTTTATCACTTAAAAATTGGAACCCTGTTGTCTCCTATTTGCAGAACCAACATTAACACATTTGGAAGCCAGCTTAGGAACAGCTATAATCTTATTACTATATAAAATAGGCTGCTTTGCCCTGAAAATTCTACCTTGACCTTCATGTAATTGATCAGAATATTCTGATTTTCTAACCTGAGTTCTTTTATGTCTTTAATTCATCCATTTTGTATCTATTTTAATCTCTTAACTGTTAATGAACCATCTTACTTAAAAGTTTAAGCTGTTTTGTAAGATTATAAAGTATAATTTATATTATTCTCTAACATCATTCCTTAATTGAAATCTTTTTGAGCTTGAAACTTACACATGTTTATACTTTTTTTTATCAAATAGAATGAGAGTGATGAGATTCGAACTCGTAATCGTTGTTGGGTCAACAAAACTCTGATATCATGTTAAGAAACTATCTCATCTAAAATTTTAAATTTTTAAGTGAGATTCTATATATATATATATATTATTCTTCAACACTAGATTTTTTATTTTAAGTTAAAGAAATTGATGTTTTTGAATAATTTTTATGTGTTAATATCCATAATATTTTTAATATCCAAAATATTTTTAATTAAAATATTGTTTTAATACATTTTTAAATAAAAATATTTTTACTCTCAAATAGTTAATGAGAGAAAGAAGTAGTCGGTCAAATAAAGCAGGATTATTTTATATTTATTTACAGAGAATAGAGGAAATGAATTGATTTTACTTAATGAGTGAGGTTGAGACGATCATAAATAAATTGATGCCAAGGGTTTGAGCAATGACTGGGAAATAAAATAAATTAATTTTATTTATTTTGTGGGATTGAAGGATCAGGATTAATATGGCCTTTATTTGTTAAAACTGAGACTTTACCGATACTTTTTCGGTTTTTCCAAAGAAAAAAGGTCATGTCTGCAAATAATAGGGTTTCTCTTTTGTTGAATTCTAACAGCTTTCTACTGTGAGTATAAAAATAAATCTGAAACAAATAACGTTGAAGTACAGGCACTTAAAAGAAAACATTATAGAGTACAGATACTGAATTGGAATTTTCTTATTTTAAATTGGGCTGGGTTTGCCCGTACACCATTGATCGATCTATATAAAGTGATGCTCTATTGATAAATAGTAATAAAGTGAGGTACTTGAGCATAATAAATAAAAACTGAAACACTTGAATAGAAATAAACAGAGGTACTAAATAATTAATAAAGTAACCATCACCGTTTCAATTTTCAAACCATAACATGTAGTGAAAAAACAAACACAGAAACTTAAGATCACTCGAGCCCACGAACACGCACATCACATGCTAGCTCTTTATTCAAACTTTGATAGTGCTGCCAATGTCAATCACAAATCGGTATCTGACATCGTTTTTCAATAGCCGATCCATTGCAGTATTCACGTAATCCATTGATATAACCTCGATGTCAGCCGTGATGCTGTTCTTGGCTGCAAAGTCTATCATCTCTTGTGTTTCCTTCATTCCTCCTATGCAACTCCCACCCACTATTTTTCTTCCTGTTGAGCCAGGAACATGGCAGCCATTGTCAGCTTTTACTATTGATTTATTTGATAATTAACCCATTAGAAGATCAAAGCCATGATAAACTTGGAATAAATGTTGAGATATATACGTACCCATGAGCAAAGGAAACGCTGGTAGTTCAAGTGGCTTCTCAGGTAGACCGACTAAAACTAGCTTTCCTTGCGTCTTCAATAGACCAATCAGAGGCAGGATAGGATGCATAACCGACACCGTGTCAATTATTCCATCCATTGTCCCCATCGCAGCCTGATAATAACAAGCAATATCAGGTTCTATTATTTGATTTAATGTTCGATTATTTTTCACATCTACAGAGCATATATACCTGCATCCCATCCTGATCACGGCTAACCAGGAATGTGTCGGCACCAAGATGGTCTAGGGCTTCTTGTTTCTTGCCGGGGAGGTGCTGATAACTGTCACCTTGACTCCCATGGCCTTTGCAAACTTCACAGCTACATGACCTAGTCCACCGAGCCCAACCACGCCGACATGCATGCCCGGTTTGTCGAGATCGAAAAATCTCAAGGGGCTATAAACTGTAATCCCGGCACATAAGAGAGCGCAGCAGCATCTAGAGGAGGTTTTCTGGAATACGAACTATGAAGTGCTCATCTGTGTTGAAATCTGGAATTGATTCCAGGTCTGCCATGCAAGCTGACAAGTGAAGCTGTCAAGGTGATGAAGCTAGAGAATCGAAGATTGAAGAATCGAGTTTAGCTTGTTATGTTTGAATTCATATTTGTATTCATTATGGTTAATAGTTTTAGTCAATGTTTTTAGTCAAATTCTGTTAGTAGTCAAATCATGTATAAGCTGGAAATGTAACAGAATTTGAAAATTCTATCCGTTGTATTTCTTTGATTCATATAAATAAAATTTATGGGATGGCAGTAACCATACACAAATATTCCGCCAATGTTTACGCTTCTCAATTCTCAAATTTACATATTTTGAAAGTTCTTTCTTTCTGAAATTTTCCTTCAAATTCGGAAAATAGCTCGTGCCCAGATTTTAATTGCTACTGATGCATGTTCTTTGTTCTTTGAGGCTCATTTGTCAGTACAAATCTCTACGATGACGTGTTTCCTCAAATTTGTCCAAGTATTATCGAAAATTCAACATGGTATCAGAGCAAAATTAGGTCTTTGAGAAGGGATTGAAAGGTATACACGAGTGAAAAGTAATCAAGGATTGATTAAACCTTGAAAGGGAGGGTTGCTAATTTTTTCGAAAATCCCAGAATTTGACAATCAAGAAATCAGTCTTGAATTGGTCTTTTTTTTTAAAGAATCAATAATTGGAAGAATTTCCCAATTGTTATTCGTGTTCTTTACTCTGTGGAATATCTGGAAGATTAAAGATTGCAAGAAGCAAGTTTTAGACTGGAAGAATGGATTCAACTTTTTCCCCGAAATCTCTAGTTTTCACAGGATCGAATTATGGCATCTGGGCTGTAAAGATGGCAACCTACCTGAGAGCTTATGATCTGTGGGATGTTGTGGAATTTAACAGGGATCCAACACCCCTAAACAACAATCCTACAGTGGCTCAGATGAAATTCTTTAATGAAGAGAAAGCAAAGAAGTTCAAAGCACTCACATGCATTCACAATGCAGTCAGTGAAGAAATGTTCACAAGGATAATGAATTGTGAAACTGCAAAGGAAGCATGGGATAAGTTGAAATCTGAGTTTCAAGGAGATGAGAAGTCCAAGAGGATGCAAATTCTGAACTTGAAGAGGCAATTCGAAAGTCTAAAAATGAAGGACTCAGACACTATCAAAGAGTTTTCCTCAAGCATCTCCAACATTGTAAATCAAATGGCTCTGCTAGGAGAAGAAGTTCAAGAATCTAAGGTGGATGAAAAGGTACTTGTCAGTCTACCTGAGAAATTCGAAAACAAAATATGTTCCTTGGAAAATTCTAAGGATTTCAGTGAGCTAAGTCTGTAAGAACTGATAAATGCCCTGCAAGCCGTGGAACAAAGGCAACAATTCGAGCAAGATAACTCGGAGAAGAGGTTTTTGCAGCAAGGTTCAAGGGAAGAACAAAATCCCGGTGTTCTTCAAAAACCCGGAAAATAAGAACAATTACGGGAAACAATGGCGGAACAAGAAATGGCGGAATAATCAATCACTTGTCAACGACTTCAATGCAAAGGGAATGATAGAAGAGAACAATTCCCCACATGCAAGTATTGTCAAAAGACAAATCATCTTGAGTCATTTTGTTGGCTAAAAATGCTCAATGTCGAAAATGCAAACAATTTGGACATATCCAAAAATTTTGCAAGAACAACACAGACAAATGGACAAGCACATGCTGTCGAGGTGATGGAACCCCGAGATGAACAACTCTTTCTTGCCATTACAAGTCACAATCTGCAACAAAGCAGAGGTTAGTAAACAAACTTGGTTGATAGATAGTGGTTGTTCAAATCATATGTCTGCAGAATCAAGCATGTTTAATAACCTTGATTTAAACTACAAATCAAAAGTGAAAGTGGCCAATGGACAATATGTAAGAGTAGAGGGCAAAGGGAAGTTGACATAGAAACCTTGGCTGGTATTAGAAACTTTGAGCATGTGTTGTATGTACGAGAAATTGATCAAAATCGATAAGTGTTGGTCAATTGCTTGAAGAAGGTTTTGCATTATACTTCATAGATGGTGTGTGCACAATCAAAGATGATCATGGGACACATTTATTCACCGTCAAAATGCTTAATAGATGCTTTAGTATTGAAGAAAAACTGAAACTCATAAGCATGAATATTAATGAAGCCGAAAATTCGAGTGCTATGGCATAAGAGGTTGGGACATTTTAATTATGTCTCTTTGAAGAAAATGGCTGAATTACATGTGGTTGAAGGTCTACCTATGATACATGAACTAGATGATGTGTGTGAAGCATGCCAACTAGGAAAACAATCAAGAAGTAAATTCGATGTAAGCACACTTAGATCAAGCTGTCAAGTTACAACTTGTGCACATCGATTTGTGTGGACCTATGCACAATGAATCATTGAATGGTGCAAGGCACTTTTTGTTGTTTATAGATGACTTCAATTGATTTTGTTGGGTATACTTCCTAAAAACCAAAGGGAAGTTTTTGAATATTTTACGAAGTTCAAAGTTGCGGTGAGAAGGAGTCTAGTTGTAGCTTGAAAGTATTGAGGTCGAGATAATGGGGGAGTTTACCTCCCATAAAATGGAAGAATACCTAGTTAAGGAAGGTATTAAACACCAGTTGATCTGTCCCATACACCCCACAACAAAATGGGGTAAGTGAGAGAAAAATAGAACTCTAATGGAGATGGCAAGATGCCTCATTTATGAGAAAAGTTTACCTTTGAAGTTCTGGGCTGAGGCTGTAAGCACAGCCTCATATCTCCTAAATAGGATGATCTCAAGATCATTAGGAGATAAAACACCATTTGAAGGATGGCATGGTTACAAACCCAACCTAGATCACTTGAAAATATTCGGAGTCCATGTTATGTGCTGCAACCTGAAGCAAAGAGAAGGAAATTAGACCAGAAATCAGAGGTGGGAATCTTAATTGGCTACAGTTCAAAGTCAAAGGGGTATAAGGTTTATGATTTAAAAACCAACCAAGCTGTGATTGCTAGGGATGTCAAAGTGGCTGAAAAACAAGTATGGAATTGGGAAGAACAGAAACTTGAAGAAAGCAGATTGAAATACAAGCTGAAAATGAAGAGGTATTAGAAGACTTGCTGTTGAAGAAGAATTGATAGAAGAGGTCGATGACATACCGATGAGAGGAACAAGACCTCTAAGTGATATATATGAAAGATGTAATTTAGTTGCAAGTGAACCAACAAATGTTGGTGAAGCAATGGAATCACAAACTTGGGTGGCGACCATGAAAGAAGAACTAAACATGATTGAAAAAAATGATACCGGCACTTAGTGGACGAGATCGAGACATAGGAAAGTAATTGGGGTCAAATGGATATACAAAACTAAGCTAAATGCTTGATGGGAGTATCAACAAAAATAAGGCTAGATTAGTGGTCAAAGGGTATGCACAAGAACAAGGGATTGACTACCATGATACCTTTGCACCAGTTTCTAGGATGGACACAATCAAGCTGCTACTCATGTTGGCCGCTCAAAAGGGATGGCTGGTTTGGCAAATGGATGTCAAATCTGCATTCTTGAATGGTACATTGAGTGAAGAAATATATGTAGAACAACCGGAAGGATTTGAAATTGAACCCAACTTAGATAACGTTTACTTGCTAAAGAAAGCTTTATATGGCTTGAAACAAGCTCCTAGAGCTTGGTATAGCAAGTTAGATGAGTATTTAGCAAGCTTGGGATTTGAGAAAAGCTTGAATGAGGCTACTCTATATGTGAAGAAAGTTGATAATCACATATTAATAGTTTCAGTCTATGTAGATGACTTATTAATCACGGGTGATAATGAAAAGCTAGTTCTTGAATTTAAGCTTAACATGAAGAACAAGTTTGAAATGAATGAACTTGGTTTGATAGCATATTTCCTTGGAATGGAAATAAATCAGTCAAGTGAAGGGTGCTTTATATGTCAGAAACAATTTACTTCAAAACTACTAAACAAGTTTGCAATGGACAATTGCAAACCTGTTAGCACACCAATGGTGCTTGGAATGAAACTTACTAAGGATGATGGTGCCCCCTGTGTAGATGGCAGAATGTATAGAAGTTTGATTGGAAGTTTGTTGTATTTAGCTTCCACTCGACCAGACATTGTATTCTCAGTAAACTACCTTTCAAGATTCATGCAAAATCCTAGTCAAACACATCACATAGCAGCAAAAAGGGTGCTGAGGTACTTGAAAGGAACACTGGATTTTGGCTTGTTCTTCGACGGGATGAACACTCGTCAACTTAAGAGGATTTTGTGACAGTGATTGGGCTGGGAGTGATGAAGAGATGATGAGTACCTCAGGTTATTGTTTCTCAATGGGAGAGTGTATTTTCTGCTGGAATTCGAAGAAGCAATCTGTGGTGGCACACTCAACAGCTGAAGCAGAGTACATCTCTGCATTTGTGGCAGCAAACCAATTAGTGTGGTTAAGGAAAGTTTTAAAGGACTTAAACTGTGATCAAGGGGAACCAACTGAACTCTTCTGTGACAACATGGCTGCAATTGCTATTTCAAAAAATTTTGTGTTCCATGATAGAACAAAACACATGAAAATAAAATTTCATGCAATAAGACAATTTCAGCAAGAAGGGGAGTTGGAGATGAAGTATTGTTGTTCACAAGAACAGCTGGCTGATTTGTTCACGAAGACCTTAGCAAAGGAAAGATTTGAAGAGTTAAGAAGAATGGTGGGAATGTGCGATCCAGGAATCAAGGGGAGTGTTGAAATCGGAATTGATTCCGAGTCCGCCATGCAAGTGACAAGTGAAGTCATCAAGGTGATGAAGCTAGAGAATCGAAGATTGAAGAATCGAGTTTAGCTTGTTATGTTTGAATTCATATTTGTATTCATTATGGTTAATAGTTTTAGTCAATGTTTTTAGTCAAATTACGTTAGTAGTCAAATCATGTATAAGCTGGAAATGTAAGCAATTTGAAAATTCTATCCGTTGTATTTCTTTGATTCATATAAATAAAATTTATGGGATGGCGAGTAACCATACACAAATATTCTGCCAATGTTTACGCTTCTCAATTCTCAAATTTACATATTTTGAAAGTTCTTTCTTTTCGAAATTTTCCTTCAAATTCGGAAAATAGCTCGTGCCCAGATTTTAATTGCTACAGATGCATGTTCTTTGTTCTTTGAGGCTCATTTGTCCGTACAAATCTCTACAATGACGTGTTTCCTCAAATTTGTCCAGTATTATTGAAAATTCAACAATCTGCGACCATAATATCCGAGTAGCCTCCATATGTCATGGTTCCATCGTGGTATTTGGTATTGTATGTGAGTATCATTTTTGGACAGTAATTTTCAAGATTGTTGCTGCAACTATCACAAGAGTGGCATGATCCAACCATGCACCCCACCCCACTTTGTCTCCGACTTTGAACTTATCAACTTTGCTTCCTACCTCTGTCACTTGCCCGACAATCTCATGCCTGCATATATTGCCAATTTAACTACTCAAGTAATCTTCAGATGTAATGCATGAATAAATCTATACTAATCAAAATTGCTAAACATTTTCGTTGGCCTGCCTACTGCCGTTCATAATGTGCCTTGGCCCCTGATCACTCATATACGAAGTCCGCCCCTAAATGCATAAAATAACTATAGATTTTTCTTACATACCCAGGAACTAGAGGGTACGTGGAAGTACCCCACTCATTCTTGACCATATGAAGGTCTGAGTGACATATTCCACAAAACAGCACTTTGAATCTCACATCCTTCTCTCCTGTTGATCTGCAAGAGGTGTTTTTTGCTTAGCATAAACCGCAAATGAAAATAAGAAATATTCATCGGTAGAATGATCAATAAGATCGCCATTTACTAAAAAAAATATATAACTGCTAAAATATTACTTATTTTACATATTAAAAGGACTGTCTGATGCCCATTTTGCAGCTGCACTGCATGCTTGTTGGTGTTTAGAAGAACAAGAAGAAAATGGATCTAACTAAACCGAGCTAATTAATTAGATAAAGTAGCGATAAGACAGGGATCGAATTAATGACCTCCTGGAGAATTTGAAAGGAGAGAGGACCCCGGATGGGTCTCTGGCTGCCCATCCAAAAGCCCTGTTAGGATGTTCTTCCTCGAAAGATCTGTCTTCCATTTTGATATAATGGTAATGCCGAGAGACTGTGCAGGGCGCACCTGCTTATAATGACGGATGGTCTGCTACAGCATAGAATAAGAAGCGATGACGTACTGGGTGAGCTAAGCACCTTCATCCGTGAGCTAATCCATTTCCTTGAGAGAAAAGGCATCTATCCACAAGCTAGTTATAGTTACCCTGACTTCTCGGCCGAGCAACTTCTCTTAAAACTCTCTCTAAATATTTGTCAACACTCTCAACTCTATTTCCTTCCGATGAATGAACAAGCGAATTTCCTGCTTCCAGACCATTTAATGTTTGTGTCCCTCCCAATAAAATAATATATTGGAAAATTTAATGTTTACTTTTACTATGCACAATATGTTTTTAAGGATTGGTTGTACTGTGAATTCAACACCGAACATATAGGATATTATTAATTAGAGAAGCAGCTGTCTCTCTCGTCAGCATCCACGCATACGAGAGTTAGACCATGAAAAAATATTCATTTCCTAAGTAACTATAATTTGAAACTTACACCAAAAAGGAATTTAATGGTGGAGTCTTATCTACCAAATCACATAATCTAAGTTCATAGACATTAATATATAAAAGTGTTGCTGTATTGATTTGGATTGATGCACTTTCATATATATATATATTCGAGTACTTGTATAGATTTTCCTTACTATAATAATTGTGCTCGTGATTGTTTACGAATCAAGTACCTTAATTGATTTTGTTACCGTAATGATGATGTAATAATTAACTCTTCTTTAGTTAAATGAGCCCATATTGTTGTTATTATTTATTTATTTTCGTAGTTTTATTAGTTTACTTTTTAAGTTTTTTGTTATTTTTAAGAAATTCCATATAGACACTCAAATATCTAATTTCTAGTTTTACTTTCAATTTTATAAAAAAATGTCTTTTTTCCCACCGAAATATTTAATCTGTATATTCTGAATACTTTTCACTTTTTAAAATAATATTTTATATTTTTCTCATTTTTCATGAAAATATTTTTGTTTTTATTTTTCATGGATATATTTTTATCAGATTTATATTTTTATCACTTTTAAAATTACTTTTTATATAAAAAGCTGCTTAAAATTAAAATTCATGGTTAAAAACAAGTCAATAAGTCAAGGGTTTCGGTTAATCTATGCATAATCATATGTAAAAACCCTTCAATCCATTAATGAAACCCTAAAAAACATGATAAACGAGCTCACTTTCAAACGGATCAAAGTTCAAGGAGAACAGTTTCAAAAAAATTAGCTGAAGGATGTGTTTTATAATGATATAAAAGTTCAGGAAATGTTTTATCTATTTAACCAAATATTAATTTGCGAGGAGGATTTGAAACTGGGCACTCCATCTTTGTAGTAATTAAGAATACTGTCTTGCTTTTTATTGGTAGCAAAATGAGATAAGCTTAGAATCATCACCTCTTCTTGCTAGGTCTGAGCCTGTTTTATGAAAAAGGCACCAATTTTCTTTACTTGTAGCTGCTAGCGATATAGTACTAGTTCATTTTCCGTACTATATTGTGGGTCAAGCAATTATTTTTATTTTTATAATTATTAAGATTGAAATAATTAATATATTTTGTTGATTTAAAAATAAAATATAATATCTATACATATAAGATTTGATATAATGAAATACATCAACACACCGTATTATAACAACAATAATATTGAAGGCTTAACATATATATATATATATATATATATATATATATATATATATATATATATATATATATATATATATATATATATAAACATGGACAAAAATAGGAACTATTTAAGAAATGTAAAAAATTTAAAGGAATTAAAATGTTAAATTAAAAGTATAAGGGCCGAAATCAAAACCAAATATATTATCAATTTCAATCAAAAAAATCAACTAAAGTATAACATCTATACATGCAAGATTTGATATAATAAAATACATAAACACATCCTATTATAATAACAGAAATATCGAAGCCTTAACATCTAAAAATATCATTATTATTACTGTTGAAATAATAAAATTATTAAATTACCTCGAGGAAAAAATTGAAAACATTAACTAAAGAAGAAGCAAGAAAAAAATATTATTACCGCATTAATAATGGGGAATATTCAATCAAAGAAAAAAAGACAATAACTTTAACAAAAGAGCAGACAAAAAAATGTAAGCAAAAAAATAATTTGACGTGAAAATAAATAAATAAAACTAATAAAAAACAACCAAAATAAATAATAATGAATAAAACATGTATAAGTAAAAAAATGAAAAATATAAGCAGGAAAAAACAATTCGGAGGAAAAAAAACATCATCAGCGTGCTAGACAATAGTCAAACCAGGTGACATACGCTTTGGAAACATACACTACATCCACTGAGCTACAAATACTTCTTGGTTTCTTACTATGAAAACATAGATAAATATCAGTTAAATGACGAATTGAACAAATCGAACCGACCGAACTCCTCAAAATTGAGCAACATTATTGTAATTCATAGTGATTCTCCTCACATGATACAATAACCGACTCTGGCCTCTTTTAGTATATAGTACTAGTTAATTGTCGACACTACGTTGCGGTCAAACAAATATGTTTTATAATCGTTGTGATTGAAATAATTAATAGATTTTTCTATTTCAAAAATAAAATATAACATCAATACTTGGAAAATTTGATATAATAAAACACATCAAGCACATCCTATTATAACAACAACGATGATGAAGTTTTAACATCTAGAAATATCATTACTATTATTCCTAAAACAATAAAAATTATTAAATTATTTCGAGAAGAAAAAACTTGAAAACTAATACAAAAGAGAATGAAATAAAAACTAAAACTAAAACTAAAACTATCATTATCATCATCATTATTATTATTATTATTATTATTATTATTATTATTTTGTGAATAATGGGAAAATAAATTCAATAAAAGAATAAAAAGCCCAAAACTTTAACAAAAAAATTGGAAAAAATAAAATTATTAACTAAAAAATAAATTGAAGTGAAAATATAAAAAAACAAAGGAAAAAAATAAGAAATATAAATTTTAAAACGATCATAAACACAAACTAAAATTTAAAAACAAAATTATTGAAAAAAATGCTATCTCAACAAAAGAGAAAATAATAAAATTGAAAACCAAAACTAGAAGCACACATATAAACATGGGAAAAATAGGGACTATTTAATTAAATAAAAAATTAAAGCAATTAAAATAAAATAAAATAAAAGTATAAAGGCCCAAATGAAAATCAAATATATTATCAATTTCAATCAAATGAAAAAATTGAAAAAATCAAATAAAGTATGACATCTATACATGCAAGGTTTGATATAATAAAACACATCAACACACACTATTATAACAACAGACAACATTGAAACCTTAACATCTAAAAATATCGTTACTATTACTGCTAAAATAGAAAAAAATATTAAATTACTCTTAGGAAAAATAAAATAAAAAACATGAACAAAAGAGGAAGCAAGAAAAATATTATTATTATCGCGTTAATAATGAAAAAAATTCAATCAAACAAAAAATGTCAATAACCTTAACAAAATAGCAAACAAAAATGAAAAAAATTATTAGCTAAACCAAAAGCGTTTGTCATGAAATTAAAATAAAAACTAATAAAAAACAAAAAAATGTATAAATAAAAAAAAATTATAAGTGGGGAATTAAAAAAACATAAAAGGTATGAACGCTTCTTGGTATCTTATTGCACAACAATACTTATATATCAGTTAAACAACGAATCAAATAATCCAAACTGACCGAAAAACTGAGTAACACTATTATAATTCACAATGATTTTTCTTCAATGCTACAAAAATTGACTATGATCTCTTTTAATATATAGTATAATGCTACAGTAATTAACTTCTGACCTCTTTTTGTTGGTATATAGTATAATATTCGAGGTTAATGTTTATAGGAGTCCTGCGCTCTTAATTCTGTCTTGAGTCCTTTATTATTACTATTATTTTATATGCTTATCATCCCAAGACATTTACTTTTCCTCGATATTGTTTTTGCTTGGAGCTGTATTTAATTTTATAATTCACAGGTAGAGTGCATCGATCACCCATGTACAGTCGTGGTCCTCGTGGAATGTTTTGTTCATAGCTATTAAATAATAAAATAAAATAAAAATAATCAGCCGCCCTATTTAGTTTTAGTTAATTTTAACCAATAAAATTATTTTAAAATAAAAACAAGAAGAAGAGGAAAATTGAATTTTCCCCTGCGTTAACTCGTCAGAAAACAGCATCTTCTTTTACAAGAAGAAGAGGAATTGAATATTTACCAATTATTACAGTATAAGCTAAAAGAGCTCGGGCTCTTACTCGTACTAATCGTGAGTAAAACAACCGTGGATCTGGACATTTGCAAATTGTCCATCGCGACGCGTGACGCTTACCTGCTTGTTCGAGTCGATCCACCGTGCATGGCCATTTTTCACTTTTACTCCGCGTGAGTATGTCCACCCGTTTTTCTCCACAAATATGCTTTTATATTATTTATGGTGGAAAGGATGAACGAAAATTCTTGTGGCCGAGCGGTTAGCTCTGCGCTGCTGGATCCAGCATGCAGATGTTCGAACCCTCAACCACCAAATGTAGTTTCCGTTTCCTTTTTTATTCTAATTCGTTTTCTTTTCTTGGGAATTTTTACATGCATGCACGCTTATTGTTAATCATGAAAGCATGGTTGTTAGCTACTTGGAGCGACATGGCATCGGTTCTCTCTATCAGCGCATGATTTGGTGCCACCAAATGTATTTTTATTGGGATAAGTTAATTTTTCTAATTATGGTTTTTTAAAAATAGTAATAATAATAATAATAATAATAATAATAAGATTATTAATAATAATATATTCTTTTTCTTTTATGATTTTTTTCTTTTATGATTTTCTATTCTTTATTCATCATTAACACAATAATAATAATAAGATTATTAATTGTAATTACAAGTATAAGCTAAAAGAGCTCGGGCTCTTATTGTATACTTGTGAGTAAAACATCTGTGGTCTGGACATTTGCAAATTGTCCATCGCACGCGTACGCTTACCTGTTTGTTTTTTTTATTTTCGACCCATTTCATCTGCACATGCCCACGCACTCTTACTCTTGATGTCAACGCTAATGGAACGAAGCCTACCTGCATTGACCACCATGAAAGATGTATCAATCACGGAGGTGTAAGAGAGTCCTTCAAAATCATGGCCTCCATCGCAGCACTCTAATCTGAACTCCAAGCTGTTTTGAGCAGACAACAGCAGTCTGGACATGGGATTCTTGCAACGGAGTGAAAACAAACTCAGGTTTCGGCACTGAAGGCAATGCGAACCTGAGATTTTGAGCGGTAGACAGTAAGACATTAGTGAATGAAGAGTTGTTTGAAGTGTGCAGGATGGTGGAGAAAGGAAAGGAGGATTCAGAATTCAGTGAGAGACATTTGAGAAATTTATCCTGAATTGGAAGGGAAACTATAAAGAAAGGAAATAAAAGGAGAATCACAAGTCATCGAAACAATGGAAGAATCCGATCGAAGCATCTTGCCTTTCCTTTCTTTTTTCTGTTTGTGTTTCAGAAATTGATTTAGAGGGCTATTACTCTGTTGATCATCTGCTCCAAAATAATTCCACTAATTCATGATCTGATCTAGCCAAGAGTTAATCTCTTAATATATTTAAAATTATATTACGCCTAAATTTAACCGTGATGAGATGAGCATTTGATTCTGCCTAAATTTAACCGTGAAGCACCCCATTTGTTTTTTCCCCCGGCTGCCCACAGTTTTTTTCTTCAATGAACAGTGTGACGACGTTTTTAGCCCCGATAATAAGACAAAATAGCGCTCGGTCAGACGGTAAAAAGGGCTGAGGGTAAGGGCCATTCAAGTAATTGCACACGTACGGACCGGACCGGTCCGATCCGCCGCATGTTTTGGTTTTTTATTATTTATTTAAAATGGCTAATTACGGTTTTAGGTCCGAATAAGACAAAAACATGGTTTTCGGTCCAGGGGCCGTCCGGTAATTGACCATATTTTTAAATATTTTCCGCGTTTATTGTCAGAGCGTGTGTCACACGTGTCTCCCTATTTCACGCCCCACGCTCTGTTTAGGTGGCGCGTGCGACGTCATAAGGTGGACGGAGACGGGATTCCGACGTTCAGAGCGGTTCGCCTGGTCGTGTTCTTCCTCCCGCGGTGGCGCGTTTACCATAAATATGTCCGTGGACGCGCCGGGAACCGGTTAAAGACGCCGGCCACGTTTCTCTCTCTCCCCTGCACGTCAAAGTGCAGGGGAGTCCCCCATTTTGTGATACTTTTTACTTCAGTCCCTTGACTTTTGATTTTGTTTTTTGTCCTAATTTTGGTTGCATAAGTTTTGATTTAGTTCGATTGGGTCCTCCAATTGGAATTTATTGGATGTCAATGTTTCAGTTCGGTCCTCCTTCTTTTAATTTTCGGATTCGGTTTAAATTATTCAATAAATTTAGTACATAAGTTTCGATTTCTTCAATTGGATCCTGTTATTGAAATTGATAATATATTGAATTTTCATTTTGGCCCTTATAGTTTTAATTTTTGATTTTCATGCCTTGATAAATTGATATTTGTGTTTTATTTTCCATTATTAACATAATAATAATAATAATAATCATAATAATGATGATGATCATCATCATCATCATAATAATAATAATAATAATAATAATAATAATAATAATAATAATAATAATAATAATGATGATGATGATGATGATAATAGTAATAATAATAATAGTAATAGTAATAATAATATATTCTTTTTCTTGCTTACTTTTTTTAATGTTTATGAGTTTTTTTTGGATAATTTCATAATTTTAATTGTTTTGCAATAATAGCAATAGTCATTTTATATATAATATTACTATAGATAAAAAGACAACTCAAGAACAACAAATAAATAAATTTATCTAGGTTATCTACAATTAAAAACGATACAAATCACTTTTGTCTCGATTAATCTGTTCCTTTTAAACGGCAAACAAGTCATTATTATATGTTTTAATATTTATTGCATATTATCTCCTAAAAGTATATAAAGAGATAAAAAACTGACCTCGATTTTTTGATTAACAAAATTAATATTAGCATTCTTAAATAAATTTAATATAATAATATGATGAATAAATCTTATAAAATAAAATAAAAACGTCGCTTTGATTTTTAATTTTGTGCTCTTTTGTTCAAGTTTATTTCTTAAAAAACAAAAAATAGATTTTTAATATTTAAGATCTAATATTACCCGGAAAAATAAAGCTCAAAAAACAAAAGGTCAACAAATTTGCCTAGATTATCTACAATTAAAAATACACGAGACACTTTCCGCTTCGGCTTACATCTGTTCTTTTAACGGTAAATAAGTAATTATAGCACGCAAAAAATTTATATTTATTTTGTTAAAAAAAAATTCAATATTTTTATTTATAATGTGTAAGATCTAATATTATTAGGAAAAAATGCAGCTAATGTTTTTTTTACAAATTTACTTAGCTTTTGACAATTAAATATATATTTCTTTTTGAAAAATATTGCAATGTTTTTATTTATAGTGTGTCGATCTAATATTACTCGGAAGAAAAGGCAACTCATAAATTTTTTTAACAAATTTACCTAGGTTATCTACAATTAAAAATATAAAAATCGCTTCCCATTTTGATCACACTATATAATATGTGAGACTAAGTATATGTGTTTAATATTTATTTAATATTATCGCCTAAAAATATATAAAAAGAGAGAAAAATGACCTACGATTTCTTGAAAAAATTAATATCGGCATTCTTCAAGATATTTAATATAATAATATAATGAATAAATCTTATAAAAAAATTTGTCTTTGAATTTAAATTTATATTTTAGACCCTTTGTTTTGTCCTTTAAGAAACGGTGATCTTTTTTCACATGTATTTTTAATTTTTGACTCGTCCAACTCAGTTGTTCTTTTTAACCGGGTTTCTTTTGTTGTTTTGTTTTTTAACCAGAGTATCCGTGACAACAAATTGCTAATAAATCATTTCACCTTCTTAGCAAATTTTCTAACAAATTTTATCAAAAGTTTTTAGCAATAGCAATATTCAATCACATTTTGGTTGAAAAACTATTTTTAACAGATTTTATCAATTACAATATACTACTTATATATTAAAATAACAAAATACAACATTTATAAAATCAATTAATTTTCTACATAGATAAAAATGCCCAGTGAGCTGGCCAATCAACTCGTGTTAATCCTATAATAACTCCTAGAATATTTCCTGAAATTGTGGATCTGATTGTTCCTCTCAACAATGAAATAAGATACCAACATTGACATTCATAAAACACTAAACCCATCAATTTTAACATAGAAGAAAAATCACATTAACAACTGACAAAAAAAAAACAGTAACGAATCGAATCCCAAGAGAAACGAGGTTCATTGAATAAATACAATGTTTGGAAAGAAACTTATTTTTAAATGTCATTTTCAGAACACCGATTATTGCTGGAAATTGTTGAGCTCTTTTTTATGATTTTTAAATTCCAATTTCTTACTGTTAAATTCAATATAATGAATTGTTTTTAATATAACATGTCAAAACAAAACAAGAGACTAGACTGAGTGACTCTATAAAAATACAGTATGAATAATAATATTTCTCGTTCGCTAAGTTTTCAAAACGATTCTTAAGATAATCTGTAAGTAGAATTGCATGATCCAATTTTATTTGAGATAAAAACAGTCATTTGAGCACTAAGGGCTCAAAGTAACCCTATAGACTGGGCAAAGCCTAAACGTCTAGGAAAAACACACCACATGCCATTTATTCATACAGAATTCAAATCTTCAAAGTGTTGCCAATGTCAATAACAAATCGGTATCTAACATCTCCTTTCAGCAATCGCTCCATGGCTGTGTTCACATAATCCATTGATATAACCTCAATCTCCGCAGTTATGTTGTTCCTGGCAGCAAAATCAATCATCTCCTGTGTTTCCTTCATCCCTCCAATGCCACTCCCGCCCACTATTTTTCCTCCTGTGAAAATCATAATAAAGAAGTCGTCATTGTTGGCCGTGACTGTATATTTTTCATTTGATTAACATGCAACAGGAAACTTAATGTGGTTATTTGCACGCGTGCGCGTCCTTACCCATGAGCAAAGGGAACACTGGGAGCTCAAGTGGCTTCTCAGGTGCACCGACTAAAACTAGCTTTCCTCGAGTCTTCAACAGACCGATCAAAGGCGAGATAGGATGCGTAGCCGATACCGTGTCTATTATTCCATCCATTGTGCCCACTGCAGCCTAAATAACACGCAGTATTAGCTAAGAAAACAAGCATACAAGATGAAAGATTTGATTTGATGTTTAATCAGTGTACACATGCAAGTAATATATGCTCTCAATCGTTAATATGTATATACCTGCATCCCATCCTGGTCACGGCTAACCAGGAATGAGTCTGCACCAAGATGGTCGAGGGCTTCTTGTTTCTTGCTGGGGGAGGTGCTGATAACCGTCACCTTGACTCCCATAGCCTTTGCAAACTTCACAGCTACATGACCTAGTCCACCGAGCCCAACCACGCCCACATGCATGCCTGGTTTGTCGAGATCGAAAAATCTCAAGGGGCTATAAACTGTAATCCCGGCACATAAGAGAGGCGCAGCAGCATCGAGAGGGAGGTTTTCTGGAATACGAACTATGAAGTGCTCATCTGCGACCATAATATCCGAGTAGCCTCCATATGTGATGGTTCCATCGTTGTATTTCGCACTATAGGTGAGTATCATTTCTGGACAGTAATTTTCAAGATTGCTGCTGCAACTATCACAAGAGTGACATGATCCAACCAAGCACCCCACCCCCACTTTGTCTCCGACTTTGAACCTCTCAACTTTGCTTCCCACCTCTGTCACTTGACCGACAATCTCATGCCTGCATGTATTGCCAATTTAACTCAAGTAATCTTCAGATGTAATGCATGAGTAAATCTATACTGATCAAAATTGCTCTAAATCAACATTTTCGTTGGACTACCAACTGCAGTTCATAATGTGCCTTGCCCCCCTGATCACCATATAAGAAGTCGATCCGCCCCTAAATGCATGAAATAATTATAGATTTTTCTTACATACCCAGGAACTAGAGGGTACGTGGAAATACCCCACTCATTCTTGGCCATATGAAGGTCTGAGTGACATATTCCACAAAACAGCACTTTGAATCTCACATCCTTCTCTCCTGTTGATCTGCAAGAGGTATCTTTTGCTTAGCATAAACCGCAAATGAAAATGAGAAATATTCATCGGTAGAATGATCAATAAGATCGCCATTTACTAAGAAAATATAAAATCTAGCTAGAATATTAATTATTTTACATATTAAAAGACTGCCGCATCAGACTTAGCTAGCCCATTTTGGATCTGTACTGCATGCTTGTTGGTGTTTAGAAAAAGAAGAAAAAATGGATCTAATTAAACCGAGCTAATTAGATAAAGTAGCGATAAGATAGGGGAATAACCTCCTGGAGAATTTGAAAGGAGAGAGGACCCCGGATGGGTCTCTGGCTGCCCATCCAAAAGCCTTGTTAGGATGTTCTTCCTCGAAAGATTTTTGTTCCATTTCCCCCTTCGTGTTTTAGTTGGTAATGCCGAGAGAGGGTTGCATGGCGCACCTATTTATAATGACGGACGGTCTGCTACAGCATAGAATAAGAAGCGATGACGTACTGGGTGAGCTAAGTACCTGCAGTCGCTCATCCGTGAGCTAATCAATTTCCTTGAGAGAAAAGTCATCTGTCCACGAGCTAGTTATAGTTACCCTGACTTCTCGGCCGAGCCATTTCTCTTACAAGTATTCTCTCGAAATATGTTGTCAACACTCTCAACTCTATTTCCTTCCGTTCAATGAACAAGTGAATTCCCTGCTTCCAAATCAATGTTTGTGTGCCTCCCAATAAAATAATATATTGGAAAATTTAATGTGTTTTTAATTTATGTACTTTTACTATGCACAATTGTTTTTAAGGATTGATTGTACTATGAACTCCACGCAGAACATGTAAAATATTATTAGAGAAGGAGCTGTTTCTCTCGTCAGCATCTATGCATAAGAGAGCTAGAACATGAAAAAAATCCATTTCCAAATTAACTATGATTTGAAATTTAGACAAAAATAATAATTAATGGCATAGTCTTATCTACCCAATCACATAATCGAAGTTCATAGACAATTTTTTTTATTGAATATACTATATTTCTGTTATTTTCCAATAATACATAAATCTCACTAGTATATGAAAGTGTCACTGAGATGATTTGAAGTTGAAATTTAACAATTTAAAACTTTTATAGCTTATCAAAAATATAAAAACATTTGGATTTGGATTCATACACTTTAAATTTTGTAATCAAATCTAATTTACTTACTTTTAAATTATATTAAAAGTGATCCAGCATATTGAATTTAAAAGCAATTAGATTATATCATTAAATTGTCAGGTTAATTATGTGATAATATTTTTTTTCCATGATGCTTCTTAAATCGAGTATAAGAGGTTAAAAAAATTGGATCGAGTTGTTGTCAAAATCGTGACTTTGACACAATATGGAAGTTGATCCTAAAACTCGGATAGTAAAATCATAAGATCATACCTGAAATTTTCCAGTACAAAAATCACAAAATTGCAGCTAAAATTGTATACATAGAAAAATTGTAAAATCGTAAGTAAAATATTTTCGAATACAACATAACTAAAACTATAAAACTTAATTAGTTAAGGTTTATACATGATTTAAAATAACTTAAAATACATTACAAAATAATTATGTCCATAGAATTTTATTTGGTAAGAACTAACAAATTTAAAATAAATATTTTGTTGGTGTGTTATGTAAACTAAAATCAGCCTCATTACTGTGAACAATATGGATTCAGCAGGAAAACGTGATACAATGCTCTGTAATCACGTGTGTATTTATATTGAA
Source organism: Salix exigua (assembly GCA_032356905.1). Classification (NCBI taxonomy): domain Eukaryota; kingdom Viridiplantae; phylum Streptophyta; class Magnoliopsida; order Malpighiales; family Salicaceae; genus Salix; species Salix exigua. The sequence goes on from CM063596.1 coordinate 6,711,493, forward strand.
TAATGATACAAGTTAAAGCTAACAAGGTTGCTATACAGGATAAGGAGATAAGTTACATGCAGACAATCCTATTCTAAGTGCAACAATGATTCCTTAAGCATCCTTAAGCATATAGGAGGCTTGTGTGGAAGTGTTTGATATTGTTTTGTCTTCTACTTCTGTTACAGCCCCTCTCAAGCTAATGGGGAGAGATTGAACCATGAGCTTGTCGCGGAGCATGAGAAATCGGTTTTTGGTGAGCCCTTTTATAAAAATATATGTTGTATTAATGTAATGTGTTGAAATATCCCTAATAGCAACTTTCTCACTAATAAAGTGATAGTCAATTTCGATATGCTTTATCCGAGCATGAAAAAAAGGATTTGAAGCCAAAGCAAGAGCACCCATATTATCAACCCGTAGAGTTGGTGGTGCTGGTAATGAAATATGTAAATCTTTGAAGAGCATACGAAGCCAGTAAAGTTCAGTAGTAGTAATTTCCATGGAACGGTATTCCGCTTCAGTACTTGATAGGGATACAACGGGTTGTTTCTTTGCCGCCCATGAGATCAAACACAGACCAAGAAATATGCCGTAGCCAGTTGTAGATCGCCTATCATCAGGGCTTCCAACCCAATCCGAGTCACAATAACCTTGTAACTATAAACTTCCCTTTGAAAAATAGATGCCATGCTCAACTGTAGATTTAAGATATCGTAGGACTCGCTTTGCAGTTGTAAAATGTGTAGTAGTTGGATTATGTAAAAATTGGTAGAGTTGATTCACACTGAAAGCAATATCAGGTCTGGTTAGTGTGCAATACTAAAGTGCTCCTACACTGTGGCGATAAAGAGAGGAGTCAGGGAGGGGATCACCATCAAACGTGGACATTTTAGTTCCTGAAACACATGGGGACCGATAGGGCTTGACACCAATCATATTTGCACGATGTAATAGGTCAACAATATACATAGACTAATGTAGGTGAAGACCTTCTTTGTTACGGCAAACTTGAATTCCCAGAAAATAGGTCAGTGGTCGTAAATCCTTCATTGAAAATTCTTGTTGAAGCTTTGTTGTAAGATCAGTAATAGAAAGAGGCATATTACTTGTAACAATAATATCGCTCACATAAATCAAAACATAAATCCTCACGATCTCTTGAAGAAAAATAAACAGGGATGTATCAACCATGTATCCCATAAAACCAAGATCAAGAAGTACCTATGAGAGGCGTTGAAACCAAGCTCGGTGGGCTTGTTTCAAGCCATAGAGGGATTTCTGTAGACGACACACAAAATCTGGTTGAAAAGAATCCACAAAGCCTTGTGGTTTTTTAATTTATTTTCTTATTAAGAGAGACATAATTAAGAAAATCAGTACATAGTGATTTTTTTTTAATTTGTTTTTTTATTGAGAGAGAGAGACATAATTAAGAAAATCAAGTACATAGTGATTTTTTTAATTTGTTTTTTATTGAGAGAGAGAGATATATATAATTAAAAAATCAGTATATAGTGATTTTTTTTAATTTGTTTTTTATTGAGAGTGAGGAGAGGGTAGGCCTAACTTGTAGATTGAAGTCGGGGCTATACCTATTGCCTAGCTTTGCAGAATAGAAAGCAAAAAGTTCTAGGGCGGCTTTGCAAATAGAAATTTAGTATTCGGTTCAATTTTATGATATATATTGATTTTGACATTTTATTTCCGAGTTTAATGAAAACTGAGTTTTCTATATAATATGACAGGTTTTGTTGGTGAGTTGATTTCAAAAATCATATATGATGTTAACTCACGAATTTAAAAATCATAATCCAAAAGATTGATCGATGTATTACTCCAAAAATACAATATGAACGATAGTGTATTACTATAAGTTTACAACAATGTTCATAAAATCATATATGATCCATTAATGATTTTGAGTACCGAGGTGAAATTTCAGTTTTATTCCCTCTAGGTTTCGATTGTTTCAATGCCCCCTCTTGAGATTTCAATTGGCAAAAACAAAAACAGTAATAGCTCGAATCCCAAGAGAAACGAGGTTCCATGGAGCAGAATAATTATCGGTCAAAATATAGTTGAGTAAAAGAAGCAATAAAACGTTTGGAAAGAAACTCATTTCTAAATGTCATTTCCTGAACAACGATCGTTGCTGGAAGTGTGCTAAACTTGTTGCTTTTTGAAATTATCGAGCTCTTTTTTATGATTTTTAAATTCAAGGATCAAATCATATTACTTACTTTTAAATTCAGTACGTTGTTTTTTTTTTCTAATATAACATGTCAAAAATGTCAAAAAAAAAAGCGAGAGACTAGACTGAGTGTCTATGGTTACGAGTCAGTGTATCACTCTATAAAGATACAGTATGAATTATAATATTTGTCGTTAGCTAAGTTTTCAACAAGATTCTTAAAATAATCTATATGCAGAATTGCATGATCCAATTTTTTTTTGAGATAAAACCTTTCATTTGGGCCCGACCCAAATAGTAAGGGCTCAAACTAACCTTACTGTTTGGGTCTAGTACAGGTAATAAGGGCTCAAAAAAACCCTATAGTCTGGGCATAGCCTAAGCGTCTAGAAAAAACACACTACATGCCATTTATTCATACAGAATTCAAATCTTCAACGTGTTGCCAATGTCAATAACAAATCGGTATCTAACATCTCCTTTCAGCAATCGCTCCATGGCTGTGTTCACATAATCCATTGATATAACCTCAATGTCCGCAGTTATGTTGTTCCTGGCAGCAAAATCAATCATCTCCTGTAATTCCTTCATCCCTCCACCGCCACTCCCGCCCACCATTTTTCCTCCTGTGAAATCATAATAAAGCAGTCGTCATTGTTGGCCGTGACTGTATATTTTTCATTTGACATAATCAATGTGTTTATGTGCACGCATGCGCGTACTTACCCGTGAGCAAAGAGAACACTGGGAGCTCAAGTGGCTTAGCAAGAGCACCCACTAAAACTAGCTTTCCTCGAGTCTTCAACAGAGCGATCAAAGGAGAGATAGGATGCGTAGCCGATACCGTGTCTATTATTCCATCCATTGTGCCCATTGCAGCCTAAATAACAAGCAATATTAGATCAGAAAACAAGCATACATGATGAAAGATTTGATTTAATGTTTAATTAGTGTACACATGCAAGTAATAAATGCTCTGAATCGTTAATATATACCTTTATCCCATCCTCGTCACTGCTAACCAGGAATGAGTCGGCACCAAGATGGTCGAGGGCTTCTTGTTTCTTGCTGGGGGAGGTGCTGATAACCGTCACTTTGACTCCCATAGCCTTTGCAAACTTCACAGCTACATGACCTAGCCCACCGAGCCCAACCACACCCACATGCATTCCCGGTTTGTCGAGACCATAAGATCTCAAAGGGCTATAAACTGCAATTCCAGCACATAAGAGAGGCGCAGCAGCATCTAGAGGGAGGTTGTCCGGAATACGAACTATGAAGTGCTCATCTGCGACCATAATATCGGAGTAGCCTCCATATGTGATGGTTCCATCGTGGTATTTGGCACTAAAGGCGAGTATCATTTCTGGACAGTAAATTTCAAGATTGTTGCTGCAATTATCACAAGAGTGACATGATCCAGCCAGGCCCCCCATCCCCACTTTGTCTCCGACTCTTAACCTCTCAACTTTGCTTCCCACCTCTGTCACTTGCCCGACAATCTCATGCCTGCATTTCCGATTTAATTTAATTAACCTTCAGACGCCATTGCATGGATCAAATGCACAACAGTTAAAATTCTTTTCCCTATAACTATAAATACACAATAAGACACGTGCTATCATGTTCATATATTCTCTGCATTGTGTACATACCCAGGGACAAGAGGATACGTGGAAATACCCCACTCGTTCTTTGCCATATGAAGATCTGAGTGACATATTCCACAAAACAGAACCTTGAATGCCACGTCCTTCTCACCTGTTACCCTGCAAGAAGATGTTTTTTCCTTAACAATGCAATGGAAAGTAGCTCTGGATGGCCAAAGATGATCAGAATAGGAAATGAAAGAAAGACATTTGAGTAGCGAGGAGAGAGAAGGAACCTCCTAGAGAATTGAAAAGGAGAGAGGACACCAGATTGGTCTCTTGCAGCCCATCCAAAAGCCTTATTATGATGCTCTTCTTCATGAGATGTTGCTGCCATTTTTTCTTTAATTTCCCGAGGTTTATTTTTTGCTCGATCAAAGTTGCTGTGGTAATGCTCAGGGAATTAGCATGGGAGATCTATAAATAGTGCTGTATATATGACTGCTATTTGCTACAATGGACAGGCTGACGTAGCTGGTGAGCTAAGTACGTACTTAGCGCCGATATTGACCGCCTTGGTGCTCCATGCGGTCAATATCGGCGCTAAAACGAATAGTAATATTTATGACGTACTGGCTGAGCTATTTTTTTTCATCAAATTTTTCTTTAAGATGCTTCTTCTTCGATGGGTGTTCTTCCGTTCTTATACACTTTGTAATAAATTCTAGCAAAGTAACAAATGAAGGAAAGTATTGTGGAGTTTCAACGCCATTTTTATTGGTTTGACTGAGTGTTTTTTATATAAAAAAAATTATAATTATATGTTGAGAATTTTCTATACATATTTAATTAAATAAACATATGATTTTTTATTATATATATAAATTATAATTATATGTTGAGAATTCTCTATACATATTTAATTAAATAAAGAAATGATTTTTTTATTATATATATATATTATATATCAAATAAAATAAATTATAAAGTTTAATCTTTAATAATTTTAATATTATTATTTGTAAGAAAATAGCTGCAGTTCTTTGTGAGGAGTTTTAGAGTAAATTCACTATTTTTCTAGTATTTTCTTGTTTAATAATCAATAAAACTATTTTTATTGAGAAAACTAAGAATTGTAATGAAAATTCCTGAAAATAAGACAATTAAATTCTCATCGGTATTAACACATCATCATCTTCTTCATTACTTAGAGGAATAACCACCAACTTCAAAATTACCATGAAATCAAAGAACATAAAACAGCTAATTTCAAATATAAAAGAAAAATCTCCTTAGCAATGTTTGTTTTAAACTGACTTTCAACACACTGAAATAAGGTAACACGTCAAATCCCAAGAGAAACGAGGTTGCATGCAGCACGTTGATTGTTGGTTAAATATAGTTGAGAGAAACAACGTTTTGAAATTAAGAAATCCATTTCACAATGTTGTTGCCTGAACAACAACGATTAGTGCTGTTTTTTATGCTTTTTAAATTTTGTAATCAAATCTAATTTATTTACTTTTAAATTATATTAAAAGTGATCCAGCATATTGAATTTAAAAGCAAGTAGATTATATCATTAAATTGTCAGGTTAATTATGTGATAATATTTTTTTTCCATGTTGCTTCTTAACTCGAGTATAAGAGGTTAAAAAATTGGATCGATTCGTTGTCAAAATTGTGATTTTGACACAATACAGAAGCCGATCCTAAAACTTAGATCGTCAAATCATAAGATCGTATCTAAAATTTTTCCGTACAAAAATCATAAAATTGCATCTAAAATCGTGTAGGTAGAAAAATAAATTGTAAAATCGTTAGTAAAATATTTTTGAATACAATACAACATAACTAAAACCATAAAACTTTAATTAGTTAAGGTTTATACATGATTTAAAATAACTTAAAAACATATTATAAAATAATTATGTCCATAGAATTTTATTTGGTAAAAACTAACAAATTTAAAATAAATATTCTGCTTGGTGTGTTATGTAAAGTAAAATCAGCCTCATTCATCGTGAACAATATGGATTCATGAGGAAAACACGATATAATGCTCTGTAATCATGTGTGTATTTATATTGAATAATGATACAAGTTAAAGCTAACAGGGTTGCTATACAGGATAAGGAGTTAAATTACCATGGAGACAATCCTATTCTAAGTGCAACAATGATTCCTTAAGCATCCTTAAGAATATAGGAGGCTTGTGTGGAAGTGTTTGATATTGTTCCGTCCTCTACTACATTACAGCCCCTCTCAAGCTGATGGGGAGAGAACGAACCATGAGCTTGTCGCGAGCATGAGAAATCGATTCAGTGGTGAGCCCTTTTGTAAAAATATTTGTTGTATTAATGTAAAGTGTTGAAATATCCTTAATAGCAACTTTCTCACAAATAAAATGATAGTCAATTTCGATATGCTTTGTCCGAGTATGAAAAAAGATTTGAAGCCAAAGCAAGAGCACCTATATTATCAACTCGTAGAGTTAGTGGTGCTTGTAATGAAATACGTAAATCTTTGAAGAGAATACTGAAGCCGATAAAGTTCAGCGATAGTAATTGTCATGGAGCGGTATTCAGCTCGATGACTTGATAGGGATACAACAGGTTGTTTCTTCGCCGCCCATGAAATCAGACATGGACCAAGAAATATGTCGTAGCCAGTTGTTGATCGCCTATCATCAGGGCTTCCCGCCCAATCCGAGTCACAATAGCCTTGTAACTGTAAACTGCCTTTTGAAAACCAGATGCCATGTTCAACTGTAGATTTAAGATATCGTAGGACTCGCTTTGCAGTTGTAAAATGTGTAGTAGTTGGATTATGTAAAATTTGACGAGTTGATTCACACCGAAAGCAATATCGAGTCCGGTTAGTGTGCAATACTGAAGTGCTCCTACGATGTGGTGATACAGGGAGGAGTCAGGCAGGGGATCACCATCGAATTTTGACATTTTTGTTCCTAAAACACATGGAGACTGATAGGGCTTGGCACCAGCCATATTAGCACGATGTAAAAGATCAACAATATATTTAGATTGATGTAGGTGTAACCCTTCTCTGTTTCGGCAGACTTGAATTCCTAGAAAGTAGGTAAGTGGTCCTAAGTCCTTCATTGAAAATTCTTGTTGAAGCTTTGTTGTAAGATCAGTAATTGCAAGTGGTGTATTACTTGTGACAATAATATCATCCACATAAATCAGAACATAAATCCTCACTGTTTCTTGAACAAAGATGAACAAAGATGTGTCAACCGTAGAACCCATAAAACCAAGATCAAGGAGTACCTGAGATAGGCGTTGAAACCAAGCACGTGGGGCTTGTTTTAAGCCATAGAGGATTTCGTAGAGCGACACACAAAATCCGGTTGAAAAAATCCACAAAGCTTTGTGGTTTTTAATTTATTTTCTTATTAAAAGACATAATTAAGAAAATCGAGTACATAGTGAATTTTTTAATTTGTTTTTTATTGAGAGAGAGAGAGAGACATAATTAAGAAAATCAGTACATAGTGATTTTTTTTTAATTTGTTTTTTTATTGAGAGAGAGAGTGAGGATAGGGTAGGCCTAACTTGTAGATTGAAGTCGGGGCTATACCTATTGCCTAGCTTTGCAGAATAGAAAGCAAAAAGTTCTAGGGCGGCTTTGCAAATAGAAATTTAGTATTCGGTTCAATTTTATGATATATATTGATTTTGATATTTTCTTTTTGAGTTTAATTAAATCAAGTTTTCAACCTGATATGACAAGTTTTATTGAGTTGACTCACAAAATCACAATTTGTGAGTTTAACAATCATAGTCTAAAGTGATAGATCGATGTATTACTCCAAAAATACAATATGAATGATAGTGTAATAATATAAGCTTACAACAATGTTCATAAAATCATGTATGCGTTGATTTACATGATCCATTAATGATTTTGAGTACCGAGGTGAATTTTCAGTTTTTTCCCCTCGAGTTTCGATTGTTTCAATGCCCTCGCTTAAGATTTCAATTGGCAAAAACAAAAACAGTAATAGCTCGAATCCCAAGAGAAACGAGGTTCCATGGAGCAGACTAATTATCGGTCAAAATATAGTTGAGTAAAAGAAGCAATACAATATGTGGGTGTTTGGGGCTGCGGTTCAACGTGTGGTGCGTTGAACCGCAGTCCCAACTACAATCCTTACCAGACCCCAGTATTTTACTGTGGGTCCAACTAAAAATGTTGAAATTTGGCCGCAGCTGCTTTTGCATCTGCGGCCTCGTCTCCCCACAACACACACACAATCACGAAATAAATAAACAATAATTCAACTGTAAAATCATCTCTATGAGCAAAGATGAGGATTTTTAAGGATTCTTGTTCATCGATGAACTTTTATCCATGAGAATAGAGAGAGAGAGAGCATTGGACGAGTAATGGCTTCACATGCCTTCAAGAAACTAAAAATCTCTCCTCCATTCCAGAGATGCTCGTGTTTGAAGTTACATGAAAAGAAACATGGCTATCCATGGGATCCAAGCAACGATCTGTTTGAGGCAACCTGTCTTCGTTCTTGGCCTGGATCAGGTGAACCCCGACACCATAATTGAACAACCAAGCTCCATCAAATTCAAAAGGTGGTGGCCTCTCGATCAAGACCAGCCCAAGAACCTTGGTGTAGAAATCAATGGACTCTTTCACATTTCTACAGAGCCTTACGATGTGATTCAAAGCCATTTGAGGAACTCGGTCGTCCTTTCTCTCCTCTTTTCCCTCGTTGTTTGTCTCTTCCCTGAATATTTATATTAATAAAAAAAAATGTTTTTAAGTGTTAATCGGTTTGATTTTTAAAATATTTTTTTATATTAAAATAAATTTATTATTATTTTTGAAAAGAATATTTTTAATATTAATATATCAAAATTTTCTTTTCATGAAAATTTGAAGATATAAATGATCCTTGGTATACCAATATAATTAGCAAAGATTTTGATAGCAATTATGAAAATATAATGAACCGCGTTGAAGAACAAAAACAAGTGTTTAATTTACTTCAATTATTTCAAATATTTTGTTATTATAATTATTAATAAATATATAAAATTATTCCAACAAAATATTTATATATATGTATGTGTGTGTATACATGTATATTTTTAATTAATTTCACAAGTTGACAGCAATATGAAAACATGATAATCAAACACACAAAACTGTTTTTCATTAAACTCAATCTCAACCACAGTTTTAACCAAACACAAATTTCGATTCTGAACCGTGATTAAAAGCGTTTTCATAAACTCGCTTTTTCAACCTCAACCACATCAAGAACAATTGTGCTAAACGAGCTCTTGAAAGAAACTCATTTCTAAATGTCGTTTCCTGAACAACGATTGTTGTTGGAAGTGTGCTAAACTTGTTGCTTTTGAAATAATCGAGCTCTTTTTATGATTTTTAAATTCAAGGATCAAATCATATTACTTACTTTTAAATTCAATACGTTGTTTTTTTTTCTAATATAACATGTCAAAAATGTCAAAAAAAAAGAGCTAGAGACTAGACTGAGTGTCTATGGTTACGAGTCGGTGTATCCCTCTATAAAGATACAGTATGAATTATAATATTTCTCGTTAGCTAAGTTTTCAACAAGATTCTTAAAATAATCTATATGCAGAATTGCATGATCCAATTTTATTTGAGATAAAACCTTTTTTGGGCCCGGCCCAAATAGTAAGGGCTCAAAGTAACCTTACTGTTTGGGTCTAGTAAAGGTAATATGGGCTCAAAAAAACCCTATAGTCTGGGCATAGCCTAAGCGTCTAGAAAAAACACAAACTACATGCCATTTATTCATACAGAATTCAAATCTTCAAAGTGTTGCCAATGTCAATAACAAATCGGTATCTAACATCTCCTTTCAGCAATCGCTCCATGGCTGTGTTCACATAATCCATTGATATAACCTCAATGTCCGCAGTTATGTTGTTCCTGGCAGCAAAATCAATCATCTCCTGTGATTCCTTCATCCCTCCACCGCCACTCCCGCCCACCATTTTTCCTCCTGTGAAATCATAATAAAGCAGTCGTCATTGTTGGCCGTGACTGTATATTTTTCATTTGACATAATCAATGTGTTTATGTGCACGCATGCGCGTACTTACCCGTGAGCAAAGAGAACACTGGGAGCTCAAGTGGCTTAGCAAGAGCACCCACTAAAACTAGCTTTCCTCGAGTCTTCAACAGAGCGATCAAAGGAGAGATAGGATGCGTAGCCGATACCGTGTCTATTATTCCATCCATTGTGCCCATTGCAGCCTAAATAACAAGCAATATTAGATCAGAAAACAAGCATACATGATGAAAGATTTGTTTTAATGTTTAATTAGTGTACACATGCAAGTAATAAATGCTCTGAATCGTTAATATATATATATACCTTTATCCCATCCTCGTCACTGCTAACCAGGAATGAGTCGGCACCAAGATGGTCGAGGGCTTCTTGTTTCTTGCTGGGGGAGGTGCTGATAACCGTCACTTTGACTCCCATAGCCTTTGCAAACTTCACAGCTACATGACCTAGCCCACCGAGCCCAACCACACCCACATGCATTCCCGGTTTGTCGAGACCATAAGATCTCAAGGGGCTATAAACTGTAATTCCAGCACACAAGAGAGGTGCAGCAGCATCTAGAGGGAGGTTGTCCGGAATACGAACTATGAAGTGCTCATCTGCGACCATAATATCCGAGTAGCCTCCATATGTGATGGTTCCATCGTGGTATTTGGCACTAAAGGCGACTATCATTTCTGGACAGTAATTTTCAAGATTGTTGCTGCAATTATCACAAGAGTGACATGATCCTACCATGCCCCCCACCCCCACTTTGTCTCCGACTCTGAACCTCTCAACTTTGCTTCCCACCTCTGTCACTTGCCCGACAATCTCATGCCTGCATTTCCGATTTAATTTAATTAACCTTCAGACGCCATTGCATGGATCAAATGCACAACAGTTAAAATTCTTTTCCCTATAACTATAAATACACAATAAGACACGTGCTATCATGTTCATATATATATATATATATATATTCTCTGCATTGTGTACATACCCAGGGACAAGAGGATAAGTTGAAATACCCCACTCGTTCTTTGCCATATGAAGATCTGAGTGACATATTCCACAAAACAGAACCTTGAATGCCACGTCCTTCTCACCTGTTACCCTGCAAGAAGATGTTTTTTCCTTAACAATGCAATGCAATGGAAAGTAGCTCTGGATGGCCAAAGATCAGAATAGGAAATGAAAGAAAGACATTTGAGTAGCGAGGAGAGAGAAGGAACCTCCTAGAGAATTGAAAAGGAGAGAGGACACCAGATTGGTCTCTTGCTGCCCATCCGAAAGCCTTATTATGATGCTCTACTTCATGAGATGTTGCTGCCATTTTTTCTTTAATTTCCCGAGGTTTATTTTTTGCTCGATCAAAGTTGCTGTGGTAATGCTCAGGGAATTAGCATGGGAGATCTATATATAGTGGTGTATATATGACTGCTATTTGCTATAATGGACAGGCTGACGTAGCTGGTGAGCTAAGTTCATGGAGCACCAAGGCGGTCAATATCGGCGCTAAAACGAATAGTAATATTTATGACGTATTGGCTGAGCTATTTTTTTCATCAGTGGAGTTTCAACGCCATTTTTATTGGTTTGACTGAGTGTTTTTTATATAAAAAAAATTATAATTATATGTTGAGAATTTTCTATACATATTTAATTAAATAAACATATTGGATCAAGTCGTTGTCAAAATTGTGATTTTGACACGATATGAAAGTCGATCCTAAAACTCGGATAGTAAGATTGGATTGTAAAGTCATAAAATCATATATGAAATTTTTCCGTACAAAAATCATAAAATCACGTTAAAATCGTGTAGGTAGAAAAATTATAAATTTATAAGTAAAATATTTTCGAATACAATACAACATAACTAAAACCATAAAACTTAATTAGTTAAGTTATACATGATTTAAAATAACTTAAAAATACATTACAAAATAATTATGTCCATGGAATTTTATTTGATAAAACTAACAGATTTAAAAAAAAATTTGCTAGTGTGTTATGTAAACTAAAATCAGCCTCATTACCGCCATCTTCCTCGCTATTTCTAATACATTCATTAAAATAATTATGTCCTTAGGTTGTTTTGTGTTTCCGAAAAGTGGTTTCCAGTAAATCACTTTTCAAATTTTCCTGTGTTTGTTTGCCATTAAAAAAGTTGGTCAACGGAAAACACTTTGCAGTCAAAGAAAAATTTGGCTTGGTTTTCATAAAAGTATTTTCCGAAAAATTTGGGCGAAAAACACTTTCTGAAAGTTGTGAAAAATTTAGAAATGTCATTATTTGCTGATTATATCAAATTTGATCCTCAAACTTTTGATTGCTATATATAATTTGTTTTGAATATTTATTTTTCAATTCCATCTCTTAAAATTTAATTTTTATATTAATTTTGGTCCTTATTTTAAAATTGCTATTTGCTTTTTCTTATCATTTTTTATTGAAATTTTTATCTATCAAATTTGGTCCTCATTTTTTTATTGTTACTTATTTTATTTGAAATAATTTATGAAATTTTTATTATTATTATTTTAATTTATTCACCTTAAAAAATTTTAATTTTTAGATTTGATCTCTATTATTTTGATTATTATTTATTCTATTTGAGATAATTTATAAAATTATATTTTTTCAATTTCATTGTCATTCAACTTTTTAATTTGTAAGATTTGTTACTCATTATTTTAATAAACTTGCAAAAAAATTATTAATAAATTATTTTTCATTCATTTTCCATAACACAAACAAATACTTGAAGTGTTTCAGTTTATTTTTCATAACACTACTTAAATATCAGAATTCACTTTAAAAAACAAATTCTTCGTAAACAAACAAACGTACTAAGAAAATAAAAATACATGCCGAAGAAAAAAAGGACGGACGGAGCATTATTGAAGAGCCTTGAGTTGTTGAAGAAAGAGAGTCTTAAAGGCATCCATTTGGCCGGCAGGTAGGGCTAAGCCAACCTCGATTCCACCCTTTTCGTCCCTGCTCTCAATCAGTGAAATGGCTCTCGTTTTATCGATTGAAATATCCTCTATCTTCTTCGGCCGCCTCCACCCAAAATCCGTCTCATAAAGATCCAGCTTCGGAGACCCGGAAACAGTAAGATGGATCACCGACCCCAACATCACCTCCCATTCTGAAATCCATTTTTCTGCCCCGCCACACATTTCTTTATCCAGCCTTCTAATTGTACTTCCAATCACATTTGCAGCAGCAATTATCCCATCTTCTCCCATTAATTCATTCCTAGTTGCCGTGGACCGACCAAACCCAACACAGTTACCAAAATATGTGGCGGGTACTGGAAAGTCAAACCGGGTCATACCACCGGCAATAAAGCCAAAATGAATCGGATCCTCCCCCCTTGAATTACAGTAGTTTTCACTTCCACCCCTCTGAATTTTAGCTTTCACTAAACAAACCCAAACAAAAGCACAAGTCAACACATATGCAGATAAATGTACAGGTTTTGGTTGATTCTTGTTCTTGCATTGAACAACTATCCAATTCTTGATCCTCTCCATGTGCACCAAACTCATCACAAACGTGGCTCGAACCATGCCTGGCAAACCTACCTGGGCTTCAGTTCCTAGAACCATTTTTCGTGAAGATTTTCTCTTCCACAGTTCCTTCAAGAAAATCTCCTCGAGCCCACGTTCATCTTTGATCACTGACCGGTGGTAAGATGGAAATGAATCGACGGAGAGAGAGCAGCCATGCGCGCATAATAAGGCCCATGTCTTGATAAAATTGTTGAATGTCCTTCCATCGGCAACCACATGATGATAAGCAAGACCAATGCAAATCCCACAATCTGCGAAAACAGTAACCTGGACGGCAAGCAGCGGAACCACCTCTACTTGCGTGTCAGCTGCTGCACTTGCAGTAGCCAGCTGAGGCACAAGAGGGTAAAACCCATTGACATCTCTTGCATGATTGCTAGTTAAGTAGCTGAAATCTCCACTGGACTCGGCAACAGTCAACGAGACAGAATCTCCTTCATTGTAAACAATGTGAGGCTTTTTAGATCCTGCTGGGGACAAAACAAGGTTTCCAGCAAAAGGAAAGAAATGCTGGAGGGCAAGCGATAGGGAGTGCTTGAGGTTGGGGAGAGTGGCGGATAAGAAGTAAGAGGTGGAGTGTGGATATTCATAGAAAGAGAGAGGCTGGCTTGGAGAGAAAAATAGCCATGGTATGTCCAAGAAAGTTAGAGGAAGAACAGTTGGTGGAGCTGAATTGGGTGGTGGAGAGACTTTGGAGTGCTCTACAACCTTAACTGTGGAGGATTTAGCCATGAGAAAGAGAGGATATGGGTCAGCTATACTACGAGAAAGAAAAAAAAAGGAAATTTGATGTAAGGTAAGCTAGCTCAACCCATAGATTGAGTGTTATATACATTGATCGCCCTCAAAGATTCCGGGAGAACTTCTGCAATTACCTGGCAGAAATTTATTAAAGGGTGCAACAGGCAATGATTAAAAATCCGACCATGCCCATACAGTAACTTGACTTTCATATTGCACCACAACATTAATTTTGGTATCTCGATCTTTCACTTTAAAATGTGAGGTGTAGGCCCTATGGGTATTGTTATTATAATACAATTATAATTTTATATAATAAAAAAATGCTTTTAATAGTTTTTTGTGTGTTGGTATGCTTTTGTGTGTAGGTATGCTTTTGTAATTTATTTAAAAATATATTAAAATAATATGTGTAAACATACATGGGACCTTTGATATATATTGGCATGTGTAAATTAGTTTTGTGCTCGTGGGATAATCGGTACCTGTAGGTGATTGCTATAAAGGCCTATATTGATTTCCCTGTCGGCAGAAGACAATTTATTTATTTATTTTTATTCCAAAAAATAATATATTGTTTAGTAGATATACACAAGCAAAATTATTGTAAATTAGTTACCATATATATATATATATACACACACGCATTTCAAGTAACCCGTACAATTCTTATCTTAGCTAGTGTGGATTCTGTGCTGTAGTGATAATGTACTTCGTAGTTGCCTCCAAGAAAGCTCCAAACTAAAATGTCTACACGAGGTATAAATGATACCAACACCTCAAGGCCATTGTCTGACGGGAGACAAGTCTGTGTGTGTCTCGGAGGCTCAACCCTTATTTCTGTTAGCAGTCCTCGGAAGAACAAGATGCTCACCAGTTACTGTTCTGATTTTCTGTTTCTATACTTGTACCTGTTTGTGGGCAATTCTCTGCTCGCTTCCTTTTCTTGGCCTCGAGAGCTTTCTATGAATCTGGAATGTACCTCTATAATTAATCCAAAAAAAGAAGAAGAATTTGCAAAATTGTCTCTTTGCCATAACAAATTATTAGTTGTAATTGAATTCTCCAAAGAAAGAAACATCCTCCTGTATTATATAAACTATCTACAGCACAAGACTCGCTCAAAAGAATGAGCTATGCCACTAAGAAACAATTAAAAAATAAGGCTCTGATTTATAACTTTGAACAAAACTAGTCCACAGAAACAGCTCTTATCTTCCAAGTCAAGGTAGTCAAAATCGAGATTTTGACACGAATCGAAAGGGTTCCAAAAATCGGATCGTAAGATCGGATCGTAAAATCAGTAGAAAGATCGTACTCGAATATGTCCAGTACAAAATTATTATTTTTAATTATATTTAAATTAAAAATATAAATTTAAATATAATTAAAAGACCCACAGTATTTGAGATTTGAAATTTAAACTACTTATTTTATGTTTTTCAAGTAATTGTATATTTTTTATGATTGTTGTATTTGAAATTAATTAATTTTATTTATTATCTTAAATTAATAGGATTTTTTTAAATTATTTTCTATGCTAATTATTATTATTATTATTATTAACAATAATAATAATATCATAACCCCTCCCCGTATAAACCTATTATTAATAATAATAATTTATAACCCATCCCCCTACTATTATTATTAATAATAATTTATAACCCATCCCCCAAGTAAACCCCCCATTAGAAAATAGAAACATGCCCTTTTTATTATTATTATAAGTAATATAAAAGGCAGCCCCACCTCTTAGGGTTACCCTAAGAATTCCAATTCTCTTCTCTCACTCTCACGTCGCCGCCCTCCCTCCCCTCATCCTCTTCCCTCATCTTTTTCTCCTTTGCTTTTTTCTTTTTCAATATTCATCTTCGATGACTATTTTGAAAATAAATATTGAAATCGAAGATGAAAACTCAAAGCCGACCGAACTCGTAAAATCGGAACAAGTCAACTCTGATTTTACGAAGTCAACCCGAGTTTGACCGGTTTCAGTTTTTCTTCTGATCCAACCAGGTTTGCTGCCAAGTCACAAACTCGTACGAGTTTGCGAGTTGACTCACGAGTTTAACTACCTTGTTCCAAGTCCTATATATAAAAAAATTAATTTTTTTAAAAAATATTTTGAAATACACTCCCTCATCCTCATCATTAGTTCATATTGCTTTTTTAAGATTGTGGTCATGATTTCTATTGTTTTTAAAATAAAGTCGGTTATTCTTTCGTAGCCTTCGTGATTACTAAGATTGTGGTCATGATTTCAATTGTTTTTAAAATATTTTTATTTAGAATATTTTGAGTCCTTCTTAATGTTCATTAAGATGATCTTCCGATGCAATTCAAGAAATCGAAAGTCCTAAAGCTGATGTGTACCTCCGATCGATCATTGATAAGTGATGTTCATAATCTTTCCAATCTAAGCAAAAATAAAAGGTAAAATTACACGAATTGGAACATTAGTGTGTAGAGCAGACAGACAATATCATGTGTAACAGATTACTTTTGTGCAGTATCAGAATTCTACTTTATTGTTACAGAATAACAGAACTTGTGGTGTAACAAATTCCTGGACTGTAGTGAATCTGTTACACAACACATTGTCTAAATACCACACTCAACATCAATAGATTATCATCTCGGCAAATTCAGTCTTTCAATTCTCTTTTTCACATGGTATCGAGCTCGAAATCATCTCAACCAACTAATCTCTCCAGTAATCAATCACCGCAAAATCAATCAAGATTTTTCTCTTCAAAATCCATAAACCCGAAAACACATCAATATCTACGAGTAACAATGGCAAACTCATCAAACCCAAAACCCATCTCGATCTTCCAAAGAAAATCTCTCAAGTCCCTACTTCACTCACCATTTCGATCATCCAGGTTTGGTTTTAATTTCCAAACCCTTGAATGGAAATAACTATCCTACTTGGAAAAGGGTCATGACCTTGGCCTTGAATTCCAAGAACAAATTGAGCTTCATCAATGGCTCAATCAAAATCCCATCCGAAGAAAATGACCCTGAAGGATATGCAACCTGGTCTAGATGCAACGACATGGTGCATTCATGGATTATCAACACCCTCAATCCGGACATCTCGATGCAGTGTAATCTATTATTCCACTACACATGAAGTTTGGGAAGACCTTCATGACCGATTCTCTCAGAGCAACGCTCCTCGGATTTTAAAATCCAACGTGATATTGCCTGCTTTAGGCAAGAACGCCAATCTGTCTCGGAGTATTACACCAAATTGAAAGGGATGTGGGATGAGCTCACCTCCTACAGTGACTCATCCCAAGGAACACAACACCAAAATCAACAAAAATTGATGCGATTTTTGATGGGGTTGAATGAGACTTACGATGATGTTCGTAGGCGGTGTTGTTGATGAATCCTTTGCCTTCGATTCGACAAGCGTATGCCTTCGTTTCTCAAGAAGAGAAGCAGCGTCTTCTCGATGCCTCGTCCACCGATGGTCATGGCGATGCAGCGATGGCGGTTCAAGGGAATAATGGGAAACAAATTAACAGGGCGAGCGCCTTTTTCACTCGTTCAAGACGAGCTTCAATGGTGGAAATGGTGGGGACGATATGAGCAGGAAAGAGACAGAGATGGGGGACGTCGTTTTGAGCATTCCAGGACTCATTTTAATTCTGGTGGAAATGGTGGGGGACGTCGTTTTAAAGGTAATGGGCGTCGTTTTGAAGGAAATGGGCAGCAACGTGGATGGCCACAATGCTCTTACTGTGGAGAACCGGGTCATTGGGTTCAAACCTGTTTTGAACTCCATGGGTACCCAGCGGGTCATCCCAAATCCAAAAATAATTCAGCCAGGCGGTTCACCAATAATAAGTTCACTGCCAATCATGTGGCCACGCCTGTGTCCAAAGAAAACGACAAGTCAGTCGTAGGAATTTCGGAGGCCCAGTTAAAACAGTTGTTGTCACTTCTTAATGACAAAGCCGAATCCAGTACTCAAGCCCATGCTGTAACTAAACCAGGTTTGCCAAAAATTGCTTTCCGCAATTGGATTATTGATAGCGGAGTAACTGACCATATTTCCTCTTCATCGCGATCATTTTTTCGGTAGAAAAATTGTTCGTTTCCTCCGGTGTTGATGCCCAGTGGGGCAACAACAAAAATTATTGCCAAAGGATCCCTGCCTCTAAGTTCCACTTTTTATCTGCATGATGTGCTATGTGTGCCCACATTTAAAGTTGACTTGATGTCAGTCAGTCATTTAACAAGGAATTTAAACTGCTCCATAACTTTTTTTTCCTTATTGGTGTATTTTGCAGGATCTGGCTACGAGGAGGATGATTGGTTTGGGTAAACAACGCGACGGTCTATATTACTTGGTGGCGATAGCAGCGCAAAAATCCATGACCCAGCCTACCACACCACAACATCAACCAGCCTGCAACCTCACCATATCTTCAACCGACCTCTGGCATAAACGCCTGGGCCATCTATCATCGCCTCGTTTAAATTTTATTGCTCAACATTTTTTAAATTTAAATTTTTCTGCTCAGTCCAGTCATGTCTGTCACATTTGTCCTTTAGCTAAGCAAACTCGTTTGCCTTTCAATACTAGTGTCATTTCTACTATCAAACCTTTTGAACTTATTCATTGTGACATTTGGGGTCGTTATCGACATTCTTCCATTTCTGGTGCTTATTATTTTCTTACTATTGTTGATGACTACTCCCGCTTCACATGGATATTTTTAATGCAACATAAAACTGAAGTTAATACTCTTATAAAACATTTTTTTACATATGTTCTCACTCAATTTGAAACTTCCATTAAAATTTTTCGAAGTGATAATGGTAGTGAATTTATTTCACTTCGTTCTTTTTTTCAAGAAAAAGGAGTCATTTTTCAACATTCATGTGTTTACACGCCTCAACAAAATGGGGTTGTGGAACGCAAACATCGTCATATATTACAAGTAGCTCGTGCTTTAAAATTTCAAGCTCAGCTCCCAAACCAGTTTTGGGGAGAATGTGCTCTCACTGCTGTTCATCTTATTAATAGACTACCTTCCGCTGTACTGAAATTCAAAACTCCTTTCGAACTTTTATTTTCAAAAATGCCATCCTTTTCTCATCTTCGGGTTTTTGGTTGCTTAACTTATGCTACTAATGTGCATCCTTCTCATAAATTTGATTTTCGATCTACTCCCTTGGTTTTTATCGGTTACCCTACCGGTCAAAAAACATATAAATTATTTAATTTATCTACCAAATTTTTTTTACTAGTCGCGATGTGCAATTTCATGAAAACATTTATCCATATGCATTAACCCAAACCGGTTCAAATTTCCACCCACCCGATGATTTTGGACCCATTCCCCTCTTATCAAACGACACCATCTCCTTCTCTCCACAGCCGACCAGTCGTTCCCCATCCCACTCACTTCCACCTCCACCATCGTCACCTCCAGTTCAACCTCCACCTCCAGCCACCATAAACACATACCCACCGTCTCATCAACCACCACCCATCATCCACATTTATGCCCGTCACCCAAAACCACCCAACCCAATCCCACCTACTGCTCCATCTTCCTCTTCATATCCACCCACAGACCCAACCACCACCCGAACCCATTCAACTTCGGTGTTCCAATCGATTGACTACCCCACCTGTCAAGCTCAAAGACTTCATCTGTTCTACGGTTTACTCTCATCAATCAGCCTCTTCGGCACCAAGTCACCAAAGAGGTACACGATTCCCCATTTGTAATTTTGTTTCATACCACCGTTATTCCCCTACAAATTGCATCTTCATAGCACAGCTCAATTCCACCAAAGAACCCAAAAATTATGCAGAGGCAATTAGACACCCTGAGTGGCAGCAGGCTATGCATTCTGAGTTACAAGCCCTTGAAGATAATGGAACATGGTCCATCACCTCGTTACCATCGGGGAAGATTGCAATTGGTTGCCGATGGGTGTATAAGGTGAAATTTCATTCAGATGGTTCGGTTGAGAGGCATAAAGCCCGATTGGTGGCTCAAGGTTTCACCCAAATAGAAGGGGTGGATTACCACGACACATTCTCTCCCACTGCCAAGATTATTACTGTCTGTTGCCTCTTAGCTTTGACAGCAGCTCATGGATGGTCTCTACACCAAATGGATGTGCATAATGCATTTCTCCATGGCGATTTAACTGAGGAAATTTACATGTCTCTGCCTCAGGGTCTTCGGTGAGAGGGGGAGAATCACCTGGTTTGTCGCCTTCACAAGTCAATTTATGGATTGAAACAGGCATCCCGACAGTGGTTCGTTAAATTCACCGAAGCTATGCATTCTACTGGTTTTACATAGTCAAAGGCCGATTACTCTCTGTTTACCAGAAAGCAGGGTATGTCCTTTACCATCCTATTGATATACGTTGATGATATTTTAATCACTGGAAATGATTCTGTGAATATTGCTGCAACTAAACAATTCTTGCATGAACATTTCCGTATTAAAGATCTTGGTGATTTAAAATATTTCCTTGGAATTGAGGTTTCTGCTTCAAAGAATGGAATCTTTATTTCGCAACGTAAATATGCATTAGAGGTAATTAAGGATGCGGGGTTATTGGGTGCTGCTCCCATTAACACTCCTATGGAACGGGGATTAAAATTATCAGACGAAGGGGACTTGTTTAGAGATGCATATCAGTATAGAAGATTGGTGGGTCGTTTGATTTATTTGACTGTATCGAGACCAGACATCACATATGTTGTACATGTTTTGAGTAGGTTTATGCATCGGCCCAGGAAATTTCATATGGAAGCAGCACTTCGGGTAGTAAGATACCTAAAAGGGGCACCAGGCCGAGGCCTATTTTTTTCTTCCAAAAATGATCTAAGGTTGAGAGCTTATTGTGACTCGGATTGGGCAGGATGTCCACTCACTAGAAGATCTACAACCGGATATTGTGTTTTCCTTGGGCCCTAGTTGATATCTTGGAGGTCGAGCTGACGTAAAACGAGTTTCACTCTCTTCTGTTGAAGCAGAATATAGAGCAATGACAGGAGCATGTTGTGAATTGACATGGTTGCGATGTTTGTTAAAAGACTTTGGTATTTTGCATCATGATTCAGCCTTATTATATTGTGATAATAAAGTTGCGTTGCACATTGCGGCCAATCCGGTCTTTCATGAGAGGATAAGGCATATTGAGATGGATTGCCATTACATTAGGGATAAAATTCAGGATGGTTCCATTATTACAAGATACGTTGATTCAGCACATCAACTTGCGGATGTTTTGACCAAGCCTCTTAGAAAAGAAACATTTGTTCCTATGGTTAGCAAGTTGGGAGTGCAAGACATCCACTCTCCAACTTGAGGGGGAGTGTAGAGCAGCAGCAATATCATGTGTAACAGATTACTTTTGTGCAGACTATAAATTCTACTTTATTGTTACAGAATAGCAGAACTTGTGGTGTAACAGATTCCTGGACTGTAGTGAATCTGTTACACAACACATTGTCTAAATACCACACTCAACATCAATAGATTATCATCTCGGCAAATTCAGTCTTTCAATTCTCTTTTTCACATTAGTGAGAGCAACAAATGGAAAACAAGAATCGATCCCTCGGTGTGTGGTTGAGTTTTTGCTACCAAGTGTCGTGCATCTTAAGAGCCCGGCCGTTTTTTATGGCTGTTTTTTTCACGACCCAAGGTAAAACAGGCTTTGAGGGCTTTTCTTTATAGAGCTGAAGGAAAAGATTGAGAGGCTTTTGAAAAATAAAAGAGCTACAGACGAAGTTTTCAGTTTTCAATGCCTCGGCTCGAGGTTTCCACGGCCCGAAGTTTGAGTGCAGATGTTAATTTCCTCGGCAAGTCAAAATCCATTCATTCCAATAAACACCATCGCGTTGCAAATCAGTAGCTACTACAAGATTTCTGGTTTCAGAGCACATCGTACCGATATGGCTTCCGTGGTGATCTCACGTAGACTCTCTCGTAAGTTACTAAAACCCTCTCCATCCTCTTCGATTTCCTCCCTTTTGACCTCCCATGGACCTCAAAACCACCGTTCCCTTGATTCTAATTTCGACCTCTCTGATTCCTTGTCAAGCTTTCCTGCTCGTTACTCCGTTCTGGAACACCAATCACTAACAGATCCAAAACCCGCAAATCTTACTCCCTATTTTATCAGACCATACTCTATTTCCAGTACTAAAACCACGGGTCATGACTTTACTCGTACCAGTTTTTTTTCCGCATCTGACATTGGAAAAGCCCGAAGTCCATATCAAAATCCTGATCTCAATCAAAAAGGTTCTATTTTTACAACACCCATGAATTCTCGTTTGGATAGTGAGCTAAAAAGTCCTAGATTTATCAGGTTGTTGAATCTTAAACCCAGATATTTTTCAAGTTCAAGTTCACCATCAGAATCCGATGAATCCCAAAATCAAAGTGAGCATCCAAGCCAAAACCCTGGTTTCAAACACCAAGAAATTGAGGGGCCAACTGTGGAAAGGGACCTCTCAGCTTTAGCCAATGAGACCAGAGAGGTTTTGGAAAGTATGATGAAGAATATTTATGGTCTGAGCAGAGCTGTGGCTGTGCTGGGTCTGGTTCAACTAGGACTTGGAGCCTTGATTTCTTATGTTACAAAAGCAACTCCCATGGCTGAGGTGTCAATTCAAAGTTTTGTGGCTTTTGGGTTCCCTTTTACGTTGGCTTTTATGTTGAGGCAATCATTGAAGTCAATGTACTTCTTTAAGAAGATGGAGGAGCTAGGTAGGTTGCAGATTTTGACTTTAACACTTCAGGTTGCTAAAAACTTGAATATCTTCTTTGTGAGGGTTCGTGGGGTTTCCTTATTGTGCATTGCGGGGATGTCAGTTGGGCTGTTGATCACTTTGTTGTCAAGATGATTTCTTCCGTTTTGATTTTTCAAGTCTCAATTATCATAATAATAAATGGTAATTCTCATGGTTAGATTTCCTTTTTAAGAGTTCCGACATTGTTGTGTTTGCTATACTTCCTAAGATGTCCCAAACAGAAAATTTATGATATTGTAGTAGTGATTTTGGGTTACGAATGTGCCTATTATTTTTTGCCAGGTCTGTTTCGGGCTTTGCTCTTGAATACAACTCTTGCGTCACAGACTCGCCATCATCGCCATTTTGAGCATGAAAGTAATGATTTGATAGCTATTAGGGGAGTCTGAATGGTATCGTCATTGTTTGTATTGCTAGCCCTGCCTGCCAATTACGGGATTTATGCTTCTTGGCTTCTTACGGGATTCAGTCTGTGCAACTCACCTTCACGGGTATTTGGGTTTTGAGTTCTTAATAATCCCTTGGACATGTCCATTGGTTGATCCAATAATATCAGCTATGTCTGTGCTCCTGGTTCATTTGTTAGTCAGGTGCTGTTCAAACATCCAAACAGGTATAAATAGTTTCTTACCCTATAATATCAGCTCTGGCGTTAACACGCTGCAGAAAGAGGTAGGGACTAGAAAGGATCACGGTTTGATAAAGTATATGTTTAGTGAGCGATTGCTGATAGTTCTCTTTACACTGGGCCATGATTTCTTGCATCCTCCAGTTTTCTTCTGCGATGCGGGATATTCTTTAAACTGTCAATGATAACTAAACTTAAATAATATACTATATTCATTTAAATTTGATAGAAATCAGTTCCGTACATGAATTGTTGATTCTAACATCGTATATTGATGGTAATTGTTAAGTTTTACTAAGGATCAAGGCTTGGGAGCGGAAATTCAATCTCAACGCTGTCCAGAAAATTTGAAATTGCAGAAAACTAAGCCAAAACTACAAGTTAAAAAGCACCGTGTATGTGCATTCTAATTGTTCTATAAAGCCACCCAAGAAGAACAAACTTTCGTAGCCAAAAAGCCTCGCATGAAAACCCCGAGGAAGAATTGTTCAAAGAAATATAGTGATGCCGCCAAACTATCTAAATTTGGCGGCGTAGGCTTTGTTGCTGTATAATATAGAGCAGATTTCGATGCAACTGTGCAAGTAGAGGAGTGACTATATGATCTACGCAAAGAGATCAGCAAGGGCACCACCTATCTGGGTACTGCATATGTAACCAGTGGATGTAGGAACTAAAATTATACCGGGGGGGGTTCCACCTGGTTGATACAATGCAGTGAAAAAATATACAACAAAGGCAAAAACTAAAAATTACATATCGTCTTCCTGTGTAAATATTGGAAATATGTTTTACCTACCAACCAAATAGATCTTCAAGTATCACAAATAAAGCAAAGCAACGAAAACCCCTGATGTTATTTTCTTTTTTTTGGACATGCTTAAGTGAAGATGAGCATGCTCTAAAAACAGCAGTGACATTGAACCGATATTTGCCTGCGCATATGCTAGGCAACTTTGTCAATTCTTTTTCTTTTTATTATATTATTTGTTTTCTTTTTCATTCTCTTCTCTTTTTTTCACTTATAGTTAACAGAACAAAATAAAATCCCTCAAAACAAAGGTATCAACTATGCATCCTTCCTATTCACAAAAATCAATCTAATGGTATATATAGCTCAGGGATGGGACAACTTTGCAAGAGTCCCAATTTTAGCATATGCCCTCCCTGTACAGAAAATCTTAATCTGAGGATGGGGATCTGTGGATTCATCTCTTTCCTAGAACCAAAAAATCTGCCAGAGTTATGATTCAGGCATTTTTATGCAACCGGTTACGATCAAAATCTTGATGTTCAGGGAAAAGAAAACATGAGCTGTCAAACTCAAGCATTACCCAAATTCCGATCTGGTTTTGGTTCTGTTCGGACATAGGTGAGACTGCGGGCAGATGGGGAGACAACACTGCTGCCAGAGACTGCGGCACTACTCTCAGCTGGAGTAGCTTGAGCATCTCGCTTCCACTGCAAACTTCTCGCACCAGGTTTCACATGGAGTTGAGGCCTAAATGCAGCAGGAGTGCCTCTTGGAAAAGCCGCTCTAGAAAACCTACCAGCAGCATATGGAGAGCAATGTGCAATGCGGGGCCATGTCGTTATAGGATTAGCTTCTTGGTTGGAAGAGCTTCTCTTCATGACCTGCAGAACAAATATAATGTTAAGATGCCTACCAAATCATGAGAAAATAAGATGTTTCCTTGTTATCAATGAGAATTGAAAACAGCAGTTTTAATGCTTCATCTACAAGCAGGCATGTGTGACTCTACCAGCTTAAACCACGTAACTTCTGTAAAACAACACCACATTGCACAATTATCATTTTACTGGAATAGACCTGTTAAAATCATCTAGAGCTCCCAAGATATCAGAAGCACTCAAAACATGATCGCTTAAAATAAGCTTGTAAAAGAACTTAGGCCTTTTAAAAATATATATAACTGAACAAATCTCAACAACTTTCCATCATGGAGTCATTCCATGTACTTTTGCAACACTTTACATTTACGAATGCATGCATGAACAACGGCACTTCCAAGCCCTCGTGTGCATTAGAAGAGCACACATAACACGGTGGCAGCAAGAAAACTTGCAAAATAACTACTAAGTCATAGCCGATGAGGAGCAAAAGCACTCTAGTGTGGTTCGCTTTTTCATCGTAAAAATTGACATGATAATAAAAAAAAAATCTTCCAGCTGATGCAGCCATTGCTTTAACTTTTTCAAATGTTGGCGACTTCATCTATCTATCAAACCAATAAACAAAGCGAGAAAATAAAAAGTAAAATGAACAGAACATGCTCCTCAACTGACAGGCATGCATGCAACAAAAAAATAAAGACACCAGAACAGAAAAGACACTACTTGTAGCAAATGAAGATGGTCCTATATGGTCATCACCTTCAGAATACGTGACATGAATGAGGTGCCATCAAGAGATAACCCATTGTCTGCTGCCTCTTTGCGCATAAATTCCACATAAGCTGACCTGCATAATCGTGCTGACTTAGCCCCAACAAAAAACAATTGCCAGAATTGCTAAGGAAACAGAGTTGACTAGTGTTAAACAACTCACCCTGTTGGTTGCCCTGTTGCTGCATCAGTCACTATAACCACTTTAAGTACTTCACCGAACTTGTTAAAATGCCGAGAAAGGCTGTCCTTAGTTGCAGCAAAATGAACCTGTGAAAAGAGCAATGAAAATATTGTCAGGATACAGTGATGAATGATCCTTCAACGCTACAACTTGAAGCACATCAGCACTTACATTGCTAACAAAAATGGTTCGAGAATCAGCATCTTCTAAGGGACGACCTGCTGTGTATGAACCTGAAGAATTATCCAAAACAACCTCATTTAAAAATTACAGAGAAACAGACATAAGAAACAAGCAAGACACGTTTCAAAATGGAGACCATCTTGCCATAGAGGAGTTTGAGATGATGTCAACCATGAGAAAAACCAAAAGGGTAACTACATAGGTAGCCACAAAACTAACATAAATTTCATTTCATTTCATATTAGAACAACAGATTCAATGGCACTTGGAAGATACTATAGTACTGACCAGATGCAGATGATGGAGGCTTCTGAGGCTCTTGATGAATATTACCAGCAGGTTTCGCCTGTTCACCATCAGGCTATAAAAAAGTGTCATTGGTCAATGCAACAAAGGAATAGCAAGTGATTTCATATGATAAAAGGCAAGAAGAATAAAGAGCCCAGGCAAACAAGATTATCTTACATTTCCATTACCAACTGAGACAGGCTTGCTAACCTCCTGCATTAGCTTAGCACCAAATTTCCTAGCATTTTTTTCATTATTCTGAACTGATTTCTGATTATCCATTACAGCATCCCTGGGTTCCTGATAATGAGGTGGCCTCCATGAATTCACATTCACAGAAATGTTTACTATTTTAAGAGAAGTGTTTGCAGCTGAAACAGATTTATCCTGATCCTTAGCTCCACTGTATTTTGACATGAGTGAATCCTCGCCCTTGCTTCGATAAGATGTGCCAGTTTGAGAAACATTCATTACCCTATGATCCACAGCATTGGTATCATCATAACCTTCATCATCAGACATCAAATCAGAAGTCAATCCAGCTTCATGCTCCGTCATATTCATAGGCCCTGAATGTCCACGGTACTTGCTTCTTTGAGGATAATTTGAGTGGTTTTGCACCTGAATTGCATTAGGTTCTTCGTATTTGTCATCTTCAAAAGCAGCATCTCTAAATTCTGTGACTTGTTCAGTGATCAATGATGCATCCACATCACGACCAAGACGGTCAAACACGCTTCGTGAAGATTTAACTTTTACTACACCTGCAGCTTCTTGCACAGCTTTTAATACAGTAGCCATGGGATTTGGAACTCTTGCGATTGACTGGAGCCTCCTAGGACGATCAACCAATGATGTGTCTTCAGTAGATGTAGACACTACTGAGCGAAGACGCTTCAGCGAGGGTTCTTTTACCATGCCAGATGGTCTCAAAGTTTTGAATGCATCTCTCACTGCAAACTGAAGTAGTCGTCGAGGAGCACCACTGGATGCTTGAGAAACCGTGTCCCTCTGCTAAAAAGCTTATTAGGGGATGCAGAATTTGATGATCAAGGGACAATGCACTTATTTTCATAATGATAATAATAAATAAAAAGAGCTTGTGTTTTGAAATTATATTAGGATTAGCAGCATGATGGAATCTAGTATTCAAAACCAGATGAGTAGGCGTGTCTATTGCTAAACCCTACCACCAGCAATCACACATCATACATCCTTCAAATTTTAGTTAAGAAACATAATTCCCCAGGTATGAGCAACTGGGAATTATCTAATCTACTTTAACAATTGAATTTTTATAGGCTGAGTGGCAGTAGATAATTATGGCCTCAAATTTGTGAGCAAAGCAGAAACATAAATCTCCTAATTCCGACCAACCATGAATTTGTGTGGAGTTTTATTATGATTTTGGGAGCTTTAGATTGTATCATAAATCTCCTAATTTCCATTTTTGATTATAAGAACACCCATTAATGCCCATATAGATAAAATAAAAGTACTTTACTTTTAGGCCATACTACTCAATCAAATATGAAAGAAAAACTAGAGATCCAAACCTTCACATGTTGTTGCTCATCATGCTGACTTCTTTTCTTTAGCTGTGGGGATTGAGGAGATGGAGATCTTCTTGCACGACTGACATTGCAAAGTGTTTTTTTCTCCTGATGAATATTAACTACCACGGAGCTTCGAAGAGGAGGCTGGTGGCTCACATCTCTCACTACATCTTTCCATTCTCTTTTATGCCGGCCTCTATATGAATTATCAGGCTTCGCTTTTGGGGGTTCAGAATTCATATGAGGAGACTCATTCCCCCCAGTCTGTTCTACCAGTGTGGGATTTCTTCTGGCCACTTCATCTGTGTGAGTCTCCTGCGGTTGTACATACAAATCCAGATTTGTAGCCAAGTGATCCCACAGCCTGTTAAAAATCAAGTGATCTCTTTATATATATGGGAATGACTTAAAACAGAGTTAACAATAATATATTTTCTACAAATTAAAGGCATCAATAACTGGAATGAGAATCAAATTACCAGGATACAAAAGAATCACTGTCATCCCCCAAAAAAACATTCAATTCATTTCTTGCTTCTTCTTTGTCCCTTCCATTTCTCAGCAAGACAATTACATATTCCTGCCAATACAAAGCTCTATGAAAAGTTGTGGTGCTGAATAACAGAAAAACTTAAAACATTTATATTTTAAGCATGGAGGAGAAACTTGTCAAACCCTCTGCCAAACCATGGAATATCATTATAATAGAAATGTATTATGAATATGCTTTTTTAAGACCCAACCAATAACTAACAGGACCTTCACATGCTAAATGCAATATCAGTAACAAAAGAACATCACTCTGGAAACAAATATATGATGTATAGAACTGACATTGAGCAGGACTTTTGGGATTAAACCTTTATAAACAACAAAGTAAAAAAGATAAAAGGTAGTTCCAAGCTACTCAAATTTATAGACAAAACAGCACAGGTGCGGTCTTAAAATTGGTTTTATTTTCTGAGATTATCATTAATTTATTATTAAGAGTTAGCATGTGACTTTAAAATATTTCCTTTGAGGTTTAAGTTTGTTGCATTGATAATAAGACTAGTGAATACTTTTCCTGCAAGGATCTAGGCGTTTAACCGGTGTAAATCGGCTGCTAGGACTAACAAGATTTTAGAGGTTTTTGGGTGAACCCTAAACCTCATTATCTTGTTCCAACTTCAATTTTTTTCATATTTTAGCTATTGTTTAGCTATGAGTGCTATTTTCTACTGCTTTTCTCTTCTCAACCTACATCACAGAATCTCTCAAATCATGCACATCAACATCGCAAAAACACACAAGTGCATTGACTTCCCACTTCAGGCTAGAGTCCAGCTCAAACTGTACATGATCCTGACCCAATACCCAAAACTGTACCAAATTCAGAAAATCAGTCCCATGGTCAGATCACCCAAAAATAAAAATGAAAGCAAAAGGATCCTTGTATTTATTTAAAAAAAAAAAGAGAGAGAGAGGGAGGGGAGGGAGAACCAACTCAGAACTCCGTGTCCAATCTGAATTAAATTCCTACGTGCACCTGAGCAACATGATACAACAAAACCAACAAACTATGCACGCTGAAAATGAGGTCAATTTACATAAATGTTTGGCACATTTCCCTCGCACAATATTGAACATTCTCCAGTTCAAAAGCAAACATGTAACAATTACAGTTTTCACCATTTATCTTCTCACGCTATCACCAATTATCTCACTGTGCGTGTCCACATAACCAGTGACATTAACAACTAACAGCTCTAACAGATTCTAAATTTATGTCATTTTCACCTCTCTTAATTTAAGCCCAGCAACAGCATTTACCTCTACATGAAAAATCACAAAAAGAAAATCCACAAATAGCTCTCCCGAACCAGTTCATAACAGCATAAACTCAATTCAACTTAGCTAACCTCGATCCCAAACTAGTCGGGATAAAATGAACCCCGTCAATTCATAAAGGAAACAAAATATCTAGACTTCAAAATTAGCCAGTCAAATTAAACCCTAAAGAAAAGATTGACTACCGCACGAAATTCAAAATTTCAGTGCATACAAAATCAACGAAATTTATTATTCATGTACTCGTATATAAATGCGTACCACAAGAACATCGTCAGTGTAATCGCCCATAAACTCCTTAAGCTTCTCGCTGATTCTACCTCTCAACAAAGCGGCTCCATCTCCACTGAAGTTAACCCTAATTTTTTTATCCATACTTCCCATCTCTCACAAACAACCAGAAACCCTAATTGAATTTTCCGGCTATAAAATCGCCTGCAAAAAAATTGATTGAAAATCTACGATTCTGAAAACACAAACCCTAAGCTCGAGGGTTTAAGCGGCAATAAAAATTCTTCGACATTGATACAGATGGTTTCATACAAATAAAAAAAACCCAGAGGATTTTAAATTCCCGAAGTTAAGGCTGCATGGGTTTATTGCAATTGCGAGACTGCGTTTCTTGTATATGTTATTGCGAACAAAATATATTCGGCATGGGTTTTTTTAATGTAGCATTATACAGCGGATTAGCCTGCGCCATCCGCTAGGCTTTTTTATTTTTTTAAAAATTTGATTGATTTTATGTATATTATATTTTGTTAATTTAATATTTAATGAGTAAAAGTATAATTGATAAAATTTATTATAAACTTTTTTTTCACTACAAAACGATTAACTATTGTTGCTGCTAAAATTCTTTTGATAAAACTATTAAAATTAATTGAGTGTATGCTGGAAACTGATTGTAAAATTTATTGGTCATATTCTTATATGAAAAATATTTTAGAATAATAAGAAATAGGTTATATATATATATTATTGTAATTTTTTGAAGAAATAAACTGAAATTTTTTGCGTGCTATAATTAGTTATTTTAATATTTAATTAATAAAATTGTATCCGATAAAATATGTTAGAAAATATTTTTTCCCTAGCAGGAACAATATTATTAAAATAGGAAGTGGTTTGTATAGTTTTTTAATTGCAAATAACCTAGGTAAATTAGTTTACCTGTTTATTTTTTAGTTTTTTTTCCAGTAACATTAGATCTAAAATATTATGCATAAAAATATTTTTTATTTTATCATATTATTATATTAAATATATTTTAGAATATTGATATGAATATGTTTATCTGGAAAAAAAATCCCAGGCCATTTTGTTTCTTGTTATATATATTTTTAGACTATAATTTTAAATAAATATTAAAATATATAATCAGTCTCACATATATATACGGAAAAAATGTAAAAATAATTATTATCATTATTTTGAATACTTTATGTAGGCTTTTCTCTATGTAGGAAATGGAATGATTTCATACTCGTTGTAATTGGTTAATTTACTATTTAAGCAGTAAAATTATAACTATTAGAATATGTTAGAAAGGCTGTTTTTCTATCTAGAAGTGATTGAATGTTGTTGCCATTAAGACTATTTTGATAATTATTGTATCGGTAGATTATACAATTGGAATTGAAAAAATTCTTTTTAAACGAGTCATGGGCTCCGTGTAACATGTTGATTGATTGTTATGTATGTTTTATTTGTTTTATGAATTTTTTTCGCTAGCAAATAGTTAAATTATACTTATTGAATTTTAGCCTAGATGAGTGATTTATTCTATGACTCAAACAATTTGATTGGTGCTTGTTTTAACTAATTTGAAAATAATTTAATTGGTAGATAGCAAAATCACAATTGATGATATGGATCGAAGATATTTTTTTTCAAAAAAATCCAGGTCAAAAACACACACATATATCCATACAGGCTCAAAACAATTTGATTGATGTTTTTTTTTCACTAATTGAACAATTTTGTTTTTCAAAAAAATTAAGGTCAAACACGCACACACACACATATGTACATGCTCCAAACAATTTGATTAATGTTTTTATTAACTAATTTGACAATAATTTAATTGATAGATAAATAAATTATAATCGATGATATGGACTAAAGCTATTTTGTTTTTCAAAAAAATCAAAGTCAAACACCCACACACACGCTATATATATATACATATATATATATATATATATATATATATATATATATATATATATATATATTAAAATGTTTATATTACAGAAATAAAAATAATTTGACATACCTAAAAGAAAAAAAATGAGCAGTATAAAAAAAATAATTCAAAACAACATAAAAAATTTAAAATAAATATTATTTGATGTTAAGAAATTATTTGAATATGTCATCATCAATATTATATACATAATTCATATTTTAATCATTATTGGTTATAATATCGATAACACCATGACTATTGCTAAAAATATTTATTTTTTTCATTTATAAGATTTATTTGTCATATTATGACATTAGAAGTATTTGAAAAAAATTATCATTAACTACGATTTTATTTGCAAAGAATATATATAAGGATGTTAATATTAAACAAATATAAAAATATATACCTAGCCTATAGTGAACAAAAAGTAAATGTGAATATATATATATATAGAGAGAGAGAGAGAGAAACTATGAAAGAAATATGTATAAGAAATAAATGAACAAAAATAAAATACCACATTAAAAGTATAAGAGATAAAAAAAAACATATGTAATAAATTTAATTTAAAGGACAAAATTGAAATAAATCCTTATATTGAAATTTCATAATCCGAACTAAAACCAAAAATTAAAAGAATTGGGACCGAAATGGAACTCAAATACATAATTTATTTGCATGGAAGTATAAAATTGAAAAAAAATCAAACTTTAACACCGAAATTATTAAGAATTAATGATAAATTTGTCTGGAAGGATAAAATTGACTTCAATCAAAACTTTGATATAAAAAATATTAAGGATTTTAGGTCAAAATGCAAAATTAAAAGCATAGGGACCGAACTAAATTTACATTATCTAATTACTTTGAATTAAAGGATGAAATTGAAACAAATCAAAACTTATATAATTGTAATAAATAACAAATAAATATATATAAGTCTGAAAAAGAAAGAAATAACTAGAAAAAATATTTTATGGGAAAATATGAAAAAATAATTAGCAAAAACACAATAACAAAAAAGGCAAGAAAAAAAAGGAAAAAAGTAATCATAAAAAAAGCAAGAATAAAATGAAAAAAAAGAAGAGAAAAATGTAAGGAAAAAAAATAGAAATAGAAATAAAAAATGTAACAGGGAAGTAAAAGGCAAAAAAGAAAAAAAAACTAAATAGAAATAAAAAATGTAACATGGAAGTAAAAAGCAAAAAAGAAAAAAAAAACTAAAGAGCACATGCACGCGAGAAACAGGAAGGACAAATGTCCAGTGAATAGTTGGTGTCCGAGCTGTTTTAGCTATAAGGTAATATAAATTATCGTGGATTGGTAAGTGAAATTATTATTATTTTCCTTTCAGTTTAAAAAAGGAAAACTTGCTCTGAGAGTATATTTATCTTTCCAATTTTTTTTTTTAAAAATCTTGTCTAGCCTCAAAGGCAAAATAACAAATAGTGTTGTTGAATGATGGTTTGTTTGTCTTTTTGCCTATTAGAATACAGCATGTATGTATGTATTTACCCTTGAAAATAAGTTATGCATCTAAGGTTTTTACCTCATGTAGGTTTTTTGTAATTATTTTTTTTTTGTAATAATTTTGTAATTACTTGAAGGATATTTCATATTTTTACTTTTGATAAATAATTTAAGATTAAAAAAAATTGCTATCGCCGTTCATTACATGTCAATATGTGATTGATGTCCGTGTCTGGTGGTCGTTTCTTGTTTTTTTCTCTTTTTCAATAAAGTACATATTTGTTATTTTCAATATATATATATACCAATTTTAGTTCTTACATTTTTTTATCATTAATTGTTTAGTAAAAAGAATATTTTCAATCTAAACCTTAAATTACAAAAAAAATATTTTACACACATTAAATATTTATGCATGTTCATTTTTAAAAATAAAAATATGCATACGAAGCTCATACATAATAATTCTTAAAGTGATAGTTGATATCATCATATAAAGTATATACCTATAATTTGACTTGAAAATTATGTCATAATCGGATGATTTTCTTAAAAACTATTTTGAATATATATTCTTTAAAGAAAAAATAGTTCTAAAATAAAAGGGACGTGAGCGCCAAGAGCTTGTGCTTGAAATTGAAAGGACAGCACAATCACGTATAGGCTTGCAAGGTCAAGTGATCCTGGGCTTAGGTAGCAGCCCATTTATAGTCCATAAAAGCCCATGTACGGGGGGAATCAGGAAGCAAACAGTGTCCACTTTAGCTTTAAGAAGAAAATGAATGAATCACAAATAACAGGTCATCAATTCTAATAAATTTAATGTCTGACGGAATAAAGGAAATTTTGGAGTATTAGGAACTCAAAATTAAAATTTCAAATATTTTAATATAAAAATATAATATTTTAAAAATCTCAATAACTCTCTTACAATCCTAAAAATCCTCTGATCATTATAAAATCCAAATTAAATTAAATGAAAAACATATATTAATATCAAGATCAACTTTCATGGTGAATTTTTCTCTATCCTTTTATATTATATCGACTTACTCTTTTTTTTATATTTAGAGACTATAATATAAAAAATTATAAGTTTTTTAACTAAAATATAATATATGGATGAAGCTTCAAAAAAGAAACTCGAGAAAAAAATTATACTCTTCCACGCCCCCATCGACAATAAAAAAAACAAAGTGATTAAATTAAAACAGTGCAATCCACGTCGCACTTGGCATCTAAGGGTCTGTTTGGGAGGGTGGTTGTGGTTATTTTTTAAAGTATTTTTCATCTAAAAATACATCAAAATGTTTTTTATTTTTAAAAAATTATTTTTGACATCAGCACGTCAAAATAATCTTAAAACACCAAAAATATTTCATTTAAAATGAAAAAACAAAAATTGGTCAAACGCCGGTTTGACTGCAATGCCAAACAGGCTCTGAGTTTGAACTTGCATTGTACACCGAGAGTGAATCTTATTTATTTATTTTTTACAGAAAAATATTTTTTATCTTACAAAAAAAATGTACATAATTTTTTTGACATGCATACATGTAATCAAATAAATAAATAAAATCAAGTTAATAAACAATAAAAAAAGTATTAATGATAACTAAAACTAGAAAGAATAAAAACTAAATATAAATTAAGATATTTAATCTTGTAAGATGAAGCATTTACTTAGTTGTGATTGTGGATTTGTTTATTAAAATTATTTTATATAGATTCAAATTATATTAAAAATACATGTGTGTATGGAATTTAGTACAAAAATAAAAGTGACAAAAATATTATGCAAAATTGCACATTTCAAAACTATCATATGAAATAAACACCTTTTTATTTTTTTTTATACACAAGAGATATAAAAAAAATTATAAATGAATTGTAACGATCTTTTCAAAAATTAAACACACACGACGCCATCAAAAAAATATTCAGAAATCACAAATGAGGGATATTAATTGAAACATAAATTTGAAAATTATTTTTTAAGAAAAAAGATATACATAAAAAAGCAATACAAAAAATCTATAACCGAGTTGATGTATCGTAATCCATCAAACTCGTTACTCGGACTATAAACTCAAGTCGGCTAGATATTTTTCCCTTTCAGATTTATATATTAAAACTAAAAAAAAGATACAAACAGAGTTTGGGCTCACAAGCCTACAGAGGCCTATGTTTATTTTTATTTTTTAAAAAAAATATATGTATGACTTGTTGTCAACTCTCTTTGTTTTCAAAAAAAAAAATAAGGTCACATGTTGCCAATAAAAGCAAATGATATCTTGTTTTTAAACCTGGATTTTTATGTATGTGTGAATAATATCAAGTATATAATAAAAAATAAAAATGTTTTATATTTTTATCTAATTATTGTTGTTTTTTGTAATTACTTTTAATTTTGATAAAGAGCACGAGTAGTAATTTGGTTTGAAATGATAACCCGTGTAAGAAAATAGAACAAAACAACGAGTATATCTCTGGTATTACATGTTTTTTTGATCTAAACGCAATTTTGACATATAATTTAGAGTGTGTTTGTGTTGCCGAAAAGTGGTTTCCGGGAAACCATTTTCTAAACTTTCCTGTGTTTGTTTGTAATTAGAAAAGTTGGTCAATGGAAAACACTTTACAGTCAAAGAAAAATTTGAGCTGAAAACACTTTCCGGAAGTTGTGAAAAATTTAGAAATGTCATTATTTGCTGATTATATCAAATTTGATCATCAAACTTTTGATTGCTATATATAATTTGTTTTGAATATTTATTTTTCAATTCCATCTCTTAAAATTTAATTTTTATATTAATTTTGGTCCTTATTTTTATAATTGTTATTTGCTTTTTTCTTATCATTTTTTTATTGAAATTTTTTATCTATCAAATTTGGTCCTTATTTTTTTTATTGTTACTTATTTTATTTTAAATAATTTATGAAATTTTAATTATTATTATTTTAATTTATTCACCTTTCATTTTTTTATTTTTAGATTTGATCTCTATTATTCTGATTATTATTTATTTTATTTGAGATAATTTATGAAATTATATTTTTTTCAATTTAATTCTCATTCAACTTTTTAATTTGTAAGATTTTTTCCTCATTATTTTAATAAACTTGAAAAAAAATTAATTTATCAATAAATTATTTTCTAGTTCATTTTTCATAACACAAACAAACACTGGAAAGTGTTTTCCGGTTCATTTTTTATAAAACTGACAAATATCGGAATTTACTTTACAGTAATTCATTTTCTAGAAATTCACTTTACAAAATTTTATTTTATTTTTAAATTCAATTTAAAAAAAAAATCAATTTCCACCCAACAAACGGGAATTAAGATCCGGCTAAAACGACTTGAATCGATATAATCCGAAGATGACGATTTCTAGATGGGTGGGACCAATCAGATGGATTAGCCCATATCGACCTCCTGCTGGTTCTAGTTCTACTCGTTTTAAGAAGCCTATGGCCACGTTAACGTGTAGCCAACCATATCGCCTCCATTTCAATCCTTCAACACGATTCCGCCACGTGTTCAATGGGTGCGCAAAATATGAATCCGAATCGTTCAACTCCAAACCGCTTTTTGTTTGAAATCCCACGGCCAGTCACATCAGTTGAGCAGCTCAAGTGGTGGGCCCACATTCCACGCCTTTTAAGAGCTGATTAGCCGCGTAACGGCGCAAGGTGCTTCCTGTAGTCAAACAAAGCTTTCGAATGGCCTGAGAGCCGAGACCGAGAGTTCATGCAACCTACAGATTTCGATCATCAAACTGGCTTCCAGCTCGCATAACAATAAATCAACGTCAATTAAATAGCCAGCACCCATGCACGATGCTCTTGAATCTTGAAAAATTCTATTATTTTGATGACGAGAGCAGGATTTTAACTCGAAATTAGAGAATATCATTAATTAAAGATAAAATGCATTGACCAACTTGGATATCTAAGATCATTTTTCTTAACTTTTAATATGCAAAATCACTTCAACTTGTAGACTAGGAAATCCAAACCTGTGCATTTCAACTCTTCACATTTAGTTAGTGTTTGTTTTACGTGGTTTAATTGTATTTCAAAAAAATAATATATGTTTTTTTACTTTAAATTATTTTTTATATGTTTTTGAATTATTTTAATATGCTAATGTCAAAAATAAATTTTAAAAATGATATATATATATCATTTCAATGCATTTTAAAATAAAAATAATTTTGAAAATTAACATTCACCGTAATCTTAAATATACTTTTAATAAGCCGCGTATAATTACTTGAAGAATAAAATTTAGCCAATTTTTGTTTACCAACTTTTAACATGTCATAATATATACTAGCTATATTGCCCGCGCGTTGCCGCGGGCATTTTTTGTATATAATCTAACATCATTAAATACAAAACGATAAATTTATATGATATAATTAAAAAAATTATAGCTTATGGGATAAAATGTATAAATTTTTAAGTATAGTTTGTTGCGCAAGCATAAATAACAACGTTATAAAATATCATAAAAGAGCGCGAACTATATAACATGCGGATCATTGAAAAAAAGACGTATGTTGACATGAAGAACGAAGCCAAAACCTTTCTTTAAAATGTGACATTTAATTCCCCTGCTAATTAAATCAAAGACTAACAAAAGTAGATAAAATTTAATAAAAGAGAAAATGAAAAATTATAATAGACGCTAAAACAAAAATAAAAATTATTAAATGATTATTAAGGAAAATACAATAAGGAAAAAATACAAAAAAAAGCAAAAAAATGGAGAAAAAAGAAGAAGAAGAATAATTAGGAAAAAAAGAAGAAGAAGAAGAAACGAAAAAAACAAAAGGAGCCGTATTAACAAAATAAAAGCAACAAAAGCATAAAAAAAAAACTATTGAAATCCACAGTGAAATGTGCAGCACCCCCACACCATTTATATGTTGTATAATATATATATTACACTGTCCCTTCATTCTGAAACTAATAATTGCCATACACTGAATTAAGCTCATTTTTTACAGTGTCCTGAACAAAATAGATATGTACGGAAAAACCAATGAATTCTTACCAAAAAAAATGCACATATATTTTCTCTGAACATTCTTCGAGTCTTAACCATATACTGTCTTCAAAGGGAGCAAATTCCAAGCATTTCTGGAGTGATTTCCGAACAACTCCTTAAGAGTTCTAGGATTAATTGTTGAATATTTGATTTTTTACACAATTTATTAAATTAAAAAAATTATAAATAATAATAATAATTTAAAATGCAGCGTCGACGGGCTTAATTTTAGGAAAAATGCGACTGGACTGAAGAAATTAATCAAAGCAAGTAGCTACTACATGGTAAACATTGGACTAGGTTGTATAATTATTCCGTCTCTTTCTTTATTAATAATAATTTCCACCTCTTTCTTTATTCATTATAAGAAAATAATTATTTTATTAACCTACTTTTGTGTCTTGTGTATAAAAATAATTCTATATATATTTTGGTTGGTGTTTTTTTTAGTTTCGCGTATAAAATACTTTACCTTTTCATATGGAATCATCTACTTTATTTTATAAGTTTTCTAAATAAACCCAAACGATCAATACATGTAATTTTTTTTGTTTATTCTTCAAATTCTTAGAGCATATCATTAAAAAGGGTGTTTTACTTTAAGCAAAACAGTTTATTTTGGGTCCAGTTCTTTAGTAATAGAATCAAATTTTAAAAACACATTATTTAACGATGAAACATTGTTTTATGCTAATGATAATTTCCACTTAAATACTTAGTCCTCAAGGGGCGTGATTTTACTTGTTTAACTAGAATCCATAAAAAAATAAATAAAAAGATGTGGAGTTTTTTCAAAAAAAAAAGCCCAAAACTTAACACAGCACAACACAGGACATGTATAGGAAGTAATTACAAACATGTCATAATTAAGGCTCCATTCAGTTAAAATGAAGATTAATAAAAATCTTGAATCGTCTTTGAAGGATCTCATCTTTTCTTCCCCTTTTTTTGGCGTAAAAAGATGTCGTATTGGATACTCTAAACAGGTTTGGAGTTCATGTACATGCTACCGAACTACGAAATGTCAAGAGCAAGGAAACACGTTAATAATTGATGAAAAAACTACAGCATTCAACATTATTACTATTTGTATATGTCAAGAGCAAGGAAACACGTTAATAATTGACGAAAAAACTACAGTATTCAACATTATTACTATTTGTAGATTCTATACGAAAAACTTATTTGTGATATTCCGTTTTCTTGTTCCTGGATCTTTGTTTCGGGACCACTTCAATTACTAGAATCAAAGCTATGTTTTTCGCGGCATGAACGTCTTCACAGATCATAGCAAGTTTAATGTAGAGTATTGAGAAGAAAAAAAATTATATTCACTTATATAAAAAACTTATGTTTCAACTTAAGAGGGAAGTTCATATTTATATTAGAGAGGAGATGTTACTTAGGGGCAAGTAACACCCTGGATAGATAGACTAGATTCATCTCTCATGGGCGAACCAATGTCAAACTGCACATCTAGATAAATAGACCGAGTTCATCCCTCATGGGTGAACCAATGCCAAATCCCACCTCTAAAAAAATAGATCACGTTTATCCCTCATGGACAATCTAGATCAATCCAAATAACCAACACTATTATTAGTATACACTAATCTCTGGTTTATTGTCTTTTTTCCTGGTCTTGTTAAATCCACGTGCGAGAGAGGGGATGTTGACTACCCTCCGTCTCCTAGTCTCATTTTACACCAATTGTAATATTTCTAGATAAATAAATGTAGACGGAGTTTAATTTTACACTGTTCATTTGGCTATTGTTCGAGTTCGTAATAAATATTGTTTTTTAAAGTGTTTTCCCCAAATAAGTATATTGAAATAATATATATTAGATTTTAAAATTAATATATTACAACAATCTTAAAAAAATATTTATTTATTTGCAAAACTCTAGTAGAACAACCAGGCTAAACACCAAAATATAACTATGTTCAACATATTAGTATTTTACATCACACAGCCAAATAGGTTTTAAAATGTATCAAACCATTTAGTAGTTGTCCTAGTAGTAAGAGCTTGAAATGAAAGAATTTGCTCCCTTTATAATTTTATATTTGAGTCATGTAGTTACTAATATGATAATTACTAGAGATTTAGATAATTATTAAATCTAGAACCCATAAAAATAATTAAAATACATATAAACTAACTTGAACATTCACATTAATAAAATATGACCATGTTTCACATATTTGTATTTTGCATCACATAGCCAAACAAGTTTTAAAATGTATCACACCATGTAGCAGCTGTCCTAGCAGTAAAAGTTTGAAATAAAAAAGTTTGTTCTCTCTATATTTTAAATTTTGAGTCATAGTTACTAATATAATAATTAATAAAAGTTTATATAATTATTAAATTCAGAATCCATAAAAATAATTAAAATACATATAAACTACCTCAACATTAACATTAATATAAAAAAAAATGTATCCTTGCTAATATATTGCACAAACATTTTCGGTAATCATCAACGTGCATGTCACGAACGAAGAGTTCGACAGGGACTCGATGGAAAAGGAAAGGTGGGGGCGGTCAGTGAGATTGGGCCGGTTAAAGCTTCCCTGTCACCATTAACATCCAAGTGGGGTACGTGACGTTGTCTGCAATGCCAATTTTGCCACCCGTCAAGATGCTCGCAGCGCGTAGGATAAACAGGTTTTTACTGGTGCCTGGGGTAAGGATACGGTGTCAACCAGGTGCATGTTACCACTAGCACGAGTTCAATCCAAAAGTTTGATGATGACGGGGGGATTAGACAAAGGGCTACAGTTTGCTCATTCATGTAATTCCAGGCTCTGTTTGTCTTTGGCTTCTAAAAGTCATTATTCCAAGTTGAAACCTGACTGAAAGGTAGAAGGTGAAAAATAAAATATCTGAGATATGCATAGATTGATGATCGGGGCATTTGATATCGGTTTTCGTTCCGTTTAGAATGATCCATGCATTTCATTTTAATTTAAAAAAACAAAATAAATTAGAACAAATTTTAACATACTTGGAATCTTAGCCCATTCTGGAAAATTCATCCAGAATGTTTCGGTTTTGTTACGCCCGTTCTAGCTAAATAATATTTTGTAAAATAATGAATAGTTTTACAATATCAATCATATCTCTTACTCCAACCATTAGATTAGAATGAAATTTTACGATGAGTCTTTTGATATATTTATATATCATGTTAAAATTTAATGAGTTTATTGTGAATTAAAGTTAATGAGCAATCGAGAGAACACAACGACCTTGCGAGATTGATGATGATACTCTCATAATATTATCAAAGTTTATAATTTTATTCATAAAAAATCATTTTTTTGTGTTTTTTAGATTATTTTTTTTCTCAATTTTATTATTCAACATGAGTTTATTATGAATTGGAGTTTATAACTTGCTTTAATTTATTTTATTTAAGGTTACCATTATCTTATAATACAAGTCATATATTTGAAAGGTTGCCCCGAGTTGATCAAATATATCATCGTTTCAATATTTTTTAAGATATCAACTTGATTTTTTAGTTAAACTATATTTTTATCAATTTTTCATGTTATATTTGAACTCATCCATTCGATCAAGTTATATTAGTTCAACTCTTATTTTTATTTTTTTAAAATTTAAATTTCACAATTGTAAATAATTTTATTTTTGAATTTGAATTAAATTTTTTTATTTAATTAATTTATATAATTATATATAGATATATAAATATAAACAGTACAATTCCTAAGCAAAACAAACATGAAAATACTTTAAAACCAAAATATTTGGTTCCAAGTAAATAGAATCTAACAATCTCGGTTGAAACTTGAAAGCACACGAAGGGTAGAAGGTGAAAAGTAAAATATTTGCGACATGCATGGATTGATGATTAGGGCATTTGATATCGGGGGGACAAGGTCGCTTCAATGCTAAGCTATCTAGGGTTTTTTCTCTCCAACTTTTCTCAAGCTGCTTCAAG
Organism: Salix exigua; assembly: GCA_032356905.1. Taxonomy (NCBI): domain Eukaryota; kingdom Viridiplantae; phylum Streptophyta; class Magnoliopsida; order Malpighiales; family Salicaceae; genus Salix; species Salix exigua. Next base: position 6,754,251 of record CM063596.1, read on the forward strand.
TTTATCAGCCATCTCGTAGATGCAAATGGAGTTGGAGTGATTGTGTTTCCCTTTCTCTGATTAAAAAAAAATGGAAGGAAGAGAGAGCATCGATGAATGGACGTCTTGCCTAACCCCGGAGCCCTACACAAATTAAGGAAACATAATTAAACTGCATGCATGAGTTTTTGAGGGGTACTTATTATTCACCGACATTTTAAAGATGGAATCATATGTCTTGGCAAAAACCTTTTGTTCTTCCCATGGACACCGTAGCAATTCCTTTTTATTTTATTCTGGCACCCTTTCAAGGCAGATTGCTTAAAACCCGTGATATACCTCACGGAAATTCTACCGTGGTCAAAGATATCGGCAAGAATACCAAGTCTAACGTACGAGCTATCATCGAGGGTGGGAAAATTGTAACTGGCCGAAAATTACTGGGTCAAAACAATTAATTAGAAACAAGTTCTTGATATTTTCTATATAAAATCCCACCCGGCCAATAAGAAAATTCGGGAGCAGCGAGGCAGCAACGATGGTTTATCGAACTTTCCACGATGACTCGTTCACTTTATACACGACAAAACCGAGTTACAAGCCTGCAAACATTATTTAATATCTGAAAAAGGCAGCACTAGCGTGTTCATGATCGAGAATACCACTTTCCCTGCTTGGTACAGAAGACGGTCTGTGTGTATTAAAAAAAAACATGAGTTTTGTTTATTACAAAATTGTGAAAACTATAGCTTAAATTTATAATGGTATAGATATTATTTTCCATCCCTTCCTGTATCTATCTTTTTTGAAAGAGGATGGTTCACGTAGTTTTATGGTTCACATAGACTTCAATGTATATATATGCCCGGCATAGTTTGCATAACATGATTGCTACGGGTTTAAGGTGATATCCAAGACCTTTCTCTAAGGATGCAAAATGGAATTTATCTTCGAACTAAAAGTCGCAACAAATCATTAAGTGTTTGAGAATGTAATTACGGTTATTTTAAAAGATACTCGGGTCTAGAGAGGGAGAGGATGTGACATTTGTATTCAAAATTAAAACTTCTGACTGTTAATAATTAATGGGTGGCAGCCCTGTTTTCATCATTTAATTTTGGTTAGTGGCATGTTTTTATATTGTCAGATTAAAAAAATAAAATTTGTCAAGGGGTTTTTGAGTTGCATGATTACATGAAAAAATATCTTTAAATAAATCAGATTCTTATCACAGTTGAGAGAGCTGTGATTGATATTTACGACATGCGAGCGAGTTGTGTGTGCCAATTACAATTTGCGTCTCACAAATAGGACATAATTTTTTTTAAACTTTTTGCTTGATTTTTTTTTTAAAATTCACACATTTTTTTTCGAATTTCTCATTCCAAATAATTAATTTTTATACATACATTAAAAATCAATTAGTAGTCATCGTAATAACAATAATTCAATATCTAATAGATATTGTATATAAAATAAACATTGCATATTAATTATTTATTTTTTCAAACAGGAGGCATGATGCATCGTATTATTATGTGAATGTCTCGAAAAACATGACTGGGCAAGTGTAATACATCAAGCTAACCTAATTATGAAGTCAAAACTCTAACATATAATAAAATTCACTTTAAATTAATTAAGAGGAAATATCTATTATACTCTTTAAATATAAAATATGGTGGTTCATGGTGGCCGTTTTGGGTAAAAAAAATAAAGACTCGCTAGCGGTAGAGAAAGAAAGAAATGACTATAAATCTAGAACTGGAGAGAGATGAGAGATGAAATCTCTGTTTGATATTATATTTTAAAATTGTTTTTTTTTAAAAAATAAATATTTTTATATTTTATATTAAATTAATTGTTTTTGGTATTTTGAGATATTTAAATATGTTGATGTCAAAATAATTTTTTTTAATAATAAAATAAAAAATAATTTTAAAAATAATTTCAACCATGACGACGAGAGAGAATAGAGAGGGGTGGAAAAAAAGAAGAGAAAGCTGGAGAAAGGAGTATATGAAGTTAACATTCGAATGGAATCTCATGTAATAGTTTCTGTTACACGTGAAAATATAATAAAATTTTAAATATATTCTCAACAATATTACTATATATATATATTAAGTATGCTATAAATACAAAAAGAAACTCCACCATTTTGCATAAAATAAGCAAGGCCACACCATGTACTTTCCCGACAGTGACCATTAACACGCCAGAACCCAATTTAGAACAAGTAAAAATCTCTCCAGTTGTGTAAACTCCACAGAATTCAAAAGGGTATATCTGTCACAAGACTTCAAAAAAAAAAAAAGTCCAAAAAGAAATGTTTGATACGCGTCTCTACGAGGCTCATATTCTTTCTCGCCATAACCGACCTTTGCCCCTTCAAATCCCCCACATCTCTCTCTTCACCAGCACCAAGCTCCAGCCCTCCTCCATTCTTTCTCTCTCAAATCTAAAACAAGAACAGCAACCCAGGAATCCTTCGATCCCGAATTCTTGAATATCAAAAAAATTAGTCAAGAAATGGCTCAAAGAGCAGAGAAAGAAGAGACCGAGTTCAAGGTACCGGAAACCTTGACCTCATGCATCAATAATTGTGGAGTTACGGGTAATCCTGCAACTAACAATATGTGCCAGAAATGTTTCAACGCTAGCACCATCACGTCTAATTCTTCTTCAACTGCCACTACCATGACGTTTGCAGCAACAGCCGCCAGCGTGTCTAACAACGAGATCTTAAAATTCACCGGCGAGAAGTCGGCGAGATCCAGCATATCCCGTTCGCTGGTGAAAGATCAACAAAAGTCACCTGAAACAGCATCGGATAGAGAAAGATCCGGTGGTTCTTCTGTGGCGAAGAAAGAGGTGAACAGGTGCTCGGGGTGCCGAAAAAGGGTGGGATTGACCGGATTCCGGTGTCGGTGCGGGGAGCTGTTTTGCTCGGAGCATCGGTACTCAGATCGACATGATTGTAGCTACGATTACAAGACTGCAGGTCGCGAAGCCATCGCGAGAGAGAATCCTGTTGTTAAAGCTGCCAAGATTGTTAGAGTCTGAGTCAAGAAAAAAGACGTACATTTCAGGGTGATCGGTTCTCTCGATCCAAACCAAAGAGATCTCGACCGAGTACGCTCTACCAAGAGATAGCGTCGAATCATCATGGGTTTCAAGATTATCAAGAAGTTTAAACATCGAGATCAAGATCAAGATCAAGCTCTTCGTGTTGTTGGGTCAATCTATAGATTTTTATTTACTTTTTTTTTTTCTCTTAGAAATTGAAGATTAATATTATTAATATTAATATTATGATGGTTATTATTGTGCTTGATGTTTTTGTTTTTGTTAAAGCTTGGATTGGACATGATTGTTTCTGGGAAGCTGATGATGGCAATGTCATGTGAATGTAAATTGGGATGAAATTATGAGGGCTTTTATGTCAATTTATATCACATGTGGACCTGGAGCTTTCAGCTGTAAGGATTAGAAAGTTCCGGGCCCACATATAATGACATTGATGGGTGTTTTTTAATATATCGTGAGATTTTAGCAAGCCAGTGGGGGTGGCAAAATAGCGTGATAAGTTTACTTTACTTGACATTATTGGCATTATAAAAAGAGAAAAAAGGCTGAAAGGTGGTGTTGGGCGTGACGGGGACATTTGCGCAATTAGTTGCGTTTGTTTGCGAAATATCAAATAATAATGGAGATGGTTAGAGATCTCGAGAAGAAATGACCATCGGATGGCTGTGGTTGATTGGCAAGTAAATGACTTCATTCATAGTGGCGCGGGTACCAGGGTGGAATGGAGGAGGAGCTAAGGACCAAATTATTATTATTATTTTTTTTTGGTGGGGTAAGGTTGTTGTCCTTTCAATGCCTCGAAAAGCTAAACCAATAAGAATGTCTAATTTGCTATTGGCTCGGGTGGAGATGATTTTTTTTTTAATTATTATTACTATTATTATTACTGCTACTACTTTTTGGTAGCATGAGATCTTCTATGATGGCAACGAGTCCGGTGGGGGAATTGGAGGAGGTTGCATCTGATGAGATTTGAAGTGCTTTTCGATGGACAAAAATATATCTCCAGTTTTTTTTTCCTTTCCTTTTTTTATATATTAGTATAAAAACTAGAAAAATATATTATAAAAATATTAAAAAATGATATTGAAATGTTGTTTATAGTACTAAAAAATTAACACAATTTTTTTGCTATCAATCTTTTGTTACTAAAAAAATAACACAATTTAATTTCATCGATTCAAACTAATTAGAAATTTAGATGACTGAAACATATATTTACTATTTTAGTGAACATACACAAATTCTTAGTCTATAATTAGAATTTCTATATGATAAAAAAAACATTAACAATAAATGTATTTTTTTTATCATCCCACACCATTATACTCATAATCAAACTAGTACAAGAATAATTAATATTAATTCTACTCATATTGATTAATATTTTTTGCCCATAAACAGGCATTTGCTCAGAAAATGAAAAGACTGCCCACTTTTTGCTGAAAGCAAGAAGGAAATCCGGTGTGGTTCCATGCTTGCCAAAACCGATCGACCACACGATCGAGGTGCAGATAGGCCTCGTAGATATTCCACACGTTCAGCTCAGATTAGACCCAGACACGTAAGATAATCTTCAGGGAACTGATCTCGTTGATAAGAACCACGTCGCTTTCCTTCATCATGGACTTCCGACCCATTCCGTGGATTCACCGATTCCCATTGTTTCATATCATATAAAAGACAGGTTTTTTTTTTAAAAATTTTGTTTAAAAATATATTGAAGAAATTATTTTTTTAAATGTATTGAATTTTTTTTTTCAAAAATATTTTTCAAATACACATTCTCGAAGTGAGCATACATTCCACCCCATTCTTTTCTCTAGCTCTTGCTGTAATTAGGTCACATCAGCTTTGTTTGGTGTATGATTAGATTAATGACAAGAACGGACCGACCCTGCTTGTTTGTTTTCTTTTATATTTTCCCGGAGGCTGTATCCGCCGGCTAGTTAACTATTTGGGAATTTTATACGCTCGAAATAAAAAAAAAAGGACGGGGTGGTTGAGAGGAATTTGCTTTCTAGTTCTAATATATGAAAACATCCCCTACGATGCCAACAAGGAAAAACAGAAACAAAAACGCAGTCTAAACTCTAAAGGTATGCTAGAAGACAAATGCTGGTCGAGTCCAGCATGAAAGAAATATCAGCAAAACATGGCGTTGCTAAATTTTATTTATTTGATTTATTTATTAATTTATTATTGTTTTGATGTGTGATTTCAAAAATAACTTTTAGGAAAATTGAAAAATATGTTACTTTAATATATGCGTGTATATATTATAGAAACCAAAATTTAAAGGGTTTTTTCTACCTCAAAGCAGTGAAACGAAAACTTCTTCGCATATTTAAAGCGATTGGTATGGAAAAATGCATGAGTCAGGACAGGGACCTTCCGCGTGGGCACGACAGCACATGACATGCACCCCACTCCCGCAGCTGGTGCTGGTAATAATTTAATAGATTTTCTTAGCCTGCCCTGAAATGATACATGTGTAAGTTGTAAAAACAATTTATTAAAAATAATTTAGGCTCGTCTTAGCCTGCCCTGAAATGATACATGTGTAAGTTGTAAAAACAATTTATTAATAATAATTTAGGCTCGTGCAGAGGATATTTGCGATAGGATGACTGTACAGACCAGACCTGTGTGTGCAAATCAAGCACATAGGATTGGTATATGGTATGGTCTCAGCATGGGCCTGATGAGCTGTCTCGCCGGCAATGAGCATCCTCCAGCCATGTAAAGGCGAGGATTTCTCTTCGATTTGCTAGGGAGCCGTGAGGTAGCTTTCCCATCAACCTAAATCTGCCCCCCAATATATAATGGACTAAAAATAAAAAAGTAAATTAAATTAAAATGGCAACAACCCAACGAATTGCAGAAAGAGAGGTGTAAAAGGACAGAAAAGGTCACCTCACCAGAAGCTCACGTGACTCGTTGCACGTAATCAATGAATAAAAGTCTTTAGATGAGTTAGCCACTACCTTGGTTCTACAGAGCAGAACTGTCCTTTAATAGAAAAATCAAGAGTTAGGCACAGCCTGAATTTTCCGGTCAAATCTTTAGGCCAGTAAAATCCTAATGACCTTGCCATGAATTATATGGACCGGAAAACCCACAGCCTTTCATTGGATGGATGACGGCGTAACGAGTTTTTTTTTATCGTCCAATGAAAGTGCGCCGGACAAAAGCCGAAGGGCCCCGAAACGAATCGTATCATGTAGTTTTGGAGAACAAACAAAGATCTTAAGGGGATAGGAAAAAAAATCAAATCACCTGGCCTTAAGTCACAACAAATCAACAGCTTTTCGTCAACAACACCAGGGATTTCGATAACACTTGATTCACATATTTTCAGTCCTTTTCTGGGTAAGAAGGTCAACTTGGTAAGCACAACTACCTATTGCGTGCAATATACGGTATCTCAGTCAACTCGGAGGACTAGGTGATGGGGTGGGATAACAATTTTACCATTCGAGTTCATTGACGATAATAAAAATAAAAATTCAAGAGATCATGAATTGCCTGAACAGGAGCTCATCACGATCTCTCTACCCGGCGGAGTGGCAAGTTCTCGACGCCAAAAGAGCATCGAGATTCGAGGTTAGTGGCTTCGAATAGAAACAACGATATAACTAGGTTCCATCTGGCTGGACAAAAGGGTTGGCAATCTCATCTGTACCATCAGTTGGTGACAGACACCAGCATCACCGCAGTTCCCCTGCAAACCTGTAGGAAAATAAAACACTTTACTCGTTATCTTCATACTTCCAATGTGAGAGAGTGAAAAATGCAAGGCCAGAGCTTCTATACTTTAAATAATACGTATCTGAATGCTCTGAAAATGTTGAAAATAAAATTTTCACCAATCTTTTGCTCAGTTAGTGAAGAAATATCAAGAAGTACAGGTGACAGCTGAATGATGGTGGCAGTGAAAACATTGGCAATTGTTACGAGAATCTTACAGGAGTACAGCAATTGCAGAAATTACAGGCTCGTCACAATGAAAACAAATTTATGAAGATCCAACAGGAACCATAACTACTCAAGTAATCTGTATTGATAAGAGCATCAGAGTGAGATCTCACAAAAACAAATCTAAAAAATATAAAAGATCTGAATTAGTACAGTTAAACCTCTTCCAGAACCCAATTTAAAAAAATAAACATTTTGTTTTAAGAGATCATTTCAACAACTATAAGCCCTGCCTTTATATCAGCTTGATAAAAATAATATTGTTCTGAAGGTTCGTCTCGATCTATATTGCCCAGCTCATGCCAAAATTTTAGAAAAATTTGGACCAATATCATTTGGACTTTCAAAAGAAATATCAGTCCAAACTTGTTCTATACGATAATTGTGGGTCAAATTATTCACTAGCAATCCTCCACCATATGTCTGGTCACAATACATTTCAAAACATAAGCGCCAGTTTTGGTTCATACAAAATTAGACCCTTTTTGTGACAGATAAATAGAATAAATGAGATCAGAAGAAAACATACAATCAGGCCAAGGCGCTTTGTCTGGTCAGTGGTCTTTAGTGGATCATCAGCATCTACAACCCAAATGAAAAGAAATCAAAATCAATCCTTATGCATTCTCTCTCGGAAACTGTAAAAAGTATACACATAACTATTGGATAAGACTTCAGCATTTAGTGAGTGCAAAAGCAGCTTTAGTTGCACAATTCAATAAAAAATTCACAGAAGTTAAATTAAGTTGATGCTTGATACTAAACTATCACACAATTCATGATGATCTCAATGATGAGCTGCATGATATTGCAGGCCACTCTACACACCCCCAAAGTGCAATTCTAGAGCTTGCACTATTACATAATCCAGCCCATCCAGATGAAATGATTGTGCAAAGGAGATGGCTGTCATTAACATGAATAAAATAGAGTGAAATGGTGAGTTTCTGTGACCCAGGTGACAGGATAACAAAACAACCTGGAGAGATGCTCTATAACAAGTCCAGAAATATGGTTGGGTAGATACACTAAGAAATGGATGCAAAACTACCACAAAACATTTCTAGAACAACATAAAATGGTTACCTCTTAGAAATTCTACTGCTTCGTCTAGGACAAGGTTTAGCAATTGATCTTATCCCTTCAAAGTCCCAGTCACTGAACCCAAAAGAGCCAAGAGGTTAGCCTTACATGCAGCAGATAGAAAGTGGCAATATTGTTTTATTTATGAAAGATCTAGAATCTCTATCTCAATTAAGTATTGTCAGAACGAAAATTGTCTAAAATCTGCCAGGTATATGCTGACAACAAAACAAAAGAAGACAAAAATATTTCTTTCTTACTTGTTGACCAAAACTTAGTTATTAACTCATATCCACAATCTTATTCTCATACCCGCCTCCACTATACAATTTCAAGCATGCCTTGTGCCCCAATGCATTATATTCTTACAACAATCGACAGGCCCATGTCCTAAATCTTCCAATTCAAAAACTAAAATCACAACACTTATGAACACTTTATAAAGCTTCCAATTTCAAAAGCGACCATCTATGACCATCTATTACACGATCAATTATCATCCCCTGAAATACACCTTCTACAAACGTAGGGTGATTTCCAGTGCCAAATTTTAAACATGGTCATTCCATAGTCCATACTAGTCATCTGCCTTCCAACTAATGTCTAAAATTAAAACAATTAGGAAATCCTCGTTCGACCCATTACACCCAACTCGAGAAAATTTGACGATTACAATATTGCACCTAACTTGAGAAATCGTCAGTAAATACACTTCAAGTCCTCTCATTTCTCTTTTCTTTAACCTAATCACCCCAAACAACCAAACTGAACTCCAAAACAATGCAAGAACAAATCATAATCCATATTCATAATACCTATATATATATATATAAAGGAGCACATTAAACCTTAATCACAGGATTAAAAACCCAACATATAATCACAATTACCATCTTATATAATCAACTATGCAGCTCCTCTTCACACAGAAATCCAATATCCCCTAATTTATAAAAAGAGAAAAGGATCATCCACGGAAACGAGAAATAAATCCACTTTCTCAAGCTTGTACACTGAAGCTGAAACAGCATTACTATTTCCGGTCAAACTTGAACAAAAAGGTTTGGAGTGTTGGCCCACTTTCTCAAGCAACGAAGCCCATGTTTCAATCTCCCTTGGGCCAACATTTGACCCTAGGAAACAAAGTCCAGCGTTTTTTTTTTTTGTGTAAATATAGAAACCCAAATGACAAAAACAGCCTCGGAGAAAGGGTATACGGGTAGTTTTCTGGATAGACGAGGCTATTTTATTATAGAGGTGGGTACTATATTAATAGTGAAGCTGCAGCTAGGGTTTAGTTATAGCAGCCGAAAGAAAGAGGAAGGTTGTGAGCTCTCCGTGAATAGCTGCGCTGCAAAGATGCCAGAGAAATCAGGGAAAGGAAGAAAGGAGGAGGTTGTTACCAGAGAGTACACCATCAACCTCCATAAACGCTTGCATGGATGGTACCTGACTTCCTCTAAATTTACTCTTAGCTTAGATCTGATTCAAAAATGATTTTATTTGTTAGGTTTTTGAGTTAATAAAGTATCTCTATACTGAAGGGTGTGCTCTTGCCTGTGCAAAGCAACAAATTAGATCGGAAGGTTGAAAGTTTTTTCTTTTGGGGTTCATCATATCTGCTGAAGAGAGGCTTTTAACTATTGAATGAAAGAAGAAGTTGATTAGTTACTGTAATGAATCTTCTAAGAGAATTAGAAGGACCAAATAGTGATAAGCTTCATAAATCCTATTCTTATAAGAGAACCCTTTATGCTATAACATTTTTTTTAGTTTGACTTTATTGTTTGCGGCTATTAATTGACTTGGAGTTTTGGTTGTCATCTACATTTTTAGCCCTTTTCCTCTTGAAAGAAACACGAATATAATTTCTTCAGAGTTGCGTGGTGAATTTTCTTGTATCTGCTCACGTTAAATGACTTTTCACCATGTGTGATTGCAAGCCTTAGGCATTTGTTGCTGCTGTATTTTCCTTAACCTTTATTGCAGACATTTTCTCAATACATTCTAGGATATCTTGTTAAAACTGATGTAATTTAATCTTTGACCTGTGAGGGATAAGAAGCTCAAACTTTACTAGGCTTTTAACCAATGCAATTGAATAAGTTTTGCAAAGTAGCGCCCATTCATTGATAACCAGCTTTATCTTTCTTCTTGGTTGCGGTTGATATGATTTTTTTTGAAAAAAATGTTTGAATTCTATGTGCAGCACCTTCAAGAAGAAGGCTCCAAAGGCCATTAAGGAAATAAGGAAGTTTGCCCAGAAGGCCATGAAGACTACTGATGTTAGAGTTGATGTTAAGCTAAACAAGCACATCTGGAGCCGCGGTATCAGGAGTGTGCCAAGGAGAGTACGTGTTCGAGTTGCTCGGAAGAGGAATGATGAAGAAGATGCCAAGGAAGAATTTTACTCCCTTGTTACTGTTTCAGAGCTTCCCCCAGAGGGATTCAAGGGACTGGGCACCAAGGTCATTGATGATGAAGAAGAATGAAGTAACCTACCTTTGTGCTGTTAGTTTAATTTCAATTTTGGTCATATCTTCCAAGTATTCCAGTGAATTTCATTTGGTTTTGGATTTTTTTAAGCGAACGAACATCTTTACCAGAGAATATCCTTGACTTTTTATCAATGCATTGATAGTTTCAAGTATCTCCTAGTTGATGCTTAATCTAGTATTTCATCACTATTGGTCATTCCGCCTGGAACGCTTGCTTTGTGTCTGCTAATGCATCTGAAGGTCAACAACATGATTATAACCCTAACCACACAATGGCTATGCTTGGCATCGTATATTTAAGAAATTGATTCTGTTGACCAAAGAGGAACAGAGGTTTTTAGCTGCCGATAATGTGATGCTTCAATTGTCATTCAGTTGTGTCATGAGTAGTCTTTAGCTGCCCCTGTTGACTTGGCGTGCTCATGTAGCATGAGCTCGCCAATCTGTGCTAACAGGAGGGTTTGTGAAAGTTCGATTCTGGGCAGTTTTAGAAGATCTTTGTGGTGCAAGAAATCTCCTACCTCTGATACCCAGTTGTATAAGCTCCCGTTGCCTTACGAGATGGGCATCCTCAGGGCTACCAAGAGCTTGCTTGTTCTGTTTTTGAAAAAAATATTTTTTTTCCTAAAATTAATTTGTTTTTTTTTTGTTTAAAGATTGTTTGTATTGTTAATGTTAAAAATGAATTTTAAAAGAAAAGTAAAAATTATTTTGATATATATGTTTTTTTAAAAGTATTTTAAAATTCTAAATACTTATCGGTACTCTGAAATGCGAAGACAAAAATTCACCATTATTTTGTCATCTACCAGGAATGTTATTGAAAGCATGCGCGCAACTAAGTTCTTACTATTTAGAGATAATGTTTGTATTTTTTGAAAATATATTAAAATAAATTTTATTTATTTTTAAAATTTTAATTCTCATTATCTATTTTTTATAATTTGAATTTCAACATAATAATAATAAAAATATAATAATCATTTTGATTTGAAAACAACCGAGGAACAACATTTTAACGCTGAAAATATCTCCGTTAGAGCATCTCTAGTGGGGAGTATTATTTTGGAGAGATAAATCTCCAAAATTACACTTTAAATAGTATAAAAATGATATTTTTGTTGATGTGTACTCTAGTGGTAAAAGTTATTTTGGAGAGCCATTTATTTTTATATTATTTTAAATATAATATAATTATTTTGTATGTAATTTAATCATACAATTAATAAGAGTAAATTATATAATTAAATAATTGTTTTTAAAAAACCCTCTAATAATATAATTATTAATTTTATATATTTCTTGTTAAGTATTTGTAAATAAAAATAAATATTTTTGATATAATTATATTATTTTCTAATATATATATATTACATTGATTATACCATTAATAGAAGTTATATAATTAAATAATTTTAAAAAAAAAAACTCTCCAACACTATAATTATTAATTTTATATATAAATTTTTACTCTCTTGTTAAGGTATTTGTAAATAAAAATAAATATTTTTTGATATAATTATATTATTTTCTAATATATATTACGTTATATATATATATATAATGTAATATATATATAACCCCACCAGTTTTAGTTACATCTCCGGAGCTGCTACAAATAGCAGCTCGGGAAGGGAGGTATTTTTACCTCTTTTAGTATTTAAAATTATCAAAATATTATTTGTTTATTTTTACCTTCTCAATTTGGCATGACCGCCGGAGATGCAATCCTTAATAACTTAAAATTTAGTACAGCAGTGGACTATGAATTAACGGAAAGGCCCAGTCCATTGCCGCAGGAAAGCAAATGTCATGCCCGCGAAACTTTTTGTTTTGAATTTTTCAACGGACAATCAAGCCTCCATCGCCTGCTCAACAAACTCACAACGCCACTTCTACTCAGATCTATCTGATCACTCACACTGATTCCATCCACTTCAATCACACGAGGTACCCAATTCTCTCCTTAGCTCTTATTTCCATTTCCTTTTTCCTGTTTGTTTCCTGAGAAAACGAGGTGATAAAAAACCCTCCATTTGCGGAATATAAAAACTCACGGTTTAAGTTGCTTCGTTTCTCCTAATTAAGATTTTATCTGCATTCCCATCCACTATGCAACCAATTTGGTTTCTGTGCCTTACGGATCATGTAATTAAAATTCACAAAATTTCTTGTTAGAACAATGAAGGGAGAGCTCCTGGAATGTTGTCCAAGACTAGAAACCGGTGATATCCCAGGGCTTAGTACTATACTGGTAGCAACAATTCAGGAAGCAAAAGATAGGGTTTCTCAAATAGAATACATATTCTGTAACCAGCTTTACCCGAATTTCCAAACGAAATCCAAGAGCTTTCTGAAAATTTATTCGGATGCGGAACAGGTGTGGAAAGAGAAGGAAAAGCATCTCCTGGAGCTTGTTGAGAATCTTCAGGTTGAGAAGCAGCAAGTTGTTGAAGAAAACAAGCTTCTCAAGGCTGGGAAGGAAAAGTCACTTGGGGAAGGAAGGGAATTGAAAACGAACGAGGAGAAGACCAATAAGCTGCTTGCTAAAGTTAAGAGCTTAGAGAAACATGTTGAAGAGCTAAAAGAAGAGGTTAGGACGAAGACGGAAAGGGCAGCAGAGAAAACAGAGTTGGCAAACAGTTTGAGCAAGAAAGCTTTGTCTCTTTTGGAATTGCTTGAGGATAACGAGAAGTTGAGGACTGAGCATGAAAAGGAGAAGGAACAACTTATGTATAAAGTGGGATGTTTGGAGGAGAATCTTAGTGGACTTAAGAACAAGTGTAGGGATAAAACGGAAGAAATTGAAAGGGGAAGAGTATTGCAAGCTGAATTACTTCAACAAATTGAAATGAATGCTGTGGAAATCTTGAAACAAAAAGAGCAATTGGAGAAGTCTGAGAATGATAAAAAAGTTTTTTTGGACAAAGTGAATGGGTTAGAGGAGAAGGTCAGTGAACTACAGGCCAGCCGCGTTAAAGAGGCTGAAATAAAGGTTTCGTATGAAAAATTGCTTCGCCAAATTGAATTGAAGGATTGTGATTTACTGGCTGAGAAGAAGAAGATGAGGGATTTGCATGGTCTGTACATGAAGTTGAGGTCTCAATATAATTATCTCTGCACAAAGTCTGGTCTTACCATGAAGAATATGCTTAATGGCAAATTAGAAGATGAAAGCGGTTCCTTGAAGCATCAACTCACAACTTCAACCGGTAAGGTTTTATTGATTCTTAACTTCATGTTTATATAAAGTAAAGAGAACCAGACGATTGAACTCTGGCGATTCGTTAGTAGTTGTGGCTCGGTGGATCATAGATAAATTGCTAATTTTTTTCTGGTAGGTACTTCGAATGTTTATTCTGTTTTCTTCTGAATTTATGATTGTGCTTTATAAAACCATGCCAGAAAAAACCCCCAAGGGCGTACTATGTAGTTTCTCATAAATTGCATGCGCATTTCTTCCTGATCCTAACCGATCTATAATTGCTTGGTATTTTAGACCGTGGGAACAAAAATGTTGATGCATCTGCCGCGCCTTGTGAGATGAAAGAAGTCAAGACTGAAAATGAATTTAGCAATGGCTTGGTGGACAACGAAGTTGTGAAATCAATACCAATTGCAAACTTCAAATCTCCGACTTCTGGTTATGCTGCACCAAAATGTCCTCCCACTGTAAAATCCGCTCAAATAATTGGCACCAAGCGACCTGCATCTAGTTGGATAGATACTAGATCTCGTCAGGGAAAAGATGGGCCTGACCCTCACGATGATTTCCTTGATACCCCATTGGAGAACCTCAGGGCAGACTTGGACAAAGCCATGAAGGAAGAAGTTCATGATCCTCACGTTGTAGCTAAGAGAGAAAAAAACATGGTCCCTGGCGGTTCAGATGATGAAACGCAGAATACAAATGTTGATCGTAGCTATGGGGAGCAGCTGATGCCAGTTCCAATAGGTGAGAAAAGAGGTTTTAAGTATGTCGAACCAGTTCGAAAGAAAGCTGAGCGGCAAAATTTGAAAGGAGTTGAATGCAAGCAGTGCAAAAAATTCTACGATGCAGTTCTTCCCAATAATGGAGGCAAGTCTGCTGATGGCTATAAACAGAACGTTCGGTGTGAGCATCATGATGGTGTTTCTAGGCATCGATACAAGTATGTCCCTCCCATGACTCCCGAGGGATTTTGGAATATTGGATTTGAATCTGAAATGTGATTTTGTTGAGCTTGAGATGCCTTAACTGCTCGTCACATTATTTTTTTGTTTCAAATCAAATCTGGCAAACAACTGGTAGATAGGAGTAAAAATAACATATCTTCGAGCACTTGCAAGCCAACCCTCTTTCCCTGTTACCTAGAGAGCATCAAAAGTAAGTATCTTTCTCATATAACATTAAGTTACTTTTCATGTTACTGGTTCTATCCTTTCATGGTATTCCTGTCACCCCTGCGGTGTCTTACATGCTCCTTTGGGCTTGCAGGGTGTTCAACTGAGCTCGGGGAATAGTCGAGGTGCGCGTAAACTGGTCCGGACACCCCGGTCATCAAAAACAAAAAAAAAAAGTTCCTTTTCATGTTCACAATTGAAAGACACATCCATTATGGAAATTTACTGTTTTTATAAAGAATCAGAAGGGAGGTGTTCTTATTGTTATTGCTTCGGGTCCGAGATGAAGAATTAGTGAAATTATTTTATAAAAACCAACACCCACATCGCTATGTGGCACCACCGGTGAGAAGGGGGCAGCATTGTTAGATTGCAATAAACATTTATTACACGGGAACATGCATTGCTGTATGAGAGTCTGACTTCTGCTCCTGTGTTTACTTCCCTTCCCACCTACCAATATCATCAATACTGTCTGGGAAATTTATTTAGCTCTCTTTAATAAATGCTCACGAAAGAGAATGGGTATGTTTTATCTTTATCCATAAAACAACTAATAATCTTATTAAAAATATCCGAATTTAAATTATAATTCTGTATCGTATCAAAAAAAGAAATTATCTTTATCCAAAAATCAACTGGTAATCTTTAATAAATGCTCCTGCTTGTTAAGCGCTTGCTCAGATCCAATGTAAAGGGCTAGGGTATCTCAGAGAGGCCAGTAGATCATGACCGTTGCCGAACCTTCTCGCAAAAAAATGGAAGCTGATTTGTTTTTGATCTTCTGCACAGCGCTGAGAAAAATCGTAGGTTTCACAGAGTGCAGTGGTTAAAAGAAATTATTGAGGAGCTTTATGTGTTCACGGATGATTTCTTTTCGAAGTGCTGAAAGTTAGAGCCTTTACTTCTGTTCCTCCGAGGCCTCGAAGATAGACCACCGCACATCTAAGAAAATAATGCCGAATCTCTTTATCATCCTACTGTTGGTGATCACGTGGGTGCTGATTTTTCCAATCCAAAAGCTAAAAAACAAAAAGAAACTCCTCCCTTGGATATTTTATCCTGTTTTTTTTTAAAAAATATATGTTTAATATAATTGTGATTTACTATATTGAAAATAAATTCTAAAAATATACTATTTTTATAAAAAAATTACAAACAAGTTACTTTACTTTTTTTTCCTTTTGAGAGAACCAACTCTTATCTTTTCATGTTCATGTTGTCCTTGATGTCCTGCAATTATGTGAGCACTGTTCATTCATTATGGATGATTGAATAAGTTTGTGTATATCTCAACTAATTTTATAAATTTTAAAATTAATAATCATGTAAGTTTCTATCACAATTATATTAGTAACTAATATCACAATTATATTCTAATATCACAATTATATTAGTAACTAAATAGCTCAAAAATGAGACCAATAAGGAAATATTTAATAGATATTATAAAAAGAGTAGCAATAATTGAAGGAAAAAATATAATATATATTATATATACATAAGATCAATAAGGAAAAAAACACGCTATCAACTTAGATTGAAGAGTAAAATTAAGAATAATAAAACCTTTTATAAAATAATTAAGATAAAATCATAAGAATAAAATTAAAAACACCACTACCCGGTAGAAAACTTATTTTGAATTTAAAATATCTAAAAAGCATCTAGTAATCTTATTAAAAGAAAAACTTTATTTTAACCCACCCTCGTTTCACGAAAATTCTATCACAAAAAAAATCGATAATTTTAGGACAGCATGATCTTGATCTCACTTTCCCAAGAATCTCTGTCAATCCACACCTCATGCTGTGTTATCACGTGCATGCAACTGTTTCACATTTTGTCCATTCCAGCTTTATGATCCACATCATCAAACATCACATTTAATAAAATATAGAAATAACTCGCAATTAACATGATATGATCCACTTTTACAATGAAGACACTTCAGCACACCTATGAAACAACATTCACCCGGTATTTCGGTCGAAAACGAAACCCCCACTTCTACCTTTTATCGGCTGGTTAATACATCAACAAGTCCTTAATGGATTCCCGCAAAGACAATCATTGAAACTAAACGAGGATGCTTCAAGGTGGTCAAACGGTGTCCCGACAGGAATCGTTCCACAAAGACGATTATGGCTCAAATCCAAATGCCCCACATAAGCTGCCGACGAAAGTGAACCGGGTATCGGACCCTTCAATTTGTTGTAAGACAAATCCAGAGCCATGAAATAAGATTTCGGCCCGAAAGCATCCGGTATGTTACCTTCAATAGCATTCCTGCTCAAGTTCAATATCCCCAAACCGGTACTGCTCAACAAAGATGCTGGCAATGGACCGGAAATCATGTTACTGTCCAAATTAAGCGTGGAAAGAACCTTCATGCTGCCTATCCAGCCCGGTAACGAACCCGAGATTTTATTAATAGACAAATCCAAGTCTGCAAGCCGATACATGCCCGATATAGAGTTTGGTATTGCTCCAGTTAGCTGGTTTTTACTCAGCAACGCACGGCTAAGCATTTTCAAGCTGCCAAAATCAGCTGGCAACTGACCAGTCAACTTATTGCTGCTAAGATCCAGATGCTTCATATTTGCCAAAGCTGTGAGAGAAGCAGGAATCTCTCCATCGAGTTCATTATCAGCAAGGTTTAAAACAGTAAGTCTCTGTAGGTTCCCAATATTCGCAGGAATCTTGCCAGAGATTTGGTTACCTACAAGATCCAGGATTCGGAGATAACTTAAAGAAGCAACACATTCAGGAATTTCACCTGAAACCCCTTTCCAGTCTGCAAGAATGAGCGTGGAGAGCCTGTCAAGTTTACATATTGAAGGGTTGATGGAGCCTGTCATGTAACCTGTCCTGCCAGCTTTCTCGAAGATGGGGTCTTCGGACTCACCTCGCAGGCTGATGTCCGCGACTCTGCCTGTGGTGGGGTCACAGCTGATGCCGTACCAGTTGGAGCAGCAGTTAGTGCCGGACCATGTATTGAAGATGCCCAAGTATGGTTCTTTGAGGGAAGACTTGAAGGCTTGTAATGCCGCTAGGTCTGATGGAGTGCAGCTGGAAGTGACGGTGGAGACGAGGGTGAAGAGGAGAGTTAGTGTTGTGAGTAGCACACTCATCTCTGGTGATTTCGATTTTTGTGTTTTCAGGAGGAGGATGTCGGCAATGAAAGCAGATTGTGTAGTGCCAGAGAGAGAGACGAGGAGGGAGAGGTTCTGGGAAGCTGGGGGGGTGAGGGTTGATATATATACATTGTTTTGGACGAGTATGTCCTTGATCTATTATCTAATTTGCAGTTCAAGCTCACACCATGTGATTTTGTTTCTATTTTTCTTTCTAAGAATTCACATATTCCCTTATAAAAAATAAATATGGATAAATTATTTATAATTACTTTAGGCTCTCGATCCCACCTCCATGCAAGAATTTAAGGATTATTCGAAACCAAGTAAAAGAGTTTTAGAAGATTGGGACATTGGTCTGAATAAATAAAAAAAATTCCAAAGCAATCACAGTTCCCGTCCCTGTTCCGAATTTTGGTTTTTGTCCTCTCTGCCTGGTTCCAATTACATCGCAATCAAATTTCCAACGAAGGTCTCCATGTTCGGTGGTTACTGAAGGGAAAGGTGAGCGAGACCGCAGAACCGAGGCGGCCCTAATTCAGACAGCCTTCTCCGCCACCAGGCAGGGAAATAAATTATAAATTGCCCTCCCCCAGTTGTGCACTCTCTCTGCAAAACATTATCTGAATCAGAAAAAATAAATAAACAAAGACTTGTAGTTCATGCCCGGTTCAGTTTTTAATAATAATAATACTAATAAAAAAATCAAATCATATATATATATATATATAAATACATATAGAATTGGGTTTTTTTATAGTCAAATCCGGTTGATTTTTATAAAATAAAGAGCAAAACCATATTATAAGTAATATTTTTTATATTCATTCTTAAAGATCCGGTTCATTGATTTTGAAAGCCTTAAATTAAAACTAAACATGACCTGTTTTATTTAATTTCATTTTCTTGATTTCATATTTTTTTCGGTTTTTTTTTTCTCGCACTCGTTCTTGATAGACACCACCAGCTAAATCATCTATCTAACATAATGTAGCAGAGGCCCTGCCATCATCTCAGAGCAAGAATCCCTGTCCTAATGATTAAGACTTTTTCCTGTTTTCAATTTCTACTTTACAAAAGCAGATCTTGCAAGTAAAACAAGATTTATAGCGTTTCAGTAATCAACGACATAATCAGTGCTAATTCATCAGTACCTCCAGTAGAATTCTTCAACCAAATTATTGTCCGGGAAATTAATTAGGGATGCTGATACCATGGATTCCTGTGTTGATGTGGAAGTGAGAACATGTTTCTTCTCAGAATCTGTGTTTTACAGAAACAAAATATCCTTAAATAACTTACAAACTACTGTTAACCTCGCCTAAATTTCATGTTTTGCTCACAAGTTCTTGAATTCCGTCCTTTGGTTGCTATCACTTCATAGAATCTCTTCAGCCTCTCCTTTTTTTGCAGGCTCTTCCAGCTCTCACAGGCCACCCTCCATAAAGGGAATTTCTGCACTCACTTTTGGCACAAGTTGTGATGATATCGAAATGACTCGTCTAGTATTAACCCAACCAGCCATATCGAAAAGCTTTTACCGCAATATTGTCACTGTTCCTCCATCAAAATGTACATACAGATCGAGCTTATATTTCTGTATCTATTAATCGGAGACGTGATGCGTCCCATCTCCGGCGTGAAGGTCCTTGCAACGACAGCAATGTGGTTTGTTCAAGTGTAATTCGTGGATGTAGATGAAAGAATAAAATCTCAGTTATCTTTAATTTTTATAAAAGATAATATCCTGATTTAAAGTCGAGATAACACTACGATGAAGTCATTACAAGGACGAATTCATAAAAGCAGGGATGAAATGAGTCAGTGACTTGTACTGCGTTTGAGTGACATGTAGTTTTGGTTCGAATGGCTCTCATCATACATCAACTGTTCTTCCTCCTTTTCACCTTCCCCGTAAGAAGAAAGCTTTTGATTGGTTGGCATGGTGGAGCCAGGGTGCTCTGTTGAGGGGACCAGGTCGCGTGTTAATAAATGCTCCATAAATTAGCTGTACACCTATAGAAAATATAGCGATGACATGATTGTAAATTAATAGATCA
The DNA here is from genome assembly GCA_032356905.1 of Salix exigua. Lineage (NCBI taxonomy): Eukaryota > Viridiplantae > Streptophyta > Magnoliopsida > Malpighiales > Salicaceae > Salix > Salix exigua. Next base: position 6,774,459 of record CM063596.1, read on the forward strand.
AGTTTTTTGATAGGTATTTATTAGAAAGGTTTTAAACTTAAAAGGGACTCCATGGTTAATTTCTTACGAGAATGCAAGCCATAGTTATCTATCTAGCTTCTCGTTATAACCTTAGTTCCATCATAGTCTTGCTTCCCTCGTCCATTCTTGCTGCACGATCTCTCTCTCTCTCTCTCTCTCTTCTTTTATGAAAATCCCGAGGAGAAAGTGTATCCGTGAACAGGATAATTAACTTATGCCCCGGCCATATACAAGCAACTTGCATGTATTTAATGAGATATTATATACCAGTTACTGTTTGTAATTATTTTTTCAAATGTTTTTTGTTTAAAAATATATTAAGATGATATTTTTTAAAGACTTATTTTAGGGATTATATATCAAAATATCTAAGAATATCAAAAAATAATAATTTTAAAAAAATCAGATTTAAAATATTTTCAAAACACAATATTACGATCAACGGTCTGTCTATCAATTAAATGTATAGGCCCACTGTGCTCACAGTATTTGGGTAAACATTCTACATGCCGACGAGGACCATAGCACATGTCTCTGCACACATGGGTAGGTGCATTTTGTTTTTCATGCTTTATACTCTGTTGGGTGTAAAATTGTTCATGATCAAGGTGAAGTAAAGGATAAATCTAAATCATTCTATCCCCTGTATTCAGCAATGTTGCGGTTGTAGTTTTGTAGTTTTAAAGTTGCTTAACATTGACCATATTGAATCCAAAGAGTTTCATTTCGGCTTGTAATTGATTGTTAGTTATTATTAAGTGGGTAGTGAAAGCCAATGATGAACCTGCCCTTCAAATTACCCGTTTAATTCTTTGAATGCTCAAGACCTCTTGTGGAATACGGCCACATTTACAGAAGTCCGGAAGGAAATATAAAAGAAGTATAAAGCAAGAAAATAAATAAATAGAGATTGATTATAAGGATCCAAACGTATAAATGGCCTAACCAACGATAAGTGGATTATGATCAATCACGCAAGAACATGGAGTTGTCATAATTAGAAAATCATTGAAAGTTTGAGACTTGTCATGTGAAATGATCAACCTCCAACGGGCACCTCTACTCATGAAAAAAAGGAGACAATGCCATGAGATCTCGGATCGTGAAATTATGACAGATAATTTAACTGGTTCATGTCGGTGGAGATACACAGTCACAGTAGCCACTTGCATGATCACCTGTTTCATTTAATTATTTAAGCTGGCTCTGTTGTTTACCTGGCTATTATCGTTTTCTTCTTGGTGGTCGTGAGCAGGTGAAAACTACATGTTTCTGGGAGATTAAGATTCCAGCACATGCATGTTTATCTGTTTCGGGACAAAAAGGTTGTCTTATTAACTTTTACAATTTCAGAATTGCACCGAAAGTTTCTAGGAAGCACCAACCTTGAGAGAAAATTGAACGCAGTCCGCAACTCATCTGGGAGTGTCAGTCGTCTTGCCTGTAATTGGGTGTTTCATGTCGAGCAAAAAAGCATTTAACAGAATCAGAAGATTATAGTCGGAGGCACACAAAAAATGACTCCGGAATATGATGATTGAAGTGTTCTGGAGGTAAAACTCGCACAACACTCTCAAAAACATAAACCACGAGCATTTCTGCTGAAGACCCATTTTCTGTAAAATGAATGTTACCTCTCCTACAAATCACTGTTAACCAAAAAAATTCAAATGCTTATCCAAAATTTCCAAATAATCATTGATGGTCTCACTGGTTTGCTGGTGATGTATTCATATCAGGCAAACATATCCTCGGTGATGAATGACTGTTCACCGTTCACAGGATTTTCCGAGGGGAATTGAAGTTGCTCGTAGTTCAACTGTCTAGAAGCTTCATACAAAGCGATGCCAACACTCACAGAAAGATTTAGGCATCTAACATATGTTTCAACCATCGGTATCCTAATCGTCCCACCACCAAACATTTTGCTTTTGCAGTCCAGCAAGGCTTCAGGCGGTAAACCAGATGTTTCTGAGCCAAATACTAGATAATCACCTTTCCTATAGGAGAATTCCTGCAAGGGGGGGGGGTACAAATGTGTTTAAAAAAGAACAGCAAAATTGCCTAATGGGTTGTGACAAGAAAAAAAGACTTACTGAATGAGTTGTTGTTCCTCTTTTAGTAAATGCCAGCAAACGTTTATCCCCTTCCTGCATGCATCAAGGGACAGTAGTATGTTTATCCTTAGTCAAAGAAAGAAAGCAAGTTATCCAAAATACACCATAAAAAATGAGCAAAACCTGCTGCCTGAAATAGTCTTGAAACTCTGCCCAAGAGTCATGAACTTTCACAACGACATATCTAAGATTGAGGGTTAATAAAAGGAAACACATCCATTCAAAGTTAATGGCAATAGAATTTGACTATTAAATGATCTTGTAGATAATCCTTCTAGGAGATCTACTATGTTTCAATATCTAAAATCAGAAACAACTAAAAAAAGCTGGGTGTGGTGCAATGAACAAAAGCCCAGCTCGTACAGCAGTAAACACTATCAAACTACCATTTTTTGTTTGTTCTTCCATCATCTTAAGGTTAAACAGATGAAAGGGTGCAGTTCCACTAGCAGCCCATTAGTCCGAACCTTAAAAAAGATAGAAACATATAAATTTACAGTCCCATACCAAGGAATGCTGATGTGGCATAACAAGTAACTACACTGACAAATTGTCTAGCTAAAAGATCCCTTGACAAAAAATGTGCAAGGATACGGCCAGTAATCTAGTCCAGCACGCTTCAGTTTTGCATCTTCAACTTGGAATCCTAAGGGCTGAAAGAGAAAGAGGCGTGTCAAATGAGCAATAGGTGATGATCACAAAGGAAATGATCAAATTGTAAACTAGTACCCCGACTAAGTGTAGGCCAACAGCTGATGCCGCACATGTTCTTGCAGTGCAACCTGTATTTCCAGGAATCTGCCAAGGACAACAAAAATGAGGCTGCCTTGAGAAATTGAGGTTGTCTGCAACCCAAAAGAATTAGGGAAAATTTGTTTTCATTACTAATGAATTTGAAGGTACCAAAACACTTCTAACATTTGGAGAAATTAATAACAGGGAAAATGAACGATTAAAAAAAATTTATGGGAAAATATAATGAGCTCTCATGTGATGCACAACCATGTAATTTACTCCATATGAAGATCTACAGAGGTTAATATTCCTTCCATTTGTGAACACAAACGCACAAGAGCTACTTAGCAAGCAACAAAGGGTTACTTTTTGTCAACACTCAAACAACACGAGCAAATGCCACTGCAGTTTCAAACAAAGGGTACCATGGAAGCACTGTTCACAATGAACAAACAGATTGCAAACTATATAGTTCAACCGACCAACCCACAATTTCCAAAATCAGGCTCAAACAACTGAAACAGCCTGATTTATGTTCAACAACAAATCATTTTACATGAAACATCAAGTTGACCGCAAATTACTGGGAACTTAAGGATTCCGCTCAATTTGTTTTGTGTTTTCTCTCTTCAACAAACAATGAGAGATAGGAACATCAGATTTCAGAACATTTATAACAGATACTGCTTACAAACTACACAAAATATATCATACACAAGAGTTGATTGTATATATTAATGGTTAACTCGGAAGGTTTACAACCCCAACTCCCAACCATATATTCTCATTGATCTCTTTTTAATTATAGTAGGCATGCACAGACAAGGCCATCTATTAATGGTTATTTATTGTTATCAATTTCAAACTAAATGGCTCTAAAACTCCTTTTACTCCATTAAGTACAAAAGATAATGCTCTGATGATCATCTTCTTTTTGCTTGAAAGGGAGTCTATTTTTGCATGGTTGTCTATAACCACCATTACTATACGATTAATTTTGCATCTTCACCGCCACAGTTCTCTGGGATTTCTATAGTTACCGGAGGGATCACCCCTCGTTGTATGGACCATTGTCGTATTTGATCCGAATAAAATGATCAGCAACAATGACAGAGATTGAACAATCTAAACTTGCCTCCATATTAACTGCCCCGTCGGCATATACCCGACGTGATACATTGACAATCTAATTACACCTTAAACTAAAACAATCACATATAATTCACATAAACACACCCGAATTCCAATGGATTAACTTCTTTAATAAAATCAAAGAGTTGACTTAAGCAATTAGATAATTAAGTACCAAAATAACACAAACACTACATTGAACCAGTAACGATACAATATCTTGAATAAAAAAAAGTGCGGGGTTTAGATTATAGATAGTACCTGAGGAGAGACTAGCACCACTTGAAGAAGCTTCTTATTGCCAGAGACTTCGTTAACTCCCCTACCCACTCCATATGGCAAAGAATCCCCATTTCCTCTTTCAGCTTCGCCCACAAAACTAGACAATAAGCACCCCCGAAACATTATAAAAAAAAAACATCAAATACATATTGCGAGAGATAGTATTACATTGAGAGCAAATAGGAGAGTAGCGTTGAAACAGTGGAAGAGAAGAGTTGAAGTGCTTCTTGAATTGTGATAAGCGGAAAGGACGTAAGAGAGAGGCTCTTGAACGAAAGTTGAGAGGTAAAGGGTTTGTGACGTTTAAGGTTCTTATGCTCCTACTTGCTTCCATGGGAACGGAATTCCCTCTGCGTTTGTTGCAGCGCTGGTGGGTTGTCTGGCTTCAGCTACCCTGCTGGGATGGAGCTGTAATGGAATTTGGGGATAGCAATTTTTGTTTTAGTTTTATGTTGCTCCTCTAAATTTTTGGACCAGTAGCGTAAGCTCCTTGCTTGTTTTTGTTTTTTTCATATAGAAAGGAGATTATGTTCATCTATTTAGTTGATTTTTTTCAGTACACACATCAGAGCATGAAAAAAATAATTACGTCATGGATTATAGAATTGACGAAGGATTTGAATTTAAAATTATTTTTAATACAATATCATCCTTTTGTTTTTTTTAATTATAAATATGAGTCCATATCTTGTAAGATTTGGAATCTCTTAATGTGTTGATATCATATTGTTCTTGTTCATCCTCTCATAATATTACATCATTTCATTATAATATTTTCTGAATTGATTTAAATATAATATATTTATATAAATATGATCAAATTCTTTTCAACATTTCTTTTCTTACAATTATTTTTTTATTAAATGCACTGCTTTCTATTCTAATAAAAACAACAATTAAACCAGAGTTATTAATACCGTTTCGTTTTGGCCAAAACAGCCGAAATATTTTGAATCAGGCAAAAAAACAAAACAAAACAATGTCATTTTTATCTTATTTTAAATACCGGTCTGTACCGGAATTACTCTGAGTGTGCCGTTTCTGCCAAATGAAAAATTCATTTACCATGTTAATGATCTCAGCATCACAGTGTTAGTGACGTGACCAATATATATATATATATATATATATATATATATAATATTGTTTATGAAATATATTGAAAATAATAAAATTAAAAAATATACATTATAAAAAAATAAAATTATATATATATATATTATTTTAAATTTTTTCATATATATATATATAATTAATTAATTATATATGAATAGTATAATATAAACTAAAATGCTTCGAAATTGTACTAATAAAAAAATTAAAACGATATTAATAACTTTAAATAAAACCAATCATATGGCATTATGGTCTTTTTCTTAATTATTTTTCAGGTCCAAGATCTAAGTGAATTAAGTAACACTACCATAATACATAGTTAATCACAGTTAATCACAAGGGCCATGATATCAATTTACTCTATTATATACATCAAAGCAACTCCTTTCGCTCATGCGTCTCACCTCTCTCCCCTTATCTTCCCCAATTTAGAAGGAAAAAAACCTTCCTTTCTTCTTCTCTACCCAGCCCAAAAAATCATCACGAACAATACTTAAATTACATTCACAAATTGACATCGACGCTTCTGATAAATCATCGAGGTATTTATACAAAAGTTCCAAATTTCGTCGAATTTTGATTTTGCGGGTTTTAAAGCTTATTGGTTACTGTTTGGCAGATTTGAGTTTTAGGGTTTTAGATTTTCTGTTAAAATCACGTTATTTTGTGGATCATAAAAAACTTGGAAATCTTTGGCTCGTATATTTCCTGTGCATTGACTATATAATTAGAGTTAGGGATTGATTATAGTCGCGAGACGATTGGGAAATTTCGTTTCTATATAGATTATAGAATCTATCAAGTATACGGGTTCTTCCATGTATTGGATTTTTATTATTTTCTTGAAAACCTCTGAACGAGTGAAAACTTATAATTAAAAAGCTAAACTTGTATGTTTCAAGTTTTTATAGTGGATGAAACGAATTTGAGAGTGGTATAAACGGGATTGGGGCTACAGGCGGTAAGGGTTGAGGGGTTCTGTAGCTATGGAGTAATTGGGCAGGTTTGGTCTAGTTAGCGGGGATTATTAATTTATTACAGGCAGGTTTGGTCTAGTTAGCGGGGATTATTAATTTATTACAGGCAGGTTTGGATGGTTGATAATTACCGGTCTTATTTGAGATGCCGAAGATATAATCTTTCTGAGCTAAGGATTTGGGTGAATTATTGATAATGTAGTTGTTTACGTTCCTTTCTGTTTGCTATCATTGTTATATTAAGAAATGCATGACTTGCAGTCGTAAAGATCAGACCTTAAGGTCTCTATTTATCTCTAAATTGCTTGAAAGCTTACTTGTCAGACAGTAACTTCCTGTAAACAACCTGAGGATATTTGGCTCTTTAGCAAATGGGCAAAGGAGCACCATCTAGTCTGTTTGTTAATGATGGTTCATTCATGGAGAAGTTTAAACAACTTCAGCAAGGGAATGAGAAGGAACAGGAAAAGGATAAGGGTGCTGCAGAAAAGGATTCTAAACCCAAAACAATTGTTTCAAGGACTGTGATGTCTAAACCTTCTTTTGGTAAAGTAACTACGCAGTTTAAGACTAATGATGCATCGAAGATCTCCCAGGCTGCTTCCAATGGCAAACTTGCTTTCAGCTTGAAACAGAAGTCAAAGCTTGTGGTACCTGCAGTTAAGTTGGGCGAAGACGAGGAGGATGCAGATGAAGCAGATGCTGTAAATACTTCAGGTGGTGTGTCTGCAAAGAGGCAGAAGCTGGGTCAACTGGATACATCCGAACAGTCATTGAAACGATTGGATGTTGGTAATTACTACAAATATAGATATTATCTGAGCTTATTGAGTTGCAATGAAAGCTTCATGTGAATGATTTGGTGTTTTAACTTCTTGATTGATAGATGACACTTGAGAAGATATCTACCATTCATGAATGCGGCCTTACATTCTGACAAGATTTCTGCTATTATAGTGCCAGATATGACCTTAGTTATCACACTTGCACACACAGCTGCTAGAATGCTTCTGCTTATACCTATTCCTTGCTAGATATCCTATTCTCTATTGGCTCTTTGATTTTTATGGTTTGAATATATATTAAGCTATTCGTGGATGTCAAAAGTCTATGTTTCCTCTGATCTTCTCATTTGCAAAAACAGATGGCTAGAGTTAATGAGTTTGTAAAATGATCTTTCTTTATTCCCTCTCACACAATTGGACTGTCAGTAGTTATTAATCTTCATTATTTCCCATGGTCTTCATGTTTAAAAGCTTTACATGTACGCATCTCTTTCAAAAAGGAGTCTTTAGCTGTGGAATAAAGTTTCTCCCCTTAGTTAAGTAGAATGTGATTGAAACCATCATCTGGGTAATACCTACTCTGATCTTGACTGGCAAATGAAGAGGACAAATCGTTCTTGAATGTTTCTTGTCTCATGAATGCAGCTTATTTCTTAAGTGCCAATCAACATTGGTGGAAAGAGATGTTCAATGAAAGATTTGGCATATGTGGCACGCCTGCTACAAGAGTAATTTGCATTCTCTTGTTCATGCTCTTGGTATTAATCAGTTTTATAAGTGATGTGCAGCACCACCTACCCCAAGTGATCCCACTGTGAAGAATGTTGCCGACAAACTAGCAAGTTTCGTTGCTAAACATGGAAGGCAATTTGAGAATGTTACACGCCAAAAGAATCCTGGAGATACACCTTTCAAGTGAGTCATGGGTAACACTAGTTTCATTACACATTGATTTTCCTTTTAACTCTGATAGCATCCTTTTCGTTTGCATCAAGTTGTGCATTGGAGACTTAAATTTTATATTTATAAGTGGTGCTTGTGTTATTCGCAGATTTTTGTTTGATGAGAATTGCACAGACTTCAAGTATTATCAGCATAGGCTCGCCGAAGAAGAGAAGTCTCTTTCACAGAACAGGGATTCTGAATTCTCTTCTAGTGGTCAGTACTTCAATTGCTATCCTTGTAGCGGTTATATTTATTTTGTCTGGGAGCTAAAACTGTCTAAAGCTTCCTTGTTTGCACTTTTTTTTTCTTGTCCTCAAGTCTAGTAACAAAGTTCACACTTGATGTTGACAAGATGTCACATCATAAGACTGCATTTATCTGATCGTATGACTGATAAAAATGATTGACATATCAAAGTAGTAATTGTAATGTGACTTTAGGAGAAGGATCTTCATTTGTTTATTTGTATTGTTGGGAGTCCCTGTTTGTGTTGCTTTGTTTAATTTTCCTTGCTCAATTTTTTTTGACATGAGAGTGAAATTTTCATGCCAAGCACACTTTTTCTGCATAGGTGGCACAAGTACTTCAGCATCTAAATCCACTGGTGGCTCTCAAAGTTCATTGAAGCAGCGAACAAATTACCAAATTCCCGCTTCAGCTTTATATGAAGTTGCTGAAGAGCCCAAGGGTTCATTGTCAACATCTTCAGGAAGAGCTGGTAATAGCACATATCAGTATACAATTGATGTATTTGGAAATTTATTTCTATTTGCAACCCATGGGAAAAGAATAAGTTTTTTTTTTAAAAAACAGAAGCTGCTTAAGCACTCTGGAGATGCTCGCACTTGATGAAAGTCAACTGAATGGAGTCTGTAGATTGTAACAAATTAGAGGCTTAGAATGTTTGATTGTACCTGGGCAAACCTTTCAGACCCTGGTCTATTCAAATCCATTAATCTCTCTCTACACCAGAATGTCTACCAAACAGACTTCATTTCACCGCTCTTTCATTGAATTTGAATGCATAATGTTGAAAGCCAATTAATGTTGGATTAGTCACCCTGTTCCAAAGTTATGGGTCAATGTTTAAAGATATATGTATTGGCTATATTCTACAATGATTTTCCATTTAGAAGTAGATCAAAATGATCATGTAGAAATTGTTGTATCCTCGCATGATGTTTAGCAGGTGCCCTTCTTTATCATGTCATTGTCAAATAGAGGTATTGGTGGCTATTTGACACAGAACTGCTTTCTTGTGTGCTAACAGATGAATTGTCTGCATGTAAACTCCCCATTATGTTGGGACACACATTGATTATTTGATGTTATGCATAACTGTTTCCATCTGTTGGGTGTTGCATTTGCTTCTCTTTCACATTGCAGGTGAATCTAGTGCACCAGCAGGTACAGATCCTTTAGCAATGATGGAGTTCTACATGAAGAAAGCTGCTCAGGAAGAGAAGAGGAGACAGCCTAAACAGTCTAAGGATGAAATGCCCCCTCCTGCTTCTCTTCAAGGTATATGCTTTGTGTGTAGAACTTTTGTGGTCTCCAAAAGCTTTCTTCATGTAATAATCTTATTTTGAAATTTTGATGGCACTGCAGCTTCTTCCAAAAAAGGTCATCACATGGGTGACTACATCCCACCAGAAGAGCTTGAGAAGTTCATGGCTAATTGTAATGATGCAGCTGCAACAAAAGCTGCTAAAGAGGCTGCAGAAAGGGCTAAAATCCAGGCGGATAATGTTGGGCATAAACTCTTGTCCAAAATGGGTTGGAAAGAAGGTGCTGTGTCCCTTGTCCCCCCTCTCCCCTTCTCGCATATATGTGCACACAAGAAATTCTGATTTTCTCTGAAGTTATAAATCATGAATCAAATAATTCTGTCTTGATGGGATAATTATTCAACTATGTGATTGCTGTGCATGGCAGGATTGAATTTGCTTTTCCCTGCTAGAGAATGGATAAATTATTCTTAATATGTTTCTTCAAGTTCGGTTGGCCTGCATTAGTTTATTTAGCAGTGCCTGATTTGTATCATGTGTTGTACCAATAACAGTTGATTCTATTAGCAAACCGTACTTGCTCTTACAGCTACATTTTGCATAATAGGTAGCTTGGAAATCGGAACAAAGTGTGCTCATGAGTTACTGATAGCAGTGCAGGGAATTTATCAATAGCATTTTGCATTCCCTTTTGTGAAAACTGAGATGAAGTTCTCTAATTAGTTGCTTGAGGAGCTGTGGATGGAACCACTGATAAGGAGTGTAGAGAACCTGGGATCTGATGTGAACTACCAGTCAAATGAATAAGATTAGAGCCTTTATTATTGTATTGATTAAGTGTAGTTCCTATACAGCTTACCTTTTGCATGATTGTCGGCAAGGAAATGTGAACAACATGTGCTTATGAATTCTACTTCTTTCTTATCGAAACATGAACTAAATATTTTTGCTGGTTTGATCATTATTTATTGAAGGACTAGAAAGCAGGACTATAATGGATCTGCTTGAACATCCTTATAATATCCATAAGTGGCTTGAATTTTAAAAGGTGGACTACTTAGATTTAGATGCATGGTATGCATATTATTCCAGTGCGTTTCTCCTTCTCACACAGAGCATGAGATTAGAGTTGGAATCATTTGTGGTTTTGTTGACTGGAATGTGTGTTATACCTGGGCAGATTGTAATTATTTCTGAGAACGTAGCTGGACTTTCTATTTGCTTAACAATGTTGTTTCTTTTGTAATGTGGAGTAGAAGCCTGATAATATTGTGTGGCTTTCAGGTGAGGGTCTGGGGAGCTCCAGAAATGGTATTTCAAATCCGATCATGGCTGGTGATGTAAAGAAGGATCACTTGGGTGTTGGTGCTCAGAATCCTGGGGAGGTGGCTCCTGATGATGATATATACGAGCAGTATAAGAAGCGAATGATGCTTGGTTACCGTCACAGGCCAAACCCTCTGGTATTATCCCTTGCTTCCCTTGTCCTTTCCTTCATGTATTTGATTTCGGTTTTTAGTTTAGTAAATCATCCATGCGAATCCTCCGTAGAATTTCAAGTTCATTTATTACAAAGGCTAGTCTTATTCTGATAGTCTACCATTTCCTTTTGACAGAACAACCCGCGAAAAGCATACTACTGATCAATATTTCATACGAGTTGTTTGTAACTTGTCTTCAAGAAATAAACAGAGGTCGCTGAACTTCTTATTATATGCTGAAGAAGAGAATTGGATTATACCCCCAGACAGAATGGAAGTTTTCTAGAGTTTGCTGTTTGTGAAATGAGTTTTCAATGTTAAATCACTCTCTCTCTTTTTCTTTTTTTTTTTTGTCTTTTTTCTGCTTTCATTTTAGTCTGCTGTTTTTCCTCTTGTTAATGCAACTATTTCGCTCTACGTGCACGAGATAAATTAAGTTATAGAAGAATGTAGACAGACAGAATGGTAGATTGATTTTCGTGCTGTCAAGTCGTCCATCCATCAAGAACTTCGATTGCAGCACTGCTCTCCGATCTCTATTTTTTTTTCTTAGGTGGGTAAGTAGAACCTTGGATCCAGGCCCGGACTCCTGGGTTGGTGGGCCTCTTAGATTCTATTTGGTAATCTGAAATAGTTTCTGTTTCTTTTCAAAATGATTTTTTAATGTTTTTAAAGGACACGTTGATGTGGAAAGTATTTTTTTTTAAATATTATTTTGATGTGAAATATTTTAAAAACTATTTGTTATTATATTTCCAAACATGGGCTGTCTTATTTTCCAGCTAAAGATTAATGGTGTGCTCAGGGTAGAGGCAGGGAAAGATAACACAAACGGTGTATTTTAGGAATAGAGGTGTGGCTGAGGTTTTTTGGTATCTTGGAAGTAAATGAATAAAGAGAAGCATGTCAAATTTTATTTTTGAAGGCTTGGAGCAAAGGATTCTAGCCTAGGTGCCTAGCGCCATTACCGTGGTAGCCATACCCCCTACTAGGTTAATTAAATGAAGCCCAGGGAGCCAAATCAAATGTGATGAACTTGGAACAGCCATCAGCGATGCCCTTTTTGTCTTTGAGAATGGAGGCATCCGTATTTCATTTCAAATTGCCGATCATGGCAACCAAAGAAGGTTGGGGCAAGATATGCGGAGTCCAATCTGTGAATCCTTATCGGCACAGTTGTACACGACAAGAATCTAAGAACAAATGCCATTATTTGGAATATTACATATTGTTAAGATCCTTAAAAAGCTGCAATAATACAGGCCAAGTTGCTCCTCAAATCAAGATCAACACCAGAGCACCCAGTGGTCCTGCAGAACTCCCCTTTTCGTGGCAGGAACTTATTCTTCACACTACCTTGAAAAACTAAACTTCGGAGTGCAAAACCAGCCACCGAAGCGAAAATACACACGCGTGTCTCTGTTTCCCTCCACAGAACAAACAGCCGCCACCTTATTTTGGTCTTTGCCATTTTAACGTGAAAAGCTTCTCCCATTATACTAACAGGGCACCGAAGGACAGTAACGAACGAATCATAGGCTCGGATATTCCGGTCTGTGCGCGTATCAGTGTACTGCAGATTTTAGAGGCATTATGATTGGATTCTTCCACATTCTATAGAATATTTTAGAGGCTTTTCTCTTCTTTTTGCAACTGGTAACTTCACAACCATCGATCATTCACTTTTAAAGACACCGATTAATCCAGGTTTTTCCAAATAAATCACTCCACAGCCTTTTGTTTGGAGCAAATCAAACAATAAAGTAGGACTTGCTTTTTATCCCATTTTACAGTTGTGGATTATTTATATATATCCTACTGAACTTCGCCTACCGTATTTTCATTATTATTATTATTATTATTATTATTATTTAATTCCATGCTACCGGGAGTTGTCCTCTTCCCACCAGCTAGAGCACATCTTACTAAACATAAATTAAGGCTCGTAAGATAAGGAGCTGCCCTTTGATCACCTAATAGCGTGTCCAAATTGATTAGTGGACCTTAAAAATGTGCTTATCTGGTACCAAAAGGGGAGAAACTTTTTAAAGGTTCTTGAACAATGGAAGAATAAAAGAACAATAATGGAAGGATTTTTCCTTTTTCTTTCTGGAATATTATTCTTTACTTCCATCTAAATCGTAGATTCGTGACCGATGCCTTGGCATTTGAGAACAAAGTATTTATTTGATTCCACACACGCACATATAGTATATATATATATATATTATCTCAGAGAAAGATTACAGTAAACAAATCGTACTCCCCCCTTTATCAAGAACAGCTACCCCGTCTGATAAGAAGGGATAAATAGATGAAAGTGCATTTCTGTGGCGCTCCAAGCAGTGAGCCACAAAATGCCACTTTTAGGTCAGTGCTGGCGCGAACTGAGAACCACATGCTTCCAGGCGTCTAAGAGGGGCTCGTTTTGGGTCAGTGGTTGGTGAGAGTGATTTACGATTTCGCTTTGAAAAGGGAAGGGATATAAACAGTATAAAATTAATCAATTATAGAAATTAACCGGTTCCTTGATGTTTTTTTCATGAAAATTAGCAGTGAAACTAGGAAGACAGCCAGGTCACGTGATGCTTCAGTAGGTTTATTTCCTGTTAGAATTCACAGCAAGACAATATCGAGAAAAAAACGAAATATTTAGGATACATGAATTGAAATCCAGGGCAAGTTCCTAGCTAAGCAGCACTACAAGCTAACCTGTTTCAGAAGATAGTTGTATATGTTAAGTAACCATCTCATTTCAAAACTTAAGATATTGAGATCTCATAATATGATTTATATTATTCTTTAACATATGCCTTCAAGTGAAAGCTTTTTGGGTCTGAAACTTGCAAAGACTCGCTAGACCGAGGATAGTGAGATTTGAACTCGTGACCATTTAGTCAACAACTCTCTAATATCATATTAAGAAACTACCTTACCTAAAACCTTAAACTGAACTCACCGAATATAATATATATTATTCTATAAGAGCATATGAGCATATTATGACCTTGTTGAAGAAAAATTATAGTTACAGAAAAAGGTCGGGTTACACGCCGAAGGGGGCATGAGGAGGCCAAGTGGGTAAGGGACCATGGAATAGGGTGGAGATGCTCGACCTTGACGGTCATTTTGGATCGTCAGCTCGAAAGGGAATCGTTTTCGAGCGAAGCATCAGAATGCCCAAATTCTTCTGCCTTCTATCCACAGGAACAGTTCCTTTTCCCTTTCACAAGGGAACATCTATGCATTATTTCGGACTAAATATTCTTTTCTGATAATCTTTAAAATGTATTGTGTACATTAGTCTACTCCAGTATATTTCTCTTAAGAACATTGCAAGTCTGACTGCTTTGATTCGACTAACCCATGGAGTTATTAAAAGCATTGTTATGTAATCTCCTTTTCCCGTAGCCAGGGGTCTCCAGTTTCGGTTCCAGGAATTAGCGAGGAGACTAAATTAATTCAGCTTTGAAAAAACTGCAGGCAGTTCACATTCACGTAGCGTCCTGGAGATCTCAGTTTCAGCAGCAGTGACCATTTCTGTAGGCTGACCTAATTTAAACCGTCCAGGAGGATAGGCCTTGTCGACCATGAGGGTTGACTTCTTAAAAGTCAGCGAATGCTATAAAGCAGACGAAACGAAGGTAGCCAGCCAGGGACTTTGATTACAATCCACATGAGTTCGTCATATATTTGATTGCTTACATTGTCCGCAACCTTCCTGTGGCCATGTGTGAGTTTGAAGTAGTCGACGCATCTAACATGGGTTTGGTCAAATATTGCCGGTCACCGAGAGGCTAGCTGGGTCGTATATAAAATACAATCCAGTCCATTATTGTTGAATAAAACAATGAGGGTTTTCTCAATTTCTTGACGAGGATGAAAGAAACTCTGTTATTGTCGTTATTCCCTTACTTCATTGAATCTTCGATGCAACCTCGTATCCACCGAAAGTTTTTTTTTTTAATTTTTAATATCACTATTATTTAAAGACGACATGGCTCCGATGGTTCAGCTCTTGGAAGAGTCGATATTTATAGACACCGTGTAGGAAAATGATATTCAATGCCTTAAAGTCCCTGGAAAACCACCATGCATGTACAAAAACCAGAGACACCATGTGTGAAGACAGTTTGCATGGATTATTTCTTATGTTTTACTAGGAAAGGGTTCAACGCTGAAACCCAGAAGCAAGCCATTAAAAATATTCAAATTCCAAGCCCCCCATTTCCCAATATTAATTTACCAAGGCCATTATTCTATTCTTTTCAGGGCACGTGAATGCTTGAGACATAAAAAACCCTTTTCTTTGACCCCAACTTCTCGCTATTACAACATTCGAGGACAAATTTTTTTGGTGTTATTCCCATTTCACTATTATCTATAAGGGCCTAAATATTAATTTAAGATTGAAAATAATTATCTTTTCTTTTTAAATTATTATACAATATATATATATATCGTTATAAAATATTATAGAATAACAACATGTTAAAAAGAAACTAACCGATGAAATTGGGTTTATTATCTATACTTGCCATGCCTTTTTGTTTCCAATATACATTTTTAAATAGTGAAGTAATTACTTTATAAAACAATAATAAATTATTTTATGATTTATAGTATATGATATTGAATATCCAAAAACACCCGGGATCACGGTTCATTGAATGATTTGTTCTACATTTTGAATCTACAAAAAAGATATTTCACATTAATATTTAGAGCTTCTGACTTCTTTTCTTGTTTTTTTTTCTAGAATAAAGAAGAATCATTTTTAAATGTTTTATTTTGAAGATTTTAATTGCATCCAAGAAACACATTCAAAAAGGTTGTTCTTGTCTCTATGTAATAAATAATGAAGTGATAATAACAAATTCTCTGCCACAAAAAGGAAAATCTTTTTCATTGGTAAAATGACCTATTCCCCCCCAGTTCTCATTCGTCCCAAAACAATAGAGAAATCTCCTATCAATCAACCCTCATCTATCTTGTTTTATCTTTAAAGTCATAGAAGACGGGGACTGGCTTGTCTTAAAATGACGTGGTTTTTGCTGTAATAAATCTGAATACCACGTTACAGCTGGAGGACAAAATGGTCATTTACATTTACAGCACTCCGGAGCAGGCACTGTCGCTATGGCGTCTCAAGGATGGGTCAACGTAGTGACATGGCTCGGAAATTCTCATCCTGACCATATTTATTTCTTTTTTTTAGTGTGTAAAATAAACTATTTTATTTTTCGACTGATTTAAAATAAAGCCTAATTTCAACTCCTCCGAATTGACAGCTTCAACCATCGTGCAAAGCAACTCCTACTGAATGTACGGAACAAACCCCCGCATTAAATTTATATTTCAATACTATTTTATTCTCATTTATCAGCCTGGTTAGCAACTAAGATGTTTATTTATAAAATAAAAACCAACAATATCTCATGGACAAAAGAAACTATCAGCTTGTATTTCTTTTTTAGATAAATCAATCAAGAAACTCTCAGGTTATTTAATTAGTTTAAACTTTAAACATCATCCCGTTAGCTGGCTAATTAAACTAAACAACGTTCACATTGAGGGCAGCCACACCATCTGATACGCCACGTTTTATACCCCCACAGTCATAGCACCACACATCCACTGACTTGTCTCTCCATGTCAGCCTAGAGTCGCTTGACCCGTAAGCAAAGGAGGCATCCAGTACCTTTTTACTGGATAACATTGTCAAGAACCCTCAAACCAATATATATATATATATATAAAAATCATCGAAACTTTTTTTTAAAGGCAAGTGACATCTTTTTTATTAGTTTATAATTAATCAAGATTAAGCTTTGTTTTTCTAAGCAACTGCAACATTAAGAAAAACTGATAAATTATTTAAAATACTAATTTCAAGATTTGAAAAAAAATATAAAAAAACCTCGCTAACCAATAATTCAAGAGCCCAGATTAAATATTAATAATTTCAATAACTATGAGGCTGGTTTGGTCAACGGTCATGAATCCATGTCATGAATCCAGGATCAGATGACATCACGGAATAGCAATTAATAATTGCTGAATGGGTTATTATGTAGCAGAATGGTTGATAAATATACCATGTGGAGAGGAACAAGAGCACAGCGTTGCTCAACTCCTGCAACCCTCTCTCTCTCTCTTTCTCTCTGAGTCTGTCTTTAGTTTTATCTGTTGCTCTGTTAGTTTCTGTGTTTTGCAGAGGTAAAGACGAAACGACTGTGATCTTGGCTAAGGACCCAGAAAAAAGCTGAGGTACTTTCCTCATAGTACTCAAAAGTGGCTTTGAATTTGAGTCAGGACTGCACTATGTAGACTGCCTGTCTTTTCCCTCTTGTGGCTTCTCTTGCCTTGATGCCACTTTCAATGCCCGCGAACCTAAATCAAGAAAGACTCTGAGCTCAAGCAAACTTAGTTTTCTGTTCTTGTCACATTTACATGTCCTAGTATTATTCAGCATTTTAAAAGCTGCTTTTTTGGGTTCCTGAATTGTATGTTAAGCAAGAGTGGACTAATTATAGCTGTGTAAATGCAAGCTCTTGATTTGTTTTTTGTTTTTCTGAGATTTGTTTTTTCTTGTAGCTCTTCCGGGTTGGACTTGAAGGAGAAGTTCATCTTTCTTGGGTTTTATATTCCAGATATTGAAGGACAAGCAACTTTGAAGTTTAAGCCAAGTTTAGAGGTCTGAGCACTGCTGCAAGCGAAGCATTTCACAATTTAGAAGTGTTTAAATCTGGTCCACCCTTTTTTTTTTATCAGCAATTTAATTAAGCTGGGCAGAAAAGAAATCAATCAGGGATCTAATCGATTAATGATGTATGGTATTGATGGTTTTCAGGGATTCTCTAAAGAAGACATGAGTCTTTTGTACAGCTCTGGCTTCAAGAGTTCAGATGGAGAATTGAGAAAGAATCAGGAATTCATGGACTTAAATCCCTATCATTACCATCAACAACAACAGCAAACCCAGCAAAATTCTTCTCTGATGCGTTATCGCTCTGCGCCAAGCTCATTCCTGGAGAGTCTTGTGAATGGTACAAGTGGCCATGATGGCGGCGGCGGCGGCATCGGAAGTGGGGACTATCGGTATCTTCGATCTTCAAGCCCTGAAATGGATACCATGTTGGCGAGGTTTATGTCATCATGTAATGGTTCTGGTGACTCCAGTTCTCAAAATCTGCAAGAATTTGGAGAGAGGCCAGCGATAAAGCAAGAAGGAGAGGATTCGGAGATGGTTTATCAAAGTTTACCAGGGCATAATTTGGTTACTGACAATTCGGTGAGTGCTGGAAATTCTATGGATAGTGCATTCAATGTGATGCGTTCAATGGCCTTAGAGAATTCTATGCAAGCAACTAAGATGAGTACCGCGAACGGATCTAATCTTGCCAGGCAAAACAGCTCTCCAGCTGGACTTTTCTCCGACCTTGGCGCTGACAATGGTATGGATCTTTCCCTCCCCCCAGATCTCTCTTATTCCTAATTAATCCACGAAAATTGCCTTATTAAATTTGGGAAATGTAGTCAGAACCTTGTGCTGTGTTTTTATGTTGATTCAGCTCATCAATTTAAGGAAAAAATGTTGTCTAAAAATTGAAGGAGTGTTAAATGGTGTTTTGTCTTGTCAAGTTGAAAAAATGAATAAGATCAGATTTTTGAAGGAAGGAGAACACACTCTACCTTTTTCTATATTTCCCAGTAATCAAACATGCTGTGTTCTTCCTGGATTTGCTGCACTTTCTTTGGCCGGGAATATTGAAGGGATCTCAAAAGTCATACTTTACACAAGGTTGACTTTTGGAATGCTTTCCCATTTCTTTTCTTCTCATTGAATCACTTATGTTGCCGGTGGAAGAAATAGAGAACAGAGCAGAGTTCTGAAACAAAACTGGTCATTGCAATTGAATTATGTTAAATGATCCGTCCCAAAATCTTAATTTTGATGACAAATGGAGTAGGCCTGCTTTTAATTTGGATATCGAACATTTTCCTTTAATCTTTAGTTCAATCTCTACGACTAATTAATTATCTCATGTTCATCTCTTCAAGATCGATTCCTTGCTGAACAACTCTTAATGGCTAACAGGCTTTGTTGTGATGAGAGAAGGCGGTAGCTTCAGAGCTAGCAGTGGTACGAATGGAGAAGCTAGCCCAGCCAGCAAGCTGAGAAGCCATGTGAACTTCTCATCAGGGCAAAGAATTTTGCCTCATTTTGCTGAAATTGGAGAAGAATGTATTGGCGGGAGGAGTCCAGAAGGCAATGTTAACGAGACAAGGTGCATGTCTAGGTTCACGAGTGATTATTGGAACGATGCTTCTCTGAGTGGTCTCAAGAGAAAGAGGGATAATGATGGGAGCATGTTTTCTGGCCTAAACACGCTGGATAATCAGGTATCATCTGAAGTACGCAGATAAATTTGTAGCTTTTCTTCAATCTGCTTATGCTTTGTGAAAATGATAATGGTATTATAACTCTCCATCAGGATGGAAATTCTGGAAACCGTGTGACTGGTTTGACTCACCACTTGAGCTTGCCTAAGACTGTTTCAGAAATGGCCACCATCGACAAGTTTTTGGATTTTCAAGGCAATTCTGTCCCCTGTAAGATTCGAGCCAAAAGAGGTTTCGCAACTCACCCACGAAGCATAGCAGAGAGGGTAAGTCCCTGATCTCAATTACTTGATTTAGCCATGATAGCAATGGCCTTTCCTTGTTATTTAGGAGGAAGAAACCCGTAAATTAACTACTTGGAACATTTTCCTGGTTGTATATTTCAGGTAAGAAGAACTCGGATTAGTGAAAGGATGAGGAAATTGCAAGAGCTTTTCCCAGACATGGACAAGGTAGTTCTGACTCTAGATATGTCATTCTCACACGGTAATTCAAATTGAAAATTAGAGATTTATGCCAGACAATTTTCAATTTCTTCTTGGACAGCAAACAAACACGGCAGATATGTTAGATTTGGCAGTCGACCACATTAAGAACCTACAGAAACAAGTAAAGGTAACGTGATCATCAATCAAATCATATTCACATGATCTTTCATGTATCAAGCACCTCTATCTTCCTTTACCAAAAATCTCTTTTTTTTTGCAGTCCCTCACGGATACGAAAGCGAAGTGCACGTGTTCTAGTAAACAGAAGCGAAATTCAAGCCCTACAGCTTGATTTTAGTTTCTGTACAGATAGCAGTAGGATAATGCCAAAACATAAGAACAATCACATAGCTACTTAGTTTCGATGTACTGTAAAATAATAGGGTATCAGGAGATAGTGAGCTTTAAGGATAATTTGATACACACTTTTCTCTGTAATACTTTGTAGTGCTGATCTCAGCATGCTACCGAAAGCAATGCCCTTTCAAAATGATCTATCTACAGCACTTCTCCTGTTTGTAACTTTTGATCTGGGCCATTGTTCTTGCATTTCATCCGTCATTTTCTTAAAACAAATTGCCAGTAAAGTTCCATTTGCTCTTACAACTCTGTCTGTCATACCTCTTTTAGCCTTCTAACTTCGGTAGGAAAAAACACCACATTGCTTCTTAATCTAAAATCATACCGGTCTTAAAGTCCAAAGGTTGCATTTGGTGATCTGCAAAGACTAGATTATTGACATATAATTTAAAATAATTATATCTCTTATTCTGATTGAGATTAAATTTTACGAGTAGTTTATTGATATATTTATATATATTATGTTAAATTTTAGAGCAATTAAAGAATATAATGACCTTGAAAGATTGATTATATCATTCTATTAAAAAAAATTATTTTATTATATATTTTTTTTTAAATTAAAATTTTCTCATGTAAACAAAAGAAAAAAAAACTCATCACAGTAGCTGTTCTTCATTCAATAAAAATAGCTTGAAAATCTCGAAAAAGTCAACAAAAGTCAATATTATTGTTTTATTGAATCAAGATCAGCTACTGTGCAAATTAAATTCTGAAAATTTGCACAAAATTGAAGAACACACTTTCAGCTATAAGGGGCAGAATCAAGGGTAAGGTTACTTCCATCCCTTTTTCCTTATTTATAATGAAAAACTTGTGGGATTACATAAGAGTTCTAATGTGTTTACAACTTCTTTGTTTCTTACTTCTAAACTAGAATTAAAATTGCATTTAGACTAAAACACTTGATCAAACATTTGATCTTATTTAGGAAAGAAAAACATGCTAGATAAATTCTAATCTAACTCTATCACCTTGTTGTGATCTCCCCAGTCTTCATCCTTTAGATGTCGTGGACTTCAGCTTTTACTCTTCTACCTTCAGCAGTCTTGGAGTCCAGAAATTTCAACAAGAGATACTTTAGTGCATTTCTTGAACACTGCTCATACAAGAAATTTCATGTGATATTTTGCATAAAGATCATTATTATCTTGCAATTAATTGTGTATAAACAAGTACGTAAATCAAGAACATGCACTTCAAGAGGCAAGGAAGAAAAACTCCTTCAATTTTTGGCTGTAAACTTAATATGGATGCCATCACCAAATGAAATGACAGGAGTGCGAGATACGTCTCCTCCCTTGACCTTGGTAAACCTGGCATTAAAAACAAACCCTAATAGTTAACAAAGAATAAATCCTGTGACAAGAATATAGTCCATGTAGTGAATGCTCAAGCATGACGACACCTGTTAAGAGAAAAATCAACTCTACCTGAATCTGGTGACCAAGACATGAAGAAACGTCGACAAGACCAGCTTGCTATACTCTGCCCCAGCGCATTGTCTTATGCCACCACCGAATGGCATGAAGTTTTTGGAAATGGTAACTTGCTCAAGGTCCTGTAAAGAATTAAACAAATATGTGTGTATCAATTGAAAGCAGAAATGGTGAGCGTATATAAAATTTCTCACCTTCCACCGCCATGGGTTGAACGTAATTGGATCCTTGAATGTCTCAGGATTTAATTGAGCAGCAGCAGTAACAAGCAATATTGTCCAACCAGCCGGAACAGTGTATCCTTGAAATTTCACAAATAATCCATAGGATAGAGAAAGCATAGAATTGTTGACTTAAGAATTAGTTTAATTTGGTGGCATACCATTGACTTGGAAATCTTTCAATGCCTTTCGGCACAGACCAGGAGGGATGTTGGAAATTCTTAGCGTTTCATTGACGACCTGTGGATGATTGGCCACATATATTCCATAAGGACAAAAATATTGTCTTACAAAAACATATCAATGTAAGATCATAACACAAGACAATTTTCGAGAACGTGGAAGCCAACCATTTGGGTAAAAGTCATTGATTTGTACTCTTCCCAAGTGAGGCGGGAGTTTGGATTTTCTCTTTTCCTCACAATTGCGTCATGCTCAGCCTGAAGAAACAATAATCAAGTGCGTGCGGGTGTGAGCAGGGTGGACCTTTTAATTTGGAAGCTTAAGAAGAAGATTGATAATTCCTGGAGCGAGTGAACACCTACTGCTAATTCCTCAACTACTCGAGTGTTCTCTGAAAGAAACTTGAATGTTAGAGTTAGAATGGTTGAAATAGATTCGAAGATGGCAAATAAGATCCCGAACAGGAGTTGGGGGATGAAATCCACTGTCAAGAACTTCTCTGTCCCCATATCATCAATGGCTTGATCAAGAAAATCTCCCCGACGCTTTGTTGGATCGTTGAGTCTCTCCATCAGTGTATGCTTTAACATTTTCAACATCTTCTCTCGGTCCTGGATCAATAGAAAGACATGTTAATTATCGATGGATATCCTTCATCATGAGTAGAAATTAAAACAAAATTTTCAAGGGATGTCTGAGGGATCTCCGTTTACCTGCATGCACTGGTGGAAGGAAGTGCCAGGGATATTCAAGGGCAATGAGATGAAACTGTTCATCATCCTTGTGTAATTATCACTGAGCTTCTCTTTTGAGTTTTCAGCATCATAACCGAATATTTTGCTCGCATTGAAATTGAAAACCATCTACAGCCATAAAAAAAACAGGTTATAATTAATTACACAGATACATGCATTAGACTTGGAAAATGTTAATTAATACTGGTGTACCAGCTGAAAAATGGTGCACTCACAACTGAAATAACATGTTTGATGTCAACAGGACCTTGAGTAGCCCACTTTGACAGGTTGGTGTGGAGCAGGTCTTCGATTTTAGGAAGCAATGATTCCTTCAGGCTCTCAACACCAAAGTGGTTCAAAGTTATGCCCCTCATGTATCGGTGAACTCTTCCGATAACGTTGAACCTGGTTTCACCCTCTAGGGCGAAAAACTTGGCAAATGAATCCAAATACCATAGCTCAACCAAAGTTCCTTCATGTTGCAAGATGTACTTGTTGATTTCATTGTCAGTGGAAATAATGATAGGCCTACCAACTAGGCTGGTTTTAAAGATCGGTCCATACCTGAAACAAGGAAATTAACATCATCAATTAATAGTTGGCAGGGAAACTAATAAGCAGGCAAGTGTGATTAAATTTTATGAATAAACCATGTTTCCTCCTCACAATTCCCATATTACGTACTTTTGCATCCTTTTCTTGACGAATGGATGAAGGTCTAGAGATCTTCCAGGAGCAATGAACTGGAGAGTTTCTCCGATGAGTGGCCAGCCCATGGAGCCTGGAGGGAGAACTCCATCGATTTTAGGATTCTTCCATTTGATAATCAAATGACTATATTATATCACAACCAATGCTACACCAACCAATCCAATTGCCCACATCCTTCTGCTCTCTCTCTCTCTAAGCTAGAGAAGGATAGATAAACTGACAATGCTAGCTAGAAGTGAAGAGGTGACTGGAGAGTTGGGTTACCACGAGCCTTAAATATAACACCAGTCTCGAAGAAACAGCTGTACTGTATATAAAGTTTGGTGACGAAATTAAATAACTATAAATTATAAACAGTTGTAATAATTCACTGAGTTTTGCATCTCACATGGCATGGATACAAAACAATATGAGTATAGGTAATACTATTATTAATGTGACTACAAGCCTTAAATATAGCACCGGTTTTGTAGAAAACAGCTGCACTATATAAAGGAGATAACGTAAGAAGAAGTTGTATTTAATATCAAAAACTACTTAAAATCAAATGTTGTACAGTCCTACTTAGAATACAACTACAACAGACTCCCACTTGTAATACAACTACTGCACTCCTATAAATACAGGAGATATCATCAATAAAGATTAAGCTCTTCATTGTATAATTTCTATATGGTATCAGAGCTGTCTTCTCTAACGAGTTCTTCACCCAAGATGACAACCTCATCAGAAACAATCTCTGTCAACAAAGAGACTAATATTGTAGCTTTCAATGCTGGGTCTCAATTACCCTTAAAATTGACCTCTACCAATTTTCTGTTATGGCGTGCTCAGCTAACATCCCTGCTCATAGGGTATGATCTTCAGGGTTACATTGATGGCACCACTGTCTGCCCATCACCCCTTATGGCTTCAACTGATTCAGCCTCTGCAAGTGTTCCTAACCCAGCTTTTCAATGCTGGATTAGGCAAGATAAGCTGATCCTTCACGCCATTCTAGCTTCGTCTCGGAATCCGTAATGCCCTTAATTGTTGCTTCTTCCACTGCTCATGATGCATGGACTAAATTGCAACGATTGTTTGCAAATAGATCACGTGCCCGTGTTATGCAGCTCAAAGAAAAATTAACTCTCATACAGATGAGTCTCGATCGATCCTGCAGACTATCTTCATACCATCAAAATCATAGCTGATGAACTGGCAGTGATTGACTCACAAATTTCAGCAGATGACATAACTCTTTATGTCCTTAATGGTCTTGGACCTGAATTCCGAGATATTGCAGCCTTAATTCGAAATCGTGAATCTTCTCTTACATTCGAAGAACTTCATGACATGCTAATCTCTCATGAAAGTTACCTCAAGCGCATTGAAACAACAAACTCAATTAACATTGCTACTGCAAATAACACTCATCGTCGTCAACAGCCCCCACAATTCTATCGTAATCAACGATCACACAATGGCTACTCTGGACACAATTCAACAAATAACAACTATCGTGGTCGCAGAGAATGGCATGGCAAACCTCAAATAATTTGTCAACTATGTGACAAAACTGGACATTCGGCAAAAACATGCAGAGTAGCTCCACGCAACAAATCAGTAAATTGTGCTTCATCAACTGGAAACAAAGACAAAAGGTGGCTTATGGATTCAGCAGCATCTCACAATATCACATCTGATATTCAGAACCTATCAATCCACTCAGAATACGATGGCACTGACCAAGTAGTCATCGGCGATGGTTCAGGTTTGAATGTAACA
Organism: Salix exigua; assembly: GCA_032356905.1. Taxonomy (NCBI): domain Eukaryota; kingdom Viridiplantae; phylum Streptophyta; class Magnoliopsida; order Malpighiales; family Salicaceae; genus Salix; species Salix exigua. Next base: position 6,799,869 of record CM063596.1, read on the forward strand.
CATGTTGGCTCCATGACTCTCCCCTCTCCTTCAAAATCATTCAAACTCACTGAAACTCTTTGTGTTCCTGAAATTCACCAAAACCTGATTTCTGTTCATAACTTCACTCGGTCTAACAATACCTATGTTGAATTTCATCCATTCTATTTTCTTGTGAAGGATCGGAGCACGGGGGAGACTATTCTTCGCGGTAAATGTCAAGATGGTGTCTATCCAATGCCCAGGTCTGCTGCTGCCATGAAATCCTCTGTCCTAGCACTTGTCGGGGAGAGAACAACAACTGACAGATGGCACAAAAGACTTGGTCATCCATCATACAAACTTGTTAATTCTATCATTCGTCAAAATTCCCTTCCAATTGTTAGCTCTAGTTCTTCATTTTCATCCTTATGTTCAGCATGTCAATGTAATAAAAGTCATAAGTTGCCCTTCTCATCAAGCTCTCTATCCAGTACTCATCCCCTTGAATACATCTACACTGATGTTTGGGGGCCTGCCTCTTCAACATCCATTGATGGTTTTCGTTACTATGTCTTATTTATTGACCACTTTACAAAATACTGTTGGTTTTTCCCAATTAATCGAAAGAGTGATGTTAGTTCTATATTTCGTCAACTCAAAGGTCTGCTTGAAAACCAGTTTGGGACCAGAATCAAACACCTATATTCTGATAATGGGGGGGAATACTTAGCTCTAAGCAAATATCTCTCCTCAAACTCCATTAGTTGGCTCACAACAGCTCCCCACACACCTCAACAAAATGGAACTAGTGAACGCCGTCATCGTCACATTGTTGAAACCGGGTTAACTCTCCTGACACAAGCACATCTCCCTCCCCCTTACTGGTCATATGCCTTCCAAACAGCGGTTTACTTAATCAATCGCATGCCATCATCCATTCTGAAAAATAAAAGTCCATTCGAATGTCTATTTGGTCGCACTCCTGATTACACAAAAATGCGCATCTTTGGTTGTCAATGTTATCCATGGTTAAAACCATACACCACCAGCAAATTAGACACAAAATCAAAACCATGTCTGTTTCTCGGGTATTCAACAACTCAAAGTGCATACAAATGTATGGACCTCACTTCTTCTCGGTTATACTTGTCAAGACATGTCATATTTGATGAAAGTCTTTTCCCATTTTCAAAATCCACATCAGTCAACATCCCTTCCTCGACAGCTGATGAATTTCAAAATATTCCAGCGAGTACCTTCACTTGGATCATCACCATCATTGACACATATCGTGTCTGCATAACTCTCAGGTGCTTCATCACCTTCACCAACTACCAACACATCACCTATATCAACTATAGACTCCCAAACTCCTAAGATAAATTCACAAACAGTACTCGACATTCCTTCCTCTCCTTCATCTCTTCACACAACATCCTTTTCCACTGCAGACCCACCATCTACAGAGATACAACCACAGTCACCTCCTGCACACACTCGCACACACTCCATGACAACCAGATCAATGAACAACATTCACAAACCAAAGCAACTCTACCTAGCAACCAAATACCCTCTTCATACACCTGCCGAGCCAACATGTGTATCTCAAGCATTACAGGATCAGAAGTGGCGTAAGGCAATGTCAGAAGAATTCACAGCACTGGTTAAGCATGGAACCTGGGAGCTTGTTCCTTCAAAACCCAACATTAAACCAATAGGTTGCAAGTGGGTATTTCGCATCAAATATAACTCCGATGGAAGTATATCTCGCTACAAAGCAAGACTTGTTGCAAAGGGTTTTCATCAAAAACATGGTCCGGACTACAATGAGACGTTCAACCCTGTTGTTAAATCTGTTACCATTTGCACGATTCTCTCCTTGCAGTCCAAAACAAGTGGCAAATTCGCCAACTTGACATAAACAATGCATTTCTCCACGACAAGCTTCAAAAACAGGTTTTCATGGTCCAACCCCCAGGCTTCATTGACACTAATCTTCCAGACCACATCTGCAGGTTAAAGAAGTCCCTTTACGGACTAAAACAGGCACCTCGTGCATGGTACCAGAAATTACGCACCTCTCTTCTTGAACTAGGATTCCAGCATTCAAAATCAGATTCATCCCTCTTCATCTATAACTGTGGTAATGACAAAATATTCCTTCTGGCCTACGTTGACGACCTACTAATCACTGGAAGCAACAATGCAATCATCTCCAATATCATCAGTCATCTCAGCAAATGTTTCTCGCTAAAAGACCTCGGATCACTACACTACTTCCTGGGAGTTGAAGCATTGCCTGTACAGAATGGGTTGTTCTTGTCACAACACAAGTATATCTGCGATTTATTGACACGTAACAAAATGGATGGAGCCAAACCAGTAAAAACCCCCTTAGCCACTAAGGATCAGCTACAACTCATTGATGGCTCTCCACCTACTGATTCTACAGCCTATCGCCAAGTTATAGGTGCATTACAATACCTCTCTTTAACCAGACCTGACATCTCATTCCCTGTCAACAAACTTGCCCAATTTCTCCATCAACCAACTCATCTTCACTGGATTGCTGCAAAACGAATCCTACGCTATCTAAAAGGGACTCCTCACCATGGCATCCTTCTTCAACGCAGCAATGAACTCACTCTACATGGTTTTTCTGATGCCGATTGGGCAGGGGACAAAGACACAAGAGTATCCACCTCAGCATACCTCATTTTCCTCGGCAAGTCACCAATTTCCTGGAGCACGCGCAAACAACGTGCTGTTGCACGATCTTCTACTGAGGCTGAATACAGGGCTCTTGCCTCAGCAACTTCTGAAATTGTCTGGATTCACTCTCTATTGCGTGAGCTGGGTGTTCAAATTTCAACAACCCCAATGCTGCGGTGTGATAATATTGGGGCAACCCACCTAACTCTCAATCCAGTTCTACACTCACGAATGAAACACATTGCTATTGATCTTCATTTTGTTAGAGATTTGGTCACAAAAGGCTTACTTCAAGTCTCTCATGTCAGCACACATGATCAGCTGGCTGATCTATTAACCAAAGCACTGCCTCGTCAGCAATTTCTCAATCTGTGCAACAAGATAGGCTTGTCTGAAGAAATGCCTATCTTGCGGGAGCGTATTAAGGAGATTACATAAAAGAACTTGTATTTAATATCAAACACTACTTAAAATCAAATGTTGTACAATCCTACTTAGATTACAACTTCAACGACGATACCACTTGTATTACAATTGCTTGCACTCCTATAAATACAGGAGATATCATCAATAAAGATCAAGCTCTTCATTGTATAATTTCTATACACTATACATAAAGTTTAGTGACGAAAATAAATAAGTATAAGCAGTACACATAAAAATAACGAGTGAAAAAAATCGGAAAGATAAGGGTAAAAATGAAATATTACAACTGAGTTTTTTAAATTAGTTATTGTGTTTTTGGATTTTTAAATAGAGTTTATAAAAACAAATTTGTTTTTTATATTATTTATTGTGTTAATATTAAATAAATATTAAAATATATAATTAGTCTAACTTATTTTTCAGGAAAAAATACTATAAAAATAATTGGTATCATTATTGTCAACATCTTATCCATAATAAAATTTATTTATATAAAAACTAAATAATTGAAAGAATTAAAAGAGTGAAAGAATAAGGGTGAAAATGAATACCACAATATGTGGTCAATTTTAATTAAAGGATGAAAAAAATAAAAAAATAATGGCCGAAATGAAACATAACATTATTTTTTGTCTAATTTCAATTGAAGGATAAAATTGAAAAAACCAAAACTTTATAACAAAAATCCGGACAAAAATAAAAGCAATAAAAGACAAAGGATGAAAATGAAATCACCACTAACAAAGAGGACCAACCCACATGTTGCGGTTGCATGAGAGAGAAAGCGAGATACTGAGCGATTAATCAACCACCGTCACTTGTTTGGTCACCATTAGACAACCCGTGCACCACCATGTGGAAGAGAAAAGGCAACGTATGTGGTGAGATGTCTGGATAAACATTTTTTTTGCAAAAATAACCGAAAAGACACAAATACCCTTTAAAACCAGTAAATGCCAATTGACCGAATGGAAATGTCGAAAATACTCTGAGATCAAGAGTTAATTTTAACGCACTAAAGGGTAAGATGATAATTTTAACTTTTATAATCTATGTCGCACCCAAAAATGGTCGGGAGCGGCGTCGTTATGATCGGTCCCCATGAGCGGGGAGATATTTAAATGTCGGGGGATTATCTATTTTTATAAAAGGAGTCAGCCACCTAGTATTACGGTTACTAGGAAACCTAGTACTTGGTCTTGCAGAGATTCTAGGGTAAGGGATCTGGTTGCGTAAAGGGAAGGTTTTAGCACCCTAGTACGCCCTACCTAAGGTAAGTCTGCTTGGTGTTTTTGTTTGTCTAATCATTGCTAAAATATTTTAAAAATATTTACATGTTTACGCTGAATATTTTGGATAGAATTTATCCAAACTCCGGAAAATAAATAATATGAATCACCAAAAAGTTTTTTTTATATTTTTTTGAATATTGGCCAATACCCTTTGGATTTTACAAACATGTTGTAAAATCTCAAAATGCAAGAAATGATTTTTCCTTTAGCAAAATCCATGCTAAAATTTATTTTTCTTCAAAACCCAAGATAATATATATTTTTAAAAGAAAACAATTTTTAAAATGTGCTAGTGTATTGGCCTTATGCAAGAAAAACAACACATTTTTTAGATTTTTGTATATAAAATAAAAATATTTTTTATATTTTTTATATTTTTTTTACTATTTATATTATTATATTATTATTATATATATATATTATATATATATTTTCGGGGTGGGCTGGCAGTCCAGCCCACCCCTATTTAAAATCAGGTCACCGACTCAGTGCTCTCAGTGGTCGATGACCACTGACTTCTGGCCGATGCAGGCCGTGGCTCGACATTCACTGAATCCGGGCCGTGGCCCGACTGACTCGACCGACACACCGGTTACTCTCAACGATGAATCAGGCGTTTTGCAGGAGATGGTGTACAGTGCACGATGAATGTGCAGATTTTTCAAGTATAAAGAATGGGAAAATGGTGGGTACCTGGGTGTAGAGGATGTTGTGGGGATTCTTCTGGTCGTGATGGTTTTTGAAATGGTCACCTGTGCTCGCTGGAAAATGGATGGAAGTTGTCGGGGCTCGCTGCAATGGAGCTTCGATCTTTGGTTCTTTGCTGCGTCTGCACTGGTGGATGTCCGGGGTGTAATGGAGGCTGCTGGAGACAATGCAGGTTGGTCCGAGGTGGTTCCTTGAAGAGAGAGAGTGACGCCGGTCTTGGTTGTAGTGAGAGAAAGGGGAGCCGATCGCTCGGGAGAGACAGTGAGGGAAAAGACCGAGCTCCGGAGAGATGATGGTGGAAGCTCGGTGTTGAAGGAGTTTGAGTGTCTGGTTGGTGTTGGCGTGGCTGGCCGAGCAAAAGAGAAGGGACTCGACGGTGGGCTTCTTCAAAAGCGAGAGGAGAGGGATGACAAACCGGTTCCCTGGTTTTTTGCGAGACCGAGAGAGACAGAGGCACGGGAGGGACAGAGGCGAGAGAAAGATGGGGACGCTGAGGTTTTGTTGAAGGTGAGATGAGGGTGATCAGCGATGGGGAAGCAAGCCAAAAGGGTGGTCGATGGTGGCGTTTTCCTTGCGCCGATCCGGAGAGTCGACGAGAACCAGTTGCACTGGTTTGAAGGGAGGAGAGACCAGACAGGGAAGCTCTCTCCGGAGGAAGACCGAGGAAAAAAATAATAATAATAACAATAACAATCCAAAAATCTCCCCTCGCCCCTCATCCCTCCTGTCTTTTTATCCGACCGATATCAAACAAACGGTATCTTTATTTTTCTCAAAACATGGGTTTTTCATGGCTCAAGAAAAATGGGTAGCTCAATGTCTTTGTCTCTTCACTCCAAAATCTCATGTGGTAGGTTGAGAGTTTTGTCTTCAAAGTGGGGTTTTTGAAGGGCTCAAGTTTTGTTGTTTTTGAGTATAAAGTACAGTTTGGTCCCTCTACTCCTCTAATTGCACCCTTAATCGAACTTACAATTATGATTTTGTGCAATTGTGTCCTTGTGAAAAATTCAACGTTAACTTTATTTTTGCGCGCCTTTGATCCTTGATTTTTATCTGTGCAATATAGTCCTCACTCGACCATAAAACTCTGAATTTGTCCAATTGGGTCCCCGATTTCGCTTAATTGGCTTAGAAAAATTTCAAATTGGTTTCCGAAAATTCAAATATCCTCAATTGAGCCCGAATTAAATTTAAGCATTTGATTTCTTATTGACTAAGCCTTTAATAAAATTAATTTGATCAATTTAAAGTATAATTAAGTCGTCAAGCTTAAATAAAACCTTCAACTGCACCTACATTAATTCCTGAATATAATTATATTAATCCACGACTGTATCAAATCGGTCCATAAAAAATATAATTATATTTTATGACTTAATTTATACGCGGATTTATCTCATAATAAATTACTTTAGCTTTGGATCCGCGTTTTTTCATTTCTGGGCACAAAAAGGGTACAATCGATTTTTCGAAAATGTTCAAAATTTGAACTTGATTTTTCTACCGACACCATCCCCCATTTTATTTTATTTTTTTGTTATTTTCTGATAGTTTTGGGGCATGACCCAAAATTGGGTTACAACAGTTGCCCCCTTCTTTACAATGCTTACGACTAAAGTCTTTGTAAAAGACTTTAGCTTAGTAAGTGTTGTAAAGAAAAACATGGAAAATTGTCGCATTGCAACGCATTACTTACCGGTCTTATTATTGCGGTGATCGCCTCAAGTTGGAAAGGAAAGAGGTCTCATTTTTACGGGTGACCGATCCGGATATTATGGTCTCATTTTTATGGGTGACCGACCGGATGAAAGAGTCTCGATAGTGACGGATGACTTGCCCGGTCCGATTATGATGGGTGACTCGCCTCGGTTAGTAAAGTCTCGATAGTGACGGATGACTTACCCGGTCCGATTATGACGGGTGACTCCGCCCTAGTTAGAGTCTCGATAGTGACGGATGACTTACCGAGTCCGATTATGACGGGTGACTCGCCGGATTAGAGTCTCGATAGTGACGGATGACTTACCGGTCCGATTATGACGGGTGACTCGCCTGGATGAAAGAGTCTCGATAGTGACGGATGACTTACCCGGTCCGATTATGACGGTGACTCGCCTCGGTTAGTAAAGTCTCGATAGTGACGGATGACTTACCCGGTCCGATTATGACGGGTGACTCGCCTGAGTTAGAGTCTCGATAGTGACGGATGACTTATCCGGTCCGATTATGACGGGTGACTCGCCCTAGTTAGAGTCTCGATAGTGACGGATGACTTACCGGTCGGATTATGACGGGTGACTCGCCCGAGTTAGAGTCTCGATAGTGACGGATGACTTACCGGTCCGATTATGACGGGTGACTCGCCTGAGTTAGAGTCTCGATAGTGACGGATGACTTACCCGGTCCGATTATGACGGGTGACTGCGCTTAGTTAGAGTCTCGATAGTGACGGATGACTTACCGGATCCGATTATGACGGGTGACTCTGCCAGATTAGAGTCTCGATAGTGACGGATGACTTACCCGGTCCGATTATGACGGGTGACTCGCCTAGATTAGAGTGTCGATAGTGACGGATGACTTACCCGGGTCTGATTATGACGGGTGACCTGCCCGGATTAGAGTCTCGATAGTGACGGATGACTTACCCGGGTCTCATTATGACGGGTGACCTGCCCTAGTTAGTGAGGTCTCATTTTTCTGGGTGACCGACCCTAGTTAGTGAGGTCTCATTTTTCTGGGTGACCGACCCGAGTTAGTGAGGTCTCATTTTTCTGGGTGACCGACCGGATATCATGGTCTCATTTTTATGGGTGACCAGACCTGGATATGATGGTCTCATTTTTATGGGTGACCGGCCCGGCTATCATGGTCTCATTCTTATGGGTGACCGGCCCGGATATCATGGTCTCATTCTTATGGGTGACCGACCCGGCTATCATGGTCTCATTCTTATGGGTGACCGCCCGGATATCATGGTCTCATTCTTATGGGTGACCGACCCGGATATCATGGTCTCATTCTTATGGGTGACCGACCCGGCTATCATGGTCTCATTCTTATGGGTGACCGACCCGGATATCATGTTCTCATTTTTATGGGTGACCGACCCGCTAGCATGGTCTCATTTTTATGGGTGACTGGCCCGGCTAGCATGGTCTCATTTTTATGGGTGACCGACCCGGATAAAAGATGATGATTATGGGGATGCAATGCATGATGATGCATGTATACTTACCTGAAAAATATAGGTCCCTTTCCTCTGATGCTCCATTGTCGTAGGATGTCTTTGCCTAGTGTCCAAAGTCTCAAACACATTGCTTCTTCTGGCGTATCTGCGATGATCTCTGCTCTCAGTGCTTATCAAGTTTAACATTGCCCCCAGGTGTGGTATCGTTTGGTTCACCCTGAAGGAGTGTAACCAACCATCCATCTTCTTGGATTCTCTCAATAACAGCTATCTTGTTTGTGTGTGTTTGCTAGCAATCATTGCAAAGCTTGCTAATGCTGACCTCATCTTCGGTTGTCGATCAGTTAATCAATTTTCTTCATCAATTAAATCATGTTTCTCTTAGAGTATGTCATTATCAACCTTCATGGAATTCTCAAGTCATCCATAAATGCATCCCAAACTCATCGGTGCATGCTCCATGCTATCATCAAGAAATTTCTCTTAGCTTGTGAGAGGAGATGTAATGCTACTATCACCGACATTCATGCGATCAATCTCGCCTTGAGTTGATGCAACTGTTCCGGCCATGCAATCTGAAACTCTTCGTCATAGACTCCATTTCTTCTAAACAAATCCATTTTGTTTGCAAAGAAATATGATATTGTCATTAACGAGGTTTTTTTCTGTCTCTCGTGAACTGAACCTTGAGTCGACTAGCTTCGCAACAATTATCTCATGATCAACCTTTACGACTTGTATACTTTCCAACATTTATTAAAATGCAACCATGCAACAAATCTTTGGAGACAAACAAATCTGCGAGTAAGATGATATTTCTGAAATCTGAAATTGCCCTTCAAATGCAATCTTATTCTCAATCACCGCTGAAGCTTACCACACCATCACTCTCTATTAAGCCATGTTGCCCTGAGTTGAATGTGTTGGTGCTCATTGATGAATTTCACTAAATCAATCATTTGCTTATGCTTCTCTACCCCCAAGCTGATGTGAAATTATTTGCATTCCTGTCAAGATCCACATTCTGGCCTCTAACTGCTGAGCATTCTGATGATAGTCGAGAATCATAGGCTTAAAAAGTGTTTAAGGGTTTCACAGACCTAGGATCACCATCATCATTTTTTTTTTTTGAACTTGTCCTTCCCATTGACTCTTGGTTTTTGTCATGTCCTATCTCAATTTGATTGTTCCCAATATTGGTTTTTCATCGTTAAACATCCTCCTTTCTATTGATTCTTAATGTTGTCATTGTATCCTCAAACTTCGAATCTCTTATTGTCCCTTACTGTACTTGCCCCCAGCGTATTTGCCCCCAGTGTGAGTTTGCTTGATTTTCCATTTAGCGCAGAGTTCTATAATCATTCTTTCATTGAAGTTCTGAGCATTGTCAGTTATGATCTTTTACGGTGAGTGCATCGACATATCAAGCAAATTTCTTCGACACCCTTCTACGTTACATGAGCAAATGACCGAGCTTCTATCCATCTTGTGAAATAGTGAATAGTCACAAGAATAAACCCATGATCATTGTTGGCTTTTGGTTGATATACCCAATCACATCAATTCCCCTCATTTGCAAAAGGCCACAGAGATATCAAGTTAAACATAGGAGCCGAAGGGACATCCATCTTGTCATCATGGACTTAATATTTATGACACTTGCGAACATAGTCCATGCAATCAATCTCTAATGACTTCCAGAAATAACCATTTCTGTGCATTTTCCTATCCATCATATGCCTATTAGCATGGGTTTGAGCAAATTCCTTCGTGGATTTCTCGCAACACGTTTCTGGCTTCAACTCCATCTTCTCAAGGTTTTTTTTCTTTTGGATGCCCCCAGGGGATAAGCTCGATTTGGCTGAAGTTCTTGATATCGTAGTACCAAGGATTTCCATCTATTTCTTCTTCAACTGAGCAACAATGAGCTGGTTTAATCTTCTCATATCAATGTGTACCTGACATCATTGCTCTCCTTGCTTTTGAGGCGACCTTCAACTGAGGATGTAGAACTCTCTAAATTCTTCGGGCTTCTCTTACCTTCAATAGATTTCTTTGTTCCCTAGAGTCAAGTTTCTTCTCATTTCTTGCTTTTCCCTTGCTTTCATCACCGGTAATAGATTCCACTGGAATTGCAGTCTTGACATCCCTTTTTCTGGAAGATCATGTTCCTCTGGCTTTTCTTTTGCTACTTTGGATATAAAAATCCTTACTGTCTCCGGCAATGGTACTATGGAATCAGGTCACCTAACGAATTGAGTCTTGACATCCCTTCTTTTGAAAAATCATTGCAGCTCAACTGCAGCTTCAGCCTCACGTTCATTATAAAAGACGATGCATCGGATTTCTTACCGCGAAGCTTCTAGCCGTCCGTGATGTCATAAAATAAATAAAGGCCACGGATCCCAATCTCATCAAATGATGCTGGTTTGTTTGACATTTACTCTTCGTTCATCAACATGCTATCATAAAAGTGCAAGGAGGGGAACTGGCTGATTGAAACATCAAATTTGTGTAAACACATCTCAAGACAGTTCTATTATTGAATCATTTTGTCTTATTCATGACATAACCAGGCTCCGCACCAAAATTTGAGATTATCCTGTGTTGCTGAAATCTTTAATTACTGGCTTGCTTGGTAACAGATATGGAGCTGCAAACCCACCGTGCTTAATCAACTTGAAACTGATTCAGCTGCTTAGCGTGAATCAGGTTTCTGATGACATGTTATAGAATACCTCCATGATAAAAAAATATTTCCTCCCATTGTCTGTTGCCACTGTAACATCTTGACCTGGGCTAATCTCACTTATATTGCTAAGTAGATCAAAGTCGTAGCGCTTATGCCCAGTCCAGCTTAGGGTTTCAGCATCCTCCCCAACCTAAAAAACGGAATGATACCCATTCCCACTAGATTACTGCGGTGAATTCGCTCAAAGATCTTGGCTATCACTGCTTTCACACCCAGTAGCTTTGGACCCTTGGCGGCCCAATCACGAGAACTTCCACTCCCATACTCAACACCAACCAAAACAGTTGTATCATGCCCCTCACTCTTGTACCTCATGACAGCATCAATCACATATAGTTTCTCTCCAGCTGAAATATTAATTGTTTTAAGCCTAACTTCTCCTCCGAATAATTTATTGCCAATGCAAATGTCATCATTTCATCATTACACGGCAACTGCCATAAGAATTGAAGTATATTCTATCAACTCTACACTCCATGAGGTATCTAGCAGCATGACTGTCCTTGTGCATGCTGCCAGCGATCATTTGTTATATCCCTAAAGTTTGAGCAAGCAGTAAGCATCTTTCACACCATGTGATCCTGGCGGTGATATGGTCATGCTTTTGAAATATGGTGGATTATGTATGTTGATTTGGAATCTCAGGCGTCCAGATTGCCTGAAGGAACAGGTAATTGATTCCACATGGGATTTCTTTTGGTGATTGCTTGATATACAACTTTAAACATATCAGGCAGAACACTTGAATGAACAACTTGAGAAACTTCATCATTAGGTGGCCAAATATCACTGAAGAAATATCTACTCTCCATCTTTCCACACCCATAGGCTCTGTTTCAAAATCAATACCCACCGTTCCAGCAAGTGCATAAGCTAACACAAGTGGTGGAGAAATAAGATAATTAGCCCTTGTTAGAGTATGGCCTCGACCCTCAAAATTTCTATTCCCCTAAAACACAGCAGAAACCACTACATCATTTTCAGTGATATCTGATGCCCCTGCTTCGTCCATATCTCAAAAACTCGCGATGCAGGTGGTGCCTCTATAACCAACAGTATAAAACCCTAGTTGATTCAGATACTTCTGCAAGCCACTCTTTTCTAAATATTTGGTTATAAACCCCAAAACCTGGAGCAGGACTTGTCTTAATCCATGGTTTCCCCTTCAATTCTAGTGCACAACCTTTCTTTACAACTAAAGCAACTCCAAACATGACACTAGGGTCTGAGGTATTTGTGCAACAATATCACCATGTCTGAGTTGGGCTGGAGACCCACGAGAACTGAATTCCACAACCTTGTCTCAAGATTCTTTAGGTATAGCGAATCCCTTAAATCCAACCCTGTTGTCAATCAACTTTCATTTCTCTCAAAGTATCTTGATCATGTGACCTTTTAGGTCCTGATATACAAGGTTCCACATCATCAAGATTCAACGCTAGCCAAAAAGAGTACACTTTGCTTACTGTAGTCCACCAACATCTTGTTCGCTCTTATATAACATCTCATCAATTCTGCCTTTTAGTTTCAGATATTGCAGTGTGACATGATCCACAAGAAAGAAAAACCCATGGTAGCATAATACTCAGGAGACATGATGGCAATAGTGACAATTCATTCAAGCTCTATTTAAGGAGGAGCAACAACACCAGTAATATCTTGAAGAAAGACTCTAGCAGGCTTGAATGGAATTTCAACTAATTTAGGATCAAATTTCTCCCAATCCATAATCTTCTCAACATCATTACTCTCAACCTTGAAACTCATCGCAGTTTCTAATTGTCGGTTCCAAAAGAATCTTAATTGAATATGGCAGTCTATCAATTCTGGGGTCATTGAGAGTCTGTCAATGGTAGTACTTGCCATATTCGCCACTAGGCAAAAATACCTTTTTTAGGATTTTCATGTTTATGCAAAAGATATTATGGAGCATGAGGGTAGGTTTACTATTTGGACTCTAAAGAGGGTCTCTTGCTGTCCAAGTGATCACCTTCGTAAAGGCAATATGGGGTCTTAGCAGATAATGGGATGGTACGTATACCAATCACTATCATCTAAGCTCTCAACAAAGATAATGGGATGGTACGTATACCAATCACTATCATCCTAATGATAGGTTCTAGTTCCTTTACGTGAGACATGGGGTAGGCTTACTATTTGGGCTCTAAAGAGGGTCTCTCGCTGTCCCAGTGATCACCTTCGTGAAGGCAATATGGGGTCTTAGCAAATAATGGGATGGTACGTATACCAATCACTATCATCTAAGCTCTCAGCCAAGAGTTGGGGTTTACACAAACTTAAACCTTGACTCAAGTCATAGGTAAGCTGCTAGTCCCCCATGTAACTTAAGGTTTAGTGTGTGCTCTCAACATAAATAAAAGTGATGCATGATGAGGCATATTATGATGACAGGATGAAAACATGCATGCTAAAGCTTTTAAACCAATAAACAATTCATAGCAACATGAGAATAAATGAATGAAATAAACACAAATAATTAACATATCATAAACAAATAAAATTATCAAGCTTAGTCCAATGTCCCCAGCGGAGTCGCCATTCTGTCGCACCCCAAAAATGGCTAGAGAGCGCTGCGTCGTTGCGACTTGTCCCCATGAGCGGGGAAGATTATTAAATGTCGGGGGGATTATCTATTTTTATAAAAAAGGAGTCGTCACCTAGTATTATGGTTACTAGAAACCTAGTACTAATCTTGCAGAGATTCTAGGGTAAGGGACTAGTTGCGTAAAGGGAAGGTTTTAGCACCCTAGTACGCCCTACCTAAGGTAAGTTGCTTGGTGTTTTTGTTTGTCTAATCATTGCTAAAATATTTTAAAAATATTTACATGTTTACGCCGAATATTTTGGATAGAATTTATCCAAACTCAGGAAAATAAATAATATGAATCACCAAAAGTTTTTTATATTTTTTGAATATTGGCCAATACCCTTTGGATTTTACAAACATATTGTAAAATCTCAAAATGCAAGAAATGATTTTTCCTTTAGCAAAATCCATGCTAAAATTCATTTTCTCTTCAAAAACCCAAGATAATATATATTTTTTAAAAGAAAACAATTTTTAAAATATGCTAGTGTATTGGCCTTATGCAAGAAAAACAACACATTTTTAGATTTTTGTATAAAAATAAAAATATTTTTACATTTTTATATTTTTTACTATTTAAATTATTATATTATAATTATATATATATATATTATATATATATTTTGAGTGAGTGGCAGATCCAGCTCACCCTATTAAAATCAGTCGCCGACCCAGCTCTCAGTGGTGACGACCCGACCTACTGGCCGATGCAGGCCGTGGCCCGGTCATTCACTGAGTGCAGGCGTGGCCCGATATTCACAGTGCAGGCCGTGGCCCGATCATTCGCAGTGCAGGCGTGGCCCGTACTGACTCCGACACACACCGGTTACTCTCAGCGATAGCAGGCGTTTTGCGAAGATGGTGTACAGTGCACGATGAATGTGCAGATTTTTCAAGTATAAAGAATGGGAAAATGGTGGGTACCTGGGTGTAGAGGATGTTGTGGGGATTCTTCTGGTCGTGATGGTTTTTGAAATGGTCACCTGTGCTCGCCGGAAAATGGACTGGAAGTTGTCGGGGCTCGCTGCAATGGAGCTTCGATGCTTGGTTCTTCGCTGCGTCTGCACTGGTGGATGTCCGGGGTGTAATGGAGGCTGATGGAGACAATCTGGGGTGGTCTGAGGTGGTTCCTGGAAGAGAGAGAGTGACGTCGGTGCTGGTTGTAGTGAGAGAGAGGGAGCAGACTGCTCGGGAGAGACAGTGAGGGAAAAGACAGAGCCCGAGAGAGATGATGGTGGAAGCTGGTGTTGAAGGAGTTTGAGGGCTTGGTTGGTGTTGGCGTGGCTGGCCGAGCAAAAAAGAAGGGACTCGACGGTGGGCTTCTTCAAAATCCGAGAGGGAGAGGGAAACAAACCAGTTCCCTGATTTTTTTTGTCGAGACCGAGAGAGACAGAGGCACGGAAGGGAAAGAGGCGAGAGAAAGATGGGGACGCTGAGGTTTTGTTGAAGGTGAGATGAGGGGTGATCAGCGATGGGGAAGCAAGCCAAAAGGGTGGTCGATGGTGGCGTTTTCCTTGCGCCGATCTGGAGAGGCGACAGGAACCGGTTGACTTGGTTTGAAGGGAGGAGAGACCAGACGAGGAAGCTCTCTCCGGAGGAAGACCAGGGAAAAAAATAATAATAACAATAACAATCCAAAAATCTCCCCTCGCCCCTCATCCCTCCTGTCTTTTTATCCAACCGATATCAAACAAAGCGGTATCTTTATTTTTCTCAAAACATGGGTTTTTCATGGCTCAAGAAAAAAATGGGTAGCTCAATATCTTTGTCTTTTAACTCCAAAATCCCATGTGGATGGTTGAGAGTTTTGTCCCCAAAGTGGGGTTTTTTGAGTGGCTCAAGTTTTGTTGTTTTTGAGTATAAAGTACAGTTTGGTCCCTCAATTTATTACTCCTCTAATTGCACCCTTAATCGAACTTACATTTATGATTTTGTGCAATTGTGTCCTTGTGGAAAATTCAACGTTAACTTTATTTTTGTGCACCCTTGGTCCTTGATTTTTCTCTGTGCCATATAGTCCTCACTCGACCATAAAACTCTTAATTTGTCCAATTAGGTCCCCGATTTCGCTTAATTAGCTTAGAAAAATTTCAAATTGGTTTCGAAAATTCAAATATCCTCAATTGAGCCGAATTAAATTTAAGCATTTGATTTCTTATTGACTAAGCCTTTAATAAAATTAATTTGATCAATTTAAAGTATAATTAAGTTGTCAAGCTTAATTAAAACCTTCAATCGCACCTAAATTAATTCCGAATATAATTATATTAACCCACATTGTATCAAATCGGTCCATAAAAATATAATTATATTTTATGACTTAATTTATACTGGATTTATCTCATAATAAATTACTTTAGCTTTGGATCCGCATTTTTCATTTCAGGCACAAAAGAGTACAATCGATTTTTCGAAAAATGTTCAAAATTTTAACTTGAATTTTCTACCGACACCATCGTTCATTTTATTATATTTTTTGCTAGTTTCTGATAGTTTTGGGGCATGACCCAAAATTGGGTTACAACAATCTACAATAATATATTTCTACTGCTACAATATTTATCACACACATATTAACTCTTTCTTTAATATATCTAGGAGAGATAATATATTGTCAACATATTTTGTTTTTAAAATAAAGAGCATGTGCTCTCAACTTATTTTTAAACAACTCTTACTTTTTTAATTTTTTATTTTAGAATAAACCTGTAAATAAATTTATTAAAATAATATTTAAATAACTATTCAATTAAGCAATAGTTTTTAGAAGTATTAGATTTTTTTTATCATAATATTAACAAGTGCTTTATGATTAATTATATTTAGGTAATATGATTTTTTTTATAAGAAAGAAAATTTCAATGAGAACTGAATATTTGTTTTACAGTTTTTATTATTACTGTTTATGTGATTTTCTCATATTTTTTCTTTTTAGATTTATTTATATAGGTTATTAGAAATGGTTTCATTTTTAAATGAAAATTTCTTTTAAGGTTATAAAATTATATTTAGTTATAAACCAATGTTTTTAATAAAAGAAATATTTTTATAAAAAAAATGAATAGAAAAATAAAACAATTAATTAAAGAAACATTTTTCCTCTTTAATTCAAGTTATTAGAATCTTAATGAATATTTATTTTAATTGCATTTATTTTTTATTAGATAAACTATGTTGTTTATAAAATAAATATGTTATTGCAAAAAATTAAAGAAGCATCAATGAGAGAAGATAAATTTGAAAAAATGCTTTAAGAATTTTAATTATTGAATTTCATGAAAAATATTTATGCAAGCATATTTACGAATGTTTATCTAAAATATACTATTGACCGAATCTTTGTGCAAGCATCAGAGAGATATCTAGCAACATGCTTAACTAAGTTGCTAGAAAACGCGACGGAAATTAATAATATTCACTCTGTTTTGGTTATAAAATGTAAAATTAATAAAATAGAATTAAATTTCAGTAAAATTAATATCCTTTCTCAGTTAATCGAAAGATTTAATAATTTACACGAAATTATGTAATTAATAAAGTGAGATAATTGACAAGGAATATATATATACTAGACAATGCCTCGCGCTTGCATGAGCAGTACAATATTTTTTCAATATAAAAAATATTAATTGTGTGTATTTTTTATTATAATATAAATTTACCTAAAATAATAAATCTGTGCAGAATTTATGTCAAGTGCAAATGTTTTATAAAAATATATGAATTTAATATCGTTATAAATTTATCTGTTTAGTAGCCTCAAACGAAATAACCAGCATAAATTTATCATCATCATTAAAAAAATAAGAAAACTCGGATATCTGAATTATTAAGTTCACTGTATTAAGATTAGTTCATTTTATAATCCAATTTAAATTAAACAAAAATAAAATATAAAATTTTGAAAATACATACAATAATCAAATAAAAAAATAAGTTGTTAATTTTCTATCAACAAGAAGACGAAAACATAGATTGAAAATTCAAATAAAACATTATTGCCATTATCATTGCTATTAAAGTTAAAATTGTTACTAACATTACTGCCAAAACAATTAAAATAATTAAATTTCCATGAAAAAACAATAAAAAACAATAACTAAAATTATCATTATTATTGCATAAATAATAAAATCATAAAAATCATATAATCTAAAGAACAAATAAAGAAACAAAAAACAAAAAAACGAATAAAGGGAAAAATAAAGTAATATTACTTTTAAAATGATCACCAATATAAATTAAAATTTCAAGAAAATCTTTAAAAAAAATCAAAAGATTTTTATAAAAAAATAATCAATAAAATTATCATTATTATTGGTTCGGAAATTAGTGAACAAAAAAACATATAAGGAAAAAAAATAAAAAATAATAATAAATTGGTTCGGAGATTAGTGATAGTGTGTCCACGCTGGCCTGGACACCCCGATTATCAAAAAACAGATTTGGTCCGAGGAGTAGTGGTGCACTTAAACTCGCGCCGAAGATTGTGGTTATAAAAAAAATATATAAGTGAAAAAAAGAGCTTAAGCTGGTTGAGAGGCCATGTCTACAAAAAAATGTATAAGCGAAAGAAAAAAAAAGTATAAGCGTGAAAGCACTGTAGCAATACATATTGTTTTTAAAAAAATTCGGCCCAAGAATTAGTCATGGTGTGCTTAAGCTGGTCGGAGATCCCGATTATAAAAATATATTATAAAAAAAAAATGTACCAGCATGAAAGCATTTTAGAAAAAAAATGTGGGTCCGGAGATTGTCGTGATATGCATAAGTTGGCCTAGACACCCTGGTTATCCAAAACATTTGGATATGGAGATTAATCGTGGTGAATTTAAGTTTGGACATCCTGATTATTAAAAACCAAAAAAATATATAAGAAGAAAAAAAAATATAATAAGAAAAAATGAAAAAAAATAATAAGTAAAAAATACAAAAAAAAAGCAAAAAAAAGAGGAAAAAATGGAGGAAAAAAAAAGAAGAAAAAGAATAATTAGGAAAAAAAAGTAAAAAAAGAAGAAGAAGAAACGAAAAAAGTAGAAAAAAATAGAAAAACGCATAGGCAATAAAAAGTAAAATAAAAGAAGAGAAACTATTGAAATCTACATTGCACTCGTGCTCGAGTGCACAGTCCAACTTCCCATGTCATTTATATGTCTTATAATATACACACACTAGCTATTTACCATCGATTCACCACCACCGAATCATATTTTTTAAGAAAAATAAATAAAAATTTAATATTTTTTATTATAGATAAAATAATAAATTTATACAAAATTTTTGTGGAGCACAAGTTTCCGATAATATATATGAATATTAAATCGATGTAAAGTTATTTGTTTAACAAGTTTCAACGAAATTACTAGCATAAAATTATCATTATCATTAAAAAAACAAAAAGATTTGAATACCTGAATCATCGAATTCACTGTATTAGAATTTGTTCATTTCACTATCCAATTTAAATTAAAAAAATAATAAAATATAAATTGTGAAAACAAAATAACTAAAAAACAAAAATAAATAATTGTTTTTCTACCTATAAAGAGAAGAAAACATCATTTAAAATCCATTGCTATGTTACCATCATTATCATGACTATAACAACTAAAATTATTATCACCATTGTTGCCTAAACAATTAAAATCATTAATGCCCCAAAGAATAAAAAAACAAAATATTTTTACAAAAAGCAAGCAAGAAAACAATTAAAAAAAACAACCACTAAAATTATCATTATTATTGCCCAAACAATGAAACTATAAAATTATCTCGAAGAATAAAAAAAAATCAACAAAAAACCAAACTAAAATAAATATTATGAGCATAAAAAAAATTATTGATCCGAAGAATTGATAAAAAAAAACACTACAAAAAAGAAAAGAAAAATTAATTTGAAAAAGATCATTAACATAGAGAGTTGAACCGAATAAAAATAAAACTTCAACAAAAAATAAAACAAAAAGAATTAAAAAAAAAAACTAAAAATATAAATACTTAAATACAGACAAAAAATAAATATTGTTCCAGAAGTACCGAAAAACAAAAAGAATTAATAAAAAATAAAAAAATGATCTATCGACAGCACTTCTCCTGTTTGTATTTTCCTGTATGTAAATTTTGATCTGGGCCATTGTTCTTGCATTATCCGTCAATTTCTTAAAACAAATTGCCAGTAAAGTTGTATTTGCTCTTACAACTCTTTCTGTCATACCTCTTTTAGCCTTCTAACTACGGTAGAAAAAAACACCACATTGCTTCTTAATCTAAAATCATACCGGTCTTAAAGTCCACAGGTTCCATTTGGTGATCTGCAGAGACCAGACCGGGTTCGAAGTAAACCAACCGTTAAATTTAAGGTTTTAAAATTAGAGAGAGCAAATTCGGACAGCAGCTTCTTTGAATTTTAACTTTGCAGCCAGTTTCTGCTCATCTACAATGATTTTTGAATCCTAGAACTGTAATCAGCTCTCTGGGTCTCATGTAAACAAAAGAAAAAAACTTATCAAATAGCTGGGGCTAATCTTCTCATCCTTCCTCTAGCTATTAATTAAGTGTAAGAAAATATATATAAAGAAAAAAAAAACAGAGGACAAAAATAAACTAGACAAAATAAACCCACAAAATAAAAATAAAACAAACAATAAACATTAACCGTTTCAAGTGGGTCTCTCGATGTCCCGCGTCAAAAAAACTTGATCGCGATAAGAAACCCTAGTTTCGTTTGATCTTCAAATCTCAAATCTAAATAGTAAGTGATGTCTGGTGGTTATGTGATACAGTTAACTTGTTTGAGGAAAGTCTATGTGATGATCATAAGAGAAAATCAAGCTGCCATATATTATGCAAGGTGTTTTGAGTTCTCCGATCACACAGAAATGATCAGCTAGACTGCTTAGTGGAGGTGGTTCTTCGGATGAAGAGATGTTGGGGATCGAGAGATGAGTGGGGTTAAACTGAAAATATTTCTTTGACCTTATCCTTCTTTTTTTTTGTGCGTTTTCTTCTGGAAGCTGCATAAGTGTTCCATGCATGGCCATTTTGTCAAGTTCTGGTGAAGAAACTACATGGCCCTGGTAAATATATATATATATATATATATATTGTATTAGCCGAGGAACAATAAACTTCCTCGGAAGATAGGTTTAATAATCTGAGCTTGTAGCGGTGGATAATGCAAGTCTGATACAGATGATGATTACGGGTCTAAGGTAACTTTTCAAAATATTTTTATTTAAATATATTAAATTTTATATCTATTCTTAATATTAGAATGATGAAAAAATATGTATTAATTCTATTTCTTTTTAAGAAAAAAAAAATCTTGAAATACTATTGAACTATAAATTAAGCTGTATTTATATCAAGTCGAACATGAAAATCAACAACCTCGTCCGAATCTGCTGCCATCTCAAATTACAAAAATATCTAGATGGGTCGGCAATCTCGAGAAACCGAAGCTAAATCACTCTATAAAATGATTATTTATCGACTAACTCCTGCGGTGTCACGCCAATGGAATGACATTTCTGTACATTTGTCATTGCCCAGAGTCCATACATTTAGCTCAAAAAATCATATCAATCACTTCAAAAAATAAATATATCCAATATAATTGTAGCTACAAAAACATTTTCATATTTTCCTTAAATATACTGTAACAAAAAATATCAGGAAAATCTCGAGCATCTTGATAAGACTAGCAGGCATAACCTGAAAACCTCGAGCATCTTAATGAAGTAATTAGAGACACGCTAAAGTAAAATAGAACGCGATAAGAGATACTTTATTGCATTTCTCATACAATAAATTTCATGTGATATTTTGCATAAAGATTATTATTATCTTGTAATTAATTGCGTATATATAAACAAGTACGTAAATCAAGAACATGCACTTCAAGAGGCAAGGAAGAAAAGCTCCTTCAATTTTTGGCTGTAAACTTAATATGGATGCCATCACCAAATGAAATGATAGGAGTGCGAGATACGTCTCCTCCCTTGACCTTGGTAAACCTGGCATTAAAAACAAACCCTAATAGTTAACAAAAAAAAAATCCTGAGACAAGAATATAGTCCATGTAGTGACTGCACAAGTATGATGGCGCCTGTTGAGAGAAAAATCAACTCTACCTGAATTTGGTGACCAGGATATGAAGAAACGTCGACAAGACCAGCTTGCTATACTCTGCCCCAGCGCATTGTCTTGTGCCAGCACCGAATGGCATGAAGTTTTTGGAAATGGTAACTTGGTCAAGGTCCTGTAAGGAATCAAACAAATATGTGTACATCAATTGAAAGCAGAAATGGTGAGCGTATATATGATTATGAGAGTGAATCAGTTTTAATCCTCCCTGTGATTTTCTGGCGGTAAAATTTCTCACCTTCCACCGCCATGGGTTGAATGTAACTGGATCCTTGAATGTCTCAGGATTTAATTGAGCAGCAGGAGTAACAAGCATCACTGCCCAACCAGCTGGAACAGTGTATCCTGGAAATTTCACAAACAATTTGAACAGTTTGGAAAGAGAGCATAGAATTGTTGAGTTAAGAATTGGTTTAATTTGGTGGCAAACCTTTGACTTGGAAATCTTTCAATGCCTTTCGGAACAAACCAGGAGGGATGTTGGAAATTCTAAGCGTTTCATTGACGACCTGTGGATGATCGGCCACATATATTCCATAAGGACAAAAAATATTGTCTTACAAAAAAATTACTAATGTAAAATCACAACACAAGACAATTTTCGAGAACGTGAAAGCCAACCATTAGGGTAAAAGTCATTGATTTGTACTCTTCCCAAGTGAGGCGGGAGTTTGGATTTTCTCTTTTCCTCACAATTGCGTCATGTTCAGCCTGAAGAAACAATAATCAAGTGCGTGCGGGTGTGAGCAGGGTGGACTTTTTAATTTGGAAGCTTAATAGAAGATTGATAATTCCTGGAGCGAGTGAACACCTACTGCTAATTCCTCAACTACTCGGGTGTTCTCTGAAAGAAACTTGAATGTTAGAGTTAGAATGGTTGAAATAGATTCGAAGCTGGCAAATAAGATCCCAAACAGGAGTTGGGGGATGAAATCCACTGTCAAGAACTTCTCTGTCTCCATATCATCAATGGCTTGATCAAGAAAATCTCCCCGACGCTTTGATGGATCGTTGAGTCTCTCCATCAGTGTATCCTTTAACATTTTCAACATCTTCTCTCGGTCCTGGATCAATAGAAAGACATGTTAATTATCGATGGATATCCTTCCTCATGAGTAGAAATTAAAACAAAAATTTCAAGGGATGTCCGAGGGACTTCGTTTACCTGCATGCACTGGTGGAAGGAAGTGCCAGGGATATTCAAGGGCAATGAGATGAAACTGTTCATCATCCTTGTGTAATTATCACTGAGCTTCTCTTTTGAGTTTTCAGCATCATAACCGAATATTTTGCTCGCAGTGAAATTGAAAACCATCTACAGCCATTAAAAAAACAGGTTATAATTAATTACACAGATACATGCATTAGACTTGGAAAATGTTAATTTATACTGGTGTACCAGCTGAAAAATGGTGTACTCACAACTGAAATAACTTGTTTGACGTCAACAGGACCTTGAGTAGCCCACTTCGACAAGTTGGTGTGGAGCAGGTCTTCGATTTTAGGAAGCAATAATTCCTTCAGGCTCTCAACACCAAAGTGGTTCAAAGTTATGCCCCTCATGTATCGGTGAACTCTGCCGATAGCGTTCACCCTGGTTTCACCCTCTAGAGCGAAAAACTTGGCGAATGAATCCAAATACCATAGCTCAACCAAAGTTCCTTCATGTTGGAAGATGTACTTGTTGATTTCATTGTCAGTGGAAACAATGATAGGCCTACCAACTAAACTGGTTTTAAAGATCGGTCCATACCTGAAATAAGGAAATTAACATCATCAATAGTTGGCAGTGAAACTGAGTACGATTAAATTTAATGAATAAACTATGTTTCCTTCTCACAATTACGTACTTTTGCATCCTTTTCTTGACGAATGGATGAAGGTCTAGAGATCTTCCAGGAGCAATGAACTGAAGAGTTTCTCCGATGAGTGGCCAGCCCATGGAGCCTGGAGGGAGAACTCCATCGATTTTAGGATTCTTCCATTTCATAATCAAATGACTATAGTATATCACAACCAATGCTACAGCAACCAATCCAACTGCCCACATCCTTCTGCTCTTTCTCTCCCCCGCCCTCCTGAGGCAATGTGTCTAAGCTAGAGAGAGATAGATAAAAAAAAATGCTAGCTAGAAGTGAGGTGGTGACTGGAGAGTTGGGTTGGGTTACCACAAGCCTTAAATATAACACCAGTGTTGTAGAAAACAGCTGTACTGTAATTATGGTTTAGAGATCGATGAAAATAGACAGGCGTATAAACAGTTTTAAGAATTCACTGAGTTTTTTTACGTGGATCTCATACTCATCTCACATGGCATGAATACAAAACAATATGAGTACTATAGATAAAACTATTATTAATGAGGCCAAAAGCAACTTATTATATCATAGACGAAAGGGGGTTCTAAAGTCAGCAATGCTATTATATATTGGCCTTGAAAGCTCTCTGCATAAGTGCTCCACCGCTGAAGATATTCCATTCTCTGTACAAAACCACCGGCAGGTCCACTCGATTTCTAGCCTGCCGCTTGTTTTGACAGACGTAGCTTAGATTATGGCCACCTAAATCCGTCCTCATTGGATAATAAACAAAAGTATAATTGACCTCCGATCAAGTCTGGCTGCTGAATGATGAGCACAGACGTTGATGGGATGCTTTCTCAGGCGACGACGTAAGTTGTTGATCAGATTTTCAACTTTGGGTTTGCGTTTAGAAAAGATATTTGTGTATTATGTTCTTATTTGGTAAGTGCGGTGACTGTTTATTATAATAATAGTTAAACTATAGAAAAAGCTAATCATTGTATATCCTAATTGCGATAGTCAAGTACTATCTGGATAGATTTATTAAATCCCATTCTATTGTTGATTTGTGTTAAATAAAAAATAAAAATAAAACATATTTAACTATTAAATACATTAAATGAGTTCTTGCTATTTTTTCTGGTAATGTTTTGGAGTGTTTACAATGAATGGTGTTTTACTATACACCATCTATTAATTGCAATATTCAGAAGCTCTATTCTACATCGTTCATCAATGGTTACAACGATGTCATTCAGAGCAGTTTTTATGTGAAATGATGCCGTTTTCTAAGTAAATTTAAGCGATTTTTTCCCAAACTTTTTACCATTTTAGTCTTTAGAATTTAAGTGCTGTACACAATGATCCCTAAACTTCATTTCTACTAGATGCATGTCCCTGATTTTAGAGGGAGGAGAAAGTAAGTAGGAGAGATCAGGGAGGAGATATGACAGAGAAATCAATACAAGATTGGTTGCCTCATAGCCCTACACTTGTGTCTTGCATGTGCCCCGCGTACACTTTTCTTTTTATTCCTCCTTTTCTGATCTCTCGTTATTTATTATCTTTCAATATCAGTTTCCTTTTCTTGACACTAAAGAAGTAATCGGTAGTTGTCTATGAAGCTTTGCGCATATTGAAAAGATAAACTGTGGTGCACCTGTGGAAAACATGTTTATCGAGATCTTGTGTATCCCTGGAATTAGTCAGGCCCAGCGATCTAGATACCTTGGTTAGCTGGTTAACTTTGGCTTATCCAAAAATATTGAAAAGCTGAAATCGAAAATACAGGATTTCTGAGAGTACACAATCGCCTTGAAATGTGCTGATCAGATTGAGATTTGTAAAGATTTAAACATAGCTAACTACTTTAGACTTGGCTGGTTCTCTTTCCTTGACAGAGGTGGTTCATTTATTCCTCGTACAAACAGACAGATTTTTATTCAATCAACCTATGCGGATTCAATCACGCTTTGATGACACTTTAATATGAACACCATCGGGAAATAATAAAATTGGACTTCTAGTGATACGTCCTCCTTTCACCTTTGTCCATCTGTTACAGTAAACAGAAGCATGATCATCTTAATTAGATTCTCCCCATGGTAGGTTTGTTTTTTTCTCAAAAATAAATAAATAAATACCTGTATTTGGTGACCAGGACATGGAGAAAGGCAGCCATGTAAACTTTACTGAACTCTGCCCCAGCACATTGTCTCGTACCTCCACCAAATGGCATGAAAGACTTGGAAAGAGTAGCTTGGTCAAGATCCTGTAAGTTCAATTCAATAATACAAAAAAAAAACCCAGAAAATCAGGAATCGTTCAGAACTCTTGGAAAGACATGAATTCCCATTTTTTGTTTTTATCCTGAAAGTTCTTGATGATAAAATGGCACACCTTCCAGCGCCATGGATTGAACTTTAGTGGATCCTTGTATGTTTCAGGACTCAGGTGAACAATAGGCGTAACAAGCATTATAGTCCAGCCGGCCGGAATTGTGTATCCTGCAAGGTGATTATAAAATGCTAAATCAATCGAATCGAAGAATCAAAATTGAAAACAGATAAATTATAAATCAAGATTGCAACGAGAGATAGCATACCTTTGACGTGAATATCTTTCAAAGCCTTCCGCAATAAACCAGGTGGAATATTCATCAATCTAAGCGTTTCGTTAACGACCTGTTCATAGAAAGCACATCCATGCAAGAAACACAAATAACATTTCAATACACTAGAAGCTTAATTAGGTGGATTGATTTAACAAGTGGGATCAGGGTACTAACGCTAGATGTAAAACTCATTGTTTTGTATTCTTCCCATGTCAGTAGGGAATCCGGATTCTCTCTTTTCTTTAGAACCGCCTCATTCTCGGCCTGGAAAATAAATTACAAGTGTTAGAACATGGATTAATTTTTTTTATATAATTAATAAAATGGGATTTTTATTTTTTACTCTTCACTAAAACTACGACAGTTAATAACTCTGTGAGCTATGAAACCCAAAAATACTAAGTGATTGTCTCACACCAAATGAGTAATCTTTCAATCTGTATAAAACCTTGGCATGATTTGTTTGTTTATATAGAATTATCGTATACGTACCGTCAACTCTTCTAATACCAGAGGGTTTTCAGCAAGAAACTTGATAGCTAGTGTTAGTGTTGTTGACACGGATTCGAAGGCGGCAAATAAAATCCCAAAAGCGAGTTCAGCAATAAAATCCTCCGTCAAAAACTTCTCTGATGCCATATCATTAATGGCTTGATCAAGAAAATCTCCTGGACGTTTATCCGGAGAATTAAACCTCTCTTTCATTATATGCCTCACCATGTTTGCCATCTTCTCTTTGTCCTGGATAAATAAAGAGACGCGTGGCGATTATTTCTCGGAGAGGCAAACTTTTCCGACGAAATATCCATGATAATTTGAGTGGATGATAAACATTATAGCTTGTTAATTGATGTGCTTGAAGGCTTTCAGAGAATGAGATATAGAATTCTAACAAGTATTCTCATTACCTTCATACACTTGTGAAATGTAGTGCCAGGAATATTCAAGGGAAAGGACATGAGACTTTTGATGAAATTAGGCAAGTTTTCAATTTTCTCCCCCTTTGAGGTCTCAACATCATAACCAAATGCAACCTTCGCCGTGAAGTTGAAAATCATCTACAAAACGCCAGAAAGCCGAGTTAATCAAAAGCATAAACAACCAAAAAAAAACTGTAATTAAACATATACAATTGTCAGTATTAGTGTTAGAAAATAATATAAATCATATTATGAGGCTTCATCTAACAACTTAATTTTTTAGGTGAGATGATTATTAACATGATATCAGAGTCTTGTTGACTCACCAGTCACGAATTCGAATCTTACCACCCTTGTTTATTTGATAAAAATCATGGGCATATATGCAAGTATCAAGCCGAGAGAGCTTTCAGTTAAAGGTATATGTTAAATATAATATAAATTATATTCTAAAATTTTAACTAATAAATTAAGTTTTTAGATATAATTACTTATTCGAAAACGGTAATTACCCTTGAAATAGCTGATTTAACTTCAACAGGTCCCTGAGTGGACCAGTTGCACAGGTTGTCGTTCACTGCGACCTCAATTTGAGGAAGCATCTTTTCCCTGAGGCTCTCGCCGCCAAAGTGATTCAAAGTGATGCCTCTCAAGTATCTGTGCACACGACCAATCGCAGTAACCTTGGATTCACCTTCAAAAGCAAACAACTTGGCGAAGGAGTCCAGATACCACATCTCCACTAAATTCCCTTCCTGAGAAAAGATGTACTTGTTGACTTCGGGGTCAGCTGAGACTATGATTGGTCGTCCAACCAGATTTGTCCGAAAAATGGGCCCGTGCCTGGAAAAGGGATTGCTCAGAAACATTGAACCGCTGCCAGTCTATGTACAATTAATGAATAACCTGTTGCTTTCTATTTTCATCTTCTTGTTCTTTCCTTACCTCTTCCAGCTCCAATTTTCTCTCATGACGACTTATATGTTCAAAGAAATGATGATAAATTTCATTACTTCACAGCTTATTTAAGATGTTTCAGGAAATATTTTTGACAAACATCTCATCCGAATTAGATTAAACAACTATAAACGGACATGTTTTAAACCACACATATATTTTTCGTCGTGGTTTATATATTTTATTTCTTAAAACAATTTGAGTGGACTAAACAGCAATAAAACGAGTTGTTTTACTGAAATGAAAGTATGCATAAACCAGAAGATACACCCGACGGACAGGAAAGGCCAGCAGCCTGAAAGCCCCAAACTGGATTGGACAAAAGGAGAAGTGATATCGTAATCCAAATGAGATGTAATTCTTAGAAAAATAGCTACCACCGAATACACACGGCGTATGTCAGAGTGAGAATCAGCACAGAGAAGCTGCAATTATGATCGAAGACATGAAAGAAAACCACCAAAACTTGTATATACTTTAAATTACCTTTGGATTCGTTTCCTGACAAATGGGTGAATATCTATGGAGTTATAGCTTGGAATAAGCAACTGAATGGTCTCTCCAATGATAGGTAGACCCATAGAACCAGGAGGCAGTTGAACTCGAACTCCATTAATTTTTGGGTATCTCCATTTAATAAGCAGATGAGTGTAATATATGACACAGAATGCCACAAGGATTAGCCCGATCCCCACCATTTTGTGCCCTCTTCTCTTTATCTCTCCCTCGAAGGATAATGGAAGCGAGGACGTGTAGCAAAATTAAACACAGGTATTAGAAGAAGTGAAGGGTGAGTTGGGAAAACTCGGAGAAGGATGGTTGCTTATATAGACCTAATTAAGGGCTAGCTTGCTTACAGAATCCAGGACCCCGTTGTTTCAACAATTAAAGCAGTCTTCTCTTTTTTTTAATCGGACACGTACCTTATTTACAGCATGAAATCGACTAGCAGATGGTCTGACCCGCAACATTATTCCATGACGACTTCGCGACTTGAATCATAAAGTCTTGAAGTTGATTGTGTGCAGATTTATTTTTTATTTTATTTTTTGTATGTTCTAATATTGTTTTGATATGTTGATATTAAAAATGTTTTAATATATTTCATAAAATAAAATAAAAATAGTCTTGAAGGAAGGGTTATATATTTTTTCTTGTTATTATCTTTCATGAATTATTATGTGGGTTAAATTTATTTTCTGAAATCTATCATATAGTCGGGAACACTTGAATTAATTTTTTAAACAAAAAATAACTCAATTGTCACCATAAATTCAAATAAGATTTTATGCTTTCCACTAATTAACATCATCATCTATTGTGATTGTAAATATATTTCTGTTACAAACATTTTATTGATTGTAAATACCTGAAATCAAACACTCGGGACTATATAAATTATAGTGTAAGGTGAATAGAAATTATGTGTTTTCAAATACATCAAATAGCAGTGCAAATTCTTTATAGTGTATAGTTTAAAATTCATGGGTTAAAAAATTGAGTAAAATTGTGCTGCTTCTCTCGAAATGTTAATATTTTTTTTGGAAATCACTTGCTAACAAAAGATCATTGCCTTGTGTTGACAGATTTACTCAAATCCAGGAGCAAAATACAACACTTGAATCCACGAGTCATAGAACGATGCTCTGAAAAAAATTCTTATTCAAAATCAAGAGTGTTTGCAATGAGTGAAGGTTGCTTGTATATGTAAGTGGCCAACCCTAGATCTAATCAAACAATCACTTACAGAAATAAATGATAAATAAGAATAAAATAATAGGAGAATTCCCACTAGGTGTAAATCAAGTACTAAACTTGTGTAATTAAATTATTCATGATAAAATTAAAAATACCATACGACTTATTTAAACCTAAAGACGTGATATAAGTTGGCAGTAGACTAACACGTTAAGTGTTTGGATGCAACATGTTACAAGATCATCATATATAATTAATTTTCAATTAAATTAATTTTCAATTAAATTAATTTATATATATATATATATATATATATATATTTCCCTTTGCTAATATCAAATATAATTTTTTTAAAAATATATTATTTTAATATATTTTTAAATAAAAAATACTTTTAAAAACAATTTTAACACGTTCTCCAACCTACCAGCGATTTCACAGCTTGAAATCCAAACATATCGTCCATATGTTAATATCACATCACATGTTAGTATCCATTCTTGTAACAAATGGAAAGAAGAAAATGGAATTGCAGAGAGAATGTTTTCTCTGTTGTGTATTTATGATTCAGCCAATCTAAATATATACAGTTTACAAGGAATATTCTAGCTAACTTTTATCCCATGCAGAAATGGTGCTACACTTTATGTACAGTCCTTTACAAAAGTAATTAAAGAATAAAATGACAGAGTAACAGAATTCAAGTAATTTTGTTATCCTTCTTTGTGGTGACGTGGTTTGGTGATGAATCATCCTCTAATACCCCCCCCCCTCCCCCGCAAGATAGATGGAGAGTAAAGATTTACGAAACCCATCTTGGATAAATGAAAGTGCAGAACAGAGGATGAGAGAGCCTTAGTCATGATATCAGCAAGCTGAAGTGAGTTGGAGACATAATGGGTGCAAGTATGGCCAGCCTGTATCTAGTCCCGAATAAGATGACAATCGAGTTCAATGTGTTTAGTCCGCTCATGGAAGACAGGATTTGCCGCAATATGGATAGAAACTTGGTTGTCACAATGTAACAAAATTGGTTGTGGATGGGAGACATGAAGAGCAGACAAAATGTATCGCAACCAAGAAAGTTCAGTGCAAGTGACTGCCATGGAACGATATTTAGCCTCTGCCGAAGATTTGGAGACTACAGATTGTTTCTTAGATTTCCATGAGATTAATGAAGAGCCAAGAAAAATGCAGTAACCACTAACAGATCGTCTCGTATCTAGGCAAGAAGCCCAATCAGAATCGCAATAGGCTTCAAGTTGTAAAGATGAAGAACTGGAAAATAAAAGGTCTTGACCTGGCGCACCCTTAAGGTAACAAAGAACTTTGTGAGCTGCCTGTAAATGTGCATCAGTAGGATTAACCATGAATTGACTCAAATTGTTGACACTATAACAAATATCAGGCCGAGAAACTGTGAGGTAGAGGAGTCTTCTAATAAGACGTCTGTAAATGCTGGGATCAGCTAAGGGAGTGCCTGTGGTCTGGGTGAGATTCAGATTTTGTTGCATTGGAACCTTAGCAGGGGTGCTGCCTAAAGTTCCAGAATCTGCAAGGATATCCAACGTGTATTTCTTTTGACAAACATAGATTCCCTGGGAGGATCTTGCAACTTCTATGCCGAGAAAGTAGCGTAAAGGGCCAAGGTCTTTAATCTAAAAATGTTTGTGGAAAATATATTTCAATTCCTGCACAGCATGCATGTCACTACTGGAAACCAGTATGTCGTCGACATACACAAGAACAACAACAAAAATGCCATTAAGGTCACGGGTAAAAAGGCTATAATCAGCCTTGGATTGAGAGAAACCTGCAGCAAGAAGAACATTAGAAATTTTGGAATA
Organism: Salix exigua; assembly: GCA_032356905.1. Lineage (NCBI taxonomy): Eukaryota > Viridiplantae > Streptophyta > Magnoliopsida > Malpighiales > Salicaceae > Salix > Salix exigua. Next base: position 6,831,504 of record CM063596.1, read on the forward strand.
ACATTGCCTTGAAGCTTGTTTAAGACCATACAAGCTTTTCAGCAATTTATAGACTTGAGTAGGGGAGCCCTTGGAGTAGCCAGGAGGTTTATTCATGTAGATATCTTCATTCAAATCCCCATGCAAAAACGCATTATTTACATCGAATTGATGTAAATGCTAGCCTTTAACAGATGCAATGGCTAAGAGGCACCTGACAGTAACCAACTTGGCCACAAGAGAAAATGTCTCCTGATAATCCACTCCCTCAAGTTGGGTGAAGCCACGAGCCACAAGTCTTGCTTTAAGACGTTCACCACTCCCATCATAATTATACTTGATCTTATAAATGAATTTGCAATCAATAGGAACTTTACCAGGAGGTAAATCTGTAAGCAACCATGTGTTATTTGCCTCCAAGGCTTCTAGTTCATTTGCCATGGCTTTGCACCAACCAGGATCCTTAAGAGCTTGCTTATAAGTTTTAGGTTCAATATGAGTGGAAATAGTAGTGGAAAAGGCTTTATAAGTCGGAGAAAAAGTCGGTAAGAAATAGTATGATGAAGTGGAAAAGCTATACCTGATGGAGAACTTAACAACTTGTTCAACGGTGGAATGGGGGGAGTAAGAGCAACCTGTTGACAGTGGTAATCCTGCAAGTATTCAGGAGCACGTCGAGTTCTGGTTGACCTGCGAGAAGGAGATTCTAAAAAAGAAGAGGGCAAGGGAGTGGGAGGAAGAGTAGGTGAAGAAGGGGAAGTCAGTGGCAGGGGAGGTGGGGAAGGAGGAGAAGCGGGAGGGGAAGGAAAGGGGAGTGGGGAATTAGTAAGAATTGGAGATGGAGTAACAATGGGAGGTGTTGGTGGAGTAGGAATAGAAGGAGAAGGTGAGATAGATTTGGAATAATGAGGGTGAAAAGGAAACACAAATTCATGAAAATGAACATCACGGGACAAGAACATTTGGGTAGTCTGGAGATCAAGTAGTTTGTATGCTTTTACTCCAAAAGGGTGGCCTAAAAACACACATGCACGTCCTCTCAGATCAAACTTCTTATGTCCATGGCACAAGGTAGAGGCATAAGCAAGGCAGCCAAAAACTCTCAAGTGTTTGTATTTAGGAGGAGTTTGAAATAGATATTCATATGGTGTTTGTTATGAAGAAGAGGGGTAGGGGTTCTATTGATGAGGTAGGTGGCCGTAAGGACACAATCAATCCAATAATGGGGGGGGGGAAGATGCGATTGAAACATGAAAGCACGAGCAATGTTCATGATGTGTTGGTGTTTTCTCTGAACTCTACCATTTTGTTGGGGTGTTTCGACACAACTCTTTTGGTGGATGATACCCTTATTGTTAAAGAAATTTGTCATATGAAACTCAGCACCATTATCAGTGCGAATGGTTTTGATTTTAGTGTGAAATTGAGTTTCAATTAAATTGTAAAAGGCCATAAAACAAGACCTGGTATCAGATTTATTCCTAAGCATATAAACCCATGTTGTCCGAGAGTGATCATCAACAATGGTAAGGGAGAAACGTGAACCATCCACTACAACAACTGAATTGGGACCCCATATATCACAGTGAACAAGATTGAAATTATGTATAGTAGAATGTGTAGAATTTGAAAATGAAAAACGTCGTTGTTTGGTTAAAGGGCAAATTGAACATGGAATTTGATTCTGAAATGTGTGAGTAGGAGTGACAATAGGATCTGTAATTAAAGCTAGTCTAAAAAGGGAAATGTGTCCTAAACGAAAATGTCATAAATCACACAGTGGGTTAGTGTGAGTAGTGGAAGCAGAAAAAGAAGAAAATGGAAGGCTGAGACGAGGCAATGCATCAACCAGAGCAGAAGGTGACACCCGAGACCTGAGGAGGTGATACAGACCAGTTCGAACTTCACCCATCCCAATCATTGTCCATGAAGTTAAGTCCTGAAAGAAACAAAAAGTGGATAGAAAAATGAGACAGCAAGAATGATGTTGAGTAAGTTGTTTGGCAGACAGTAAGTTGAAATTAAAAGATGGCACACACAAAACATGGTGTAAGGTGAGATGCTTAGATAATCTTACAGCACCAATATGAGTAACTGGAACAGCTTGGCCATTTGGAAGTGTAACGCGATAGGAAACAGTGGCTGTTATGGATGTAAACAGAGAAGTGCAACAGGTCATATGATCTGTAGCCCCAGTGTCAATGATCCAAGGTGATTCGAGTGTGTGAGGAGATGGTTGTGTGCGTATATTTAAGCAAGTATGCATACCAGAAACACGAGAGTCGCTAACAGGAGGGTTGGGAGTAGAGGAAGATGAAGGTGTAATAGGAAATGAAGTCATGGCTGAACTAGTCTCCTTAGAGTGCAAAAGAGAGAGTAATTGTTGATATTGATTCCTTGTAAGCATCATAGATTCAGATGAGTCCTCTGCATGATCATTATCTGTGTGTTCCTGGTATTGAGTGACAGTGGCTGCAATACTCTTACTAGTATTTCTGGTATGGAGTTTATGACCAGGGGGTAGCCATGCAATTTATAGCATTTGTCTGCAACATGACCAGTCATATTGCAATGAGTGCATCATGAGGGATCAGCATTTCCAACTTGAAACAATTTTCGAGAGAATGGTCAGGAAGCTTACAATAAGAACAGTACGGGTGATTAGTTTTTTGGGAAGTGGATTTAGAGAAAGTTTTGCTAGAGGTAAAGGTTGGTTTGGCCATCATAGCCATAAGATCAGGGGTTTTAGCAACAGGAATCATCAAATGTTGTCTCTCTTGTTGTTGGATCATGGAAAACACACGATTAAGGGGTGGGAGAGGATCAAGTAGCATAATCTGATCTCTACTGTTTGAGTATGCATCAGATAAATCCATAAGAAATTGAATGACACAATCACGGTCATAACGATCATGCAGGACTTTTAATTTTCCACATGAACAATCAGGAAGAGGGTCATAGATAGCAAGTTCATCCCATAATATTTTGAGGTGACCAAAATAGGTACTGATATTGTCTTGATTCTGAGACAAGCTGGCTAGATCACGTTTTAGTTGGAAAATTTGAGGACCATTTTGGTGAGTGAAACGATCTCTGAGTTCTAACCACAACACTCTTAAATCATCAACTAAAACAAGACTAGATTTAACTGAAGGACTTACAGACTCGCAGACCATGAGACAACTAAATCATTGCATCTTTCCCGGACTTCAAAAGAGGGTCCGAGACATCGGTGGGTTTAGGCAACATACCATTAACAAATCCAATTTTGTTCTTCGCGCGAAGGGCTCTAGAAATTGCACGGACCAACCGACATAATTATCGGTGGTTAAGAGCTCGTAAACAAGAGCAGAGAGTCGGGTTATCACCATTTTCAATTCAAAAGGGTTGAATGGATCAGAAAAATCAAGGTATTTGTTTGTGGGAATAGTATCATTGAAAGACCGGAATCGGTTTCTTTAGGAGCGTTGGCCATTGATCGGTCGCTCCGATACCATGTAACAAATGAAAAGAAAAATGGAATTGCAGAGAGAATGTTTTCTCTGTTGTGTATTTAATGATTTAGCCACTCTAAATATATACAGTTTACAAGGAATATTCTAGCTAGCCTTTTGTTCCACACGTAAACGGTGCTGCACTTTATGTACAAGTACTTTACAAAAGGAATAAAAGAATAAAATGACAGAGTAACAAAATTCATGTAATTTTGCTATCCTTCTCGTGATGAATCATCCTCTAATAATTCTATCTCGATTTTAGAAATAATGTTTATAAATCATGAATTTGTCACGTTAGTTGATTAAAAAAAAAACAGAAGCTCGACAAGAATCATTTGCATTCAAGTGATGTTCATTGTTCGTATGATCCTTAGCGTGAATAATAAATCATAGATTTCACCAAATAATTTGGACCTCTTTCCAAGACTCGTACATATTCAAAATTTGTTAACTGACGAGGTCTTTATTTAGTTACATAATAACTATGATAATATTTTAGTACGATGAGAAATCCGTCTCTTTGTCTCTCTTCTCTTGATGGCAGCTATGATATTCTTAAACATTTTTACATGGCTGCGTGCATGCATGCATGCATGCCTGCTTGGACCTGATGACTGTTGAGGTATTTTTCGAAGGACCTTCCACGTAATTGTTCATTATTTTCTTACGCAAGCACGTAGATTATCCTGATTGCTTGGACCTGATGACTGTTGAGGTATTTTTCGAAGGACCTTCCACGTAATTGTTCATTATTTTCTTACGCAAGCACGTATACTATTTTTTCTTGGTCAAATTCGCACACCAGTGGGCGCTAGCCGCAATCGAAGGCTGTTCTTGAGTCCTTCAGCCGACGCTAGCTAGACACCCTCTGCTGGGATCATTATTACTATTACTATTACTATTACTATCTCCAATTTAAAAGTGCGCATGCATCCATGCCGCCTAATACTTCTAAAAAAATATTTTAATTTAATTGGATCGGATTTGTGTTCCACGTGCAACTAACATGCAGCACATGTATCTAACGTGGTCCTAAGAAAAAAATCAACGGGAGATGTGCTTTGCGTCAAAATGTTCTAGGTATAATTCCTTCGTGTCTTTATTTTATCACATGTTTTATAATTAAATTAACCATTCGACCTACTTATTTAAAGGAAATATTTTCAGTTCACAAAACTTAGCTTGTAAAACATTTCATAAAAAAACGATTAATTTATAGTATTATGGGGTGAATATGAGGAACATAAATGTTAGAAATGTGATGGAGAGTGATTTTTTCCTATAATAATGGAGTGATTACCTGATATTATTAGAGATAGGATTCAAACATAGAAATAGATTATTTTTTTTTTGATATTTGGATTCGTTTAATTGACGCTATAAAGGGTGAAATTGAAGGAATTAAGAGTTTGAAGAGTCATATGAGGACTGTTGATTTTCCTTAATATTTTGAACCAGAGAAGCTGCCCGATCGAGCGATCATGTTAGCAGAATTGGTTCAACCAAATCATAGCCCAAATGACCTCCTCCGAATCTCACTGGTTTGTTCAGCTTCCATCGACCCTCGATGCTCCTCTGACAAAAAGAAAACCCATCTTCAGCAGGCCAACAATGGCAGGACTGTTGGTGTTTTCTTTTCGTCAAACGCGGAGCAGATTTGATCAGCTGCAGTTATCTCCATTCAAAGGTTTTGTTTGAGAGGAATTCTTACAGCACACGATTGCCCTTTTTCAAAATATTGGTCAATCACCAACTTTAAGAAACATCTTGTGCATCTCCTTTTTCATTTTTCCAGATGACATTTGAGCCGTTGATTTGTTGCAGGGTTACAAGATTGAACAGAAACACCTGCAGAGAAAAATTAGCGATCCCCTCTGCATTTTCACCCTTTTTTCTAGTGAACTTCAGGGCTTTGTTTGCCCTAACGTTGTTGATCTCTAGACACTCTGACAATAGCCTACACTCTTGTATTAAAAACTCGATCATGGCCCTTCTGCATTGGTTTATCTCTAGACACTCTGACAATAGCCTGCATCTTTCCATGCTGCAGATTTTTTTGTGATTTAAATTAATAGATATTGCTTTGATATATAAATTGATTAATACGTTAAGAGATTGTTTCCATGGTTTACAGGATAAACCTATATATGTAGTAAGAATCTAAAATGTGTTGGATTTTAATTGTAGACCTTATTTGCTCACACCCACAACAACAATATGGATTTACAGTGTATTTTTTAATATTTTATTCTGGTTCTTGAAATTTAATCTTTAACAATTTAATTCTAGTTAAAGATAATTCAGTCAATTTAACAACAATAAAGTCTTAGTCACGTGGGCTATTAAGACAAGCCCATGCCTGGGCACTGACAAGATACTTTTATTATTAGCATTAATGGTATAACTAATTTTTTATTTGAAAACATATTGAAATCAGAAAAGCGCACGAGTTCCTGAAACAGTCACACAGGTGCATTCCAACTCCAAAAGAAATCGTATGTGGTGGCATCATGCTCTTCATCTGTTTTGGCATGATGGCTTCGCAGCCCCTGTTCAGACTCGGGCCAACTGGTTGTTCAACGAACCTGTGTTATATCATCCCCTTAATTTGTTTTGTTGTACAATAAAATCCTCAGATTCAACAAAATGCTTCAGGATCGTCACAAGTAATAAACCCAAATTTCACAGCTGAAGATCTAGGGGTAAACAAGTTCAATCTATCTTCGCCGGAGTAATCAATGCCATCAAGATTGGATTTGCTGTGAAAAAATTCCTGACCCTGCTCTTACTTTCACAAATGCCAAGGGAATTTGTTGGTGAAAAAACCAGGCACTGAGAGATTCTATGACGCTATAGATTTCCTCTTATTGAAGGTATAAACACCCAGCACCCATGCAGTAATAAACCCAGCAATTCATGCAGAGATGAAGAATCAAATATCAGCACAAATCATGGGAACCAATCAAGGTTATCAAAATCGAGATTTTGACATGAATCGGAAAGGGCTCCGGAAAATCGGATCGTAAAATCATAAGATTGTACCCAATTTTTTCCGTACAAAAATCGTAAAATCACAGCTAAAATTGTGTAGGTAGAAAAATCGTAAAATCGTAAGTAAAATATTTCCGAATATAATATAACATAATTATAGCCATAAAACTTCATTATTTAAGGTTCATGCATGATTCAAAATAATTGAAAAATACATTACAAAACAATTATGTCCATAGAATTTTATTAGGTAAAAATTAACAAACTAAAAATAAATATTTTGTTGATGTGATATATAAATTTATTAATGTTATTTATTATCTTAAATTAATAGGATTTTTTAAACTATTTTTATGCTAATTATTATTATTATTATTATAAACCCCAAATTATTATTATTATTACCCCTCCAAGTATAAACCTACTTTTATTATTATTATTATTATTAATATTAATATTAATTTATATAACCCCCAGAAACCTACCTTCTTTTTTTATTATTATTATTATAATAACTAAGTATAAAAGTCACTCCCCCAGTAACATAACCCTAAATCCCAATTTCCTTCTCCCACCCAGCCAGCCAACCCTGATCTCCTCTTCTCTATTTTCTTTTCTTCCTCCTCATCCTCTTCTCCTTTACTCTTTTCCTTCTCATCTTCTTCTCCATTTTTTTTCTTGGTTTCGTTTGAAATTTTGAATTAACTTTGAACTGGGGCATAATGAAAAACCCGGATTGTAAAATCGGACCGATCCGGTCCGATTTTACGAGTCAATCCGATTTTGACCGGTTTCGATTTTCCGGTTTTTAAATCAGTTTTAAAAATAAATAAATAAAATACTTTGTAGATTTAAAATCACTTTGTAGATTTAAATTATGGATATTTTTGGAATTAAAAAAACTGAATCAAAATCCTCTGGCGGGGATGGGCTTGTCCAAATTTCTCCCATTGAATATCCATCGAGTATGATCTACTTTTCAAAATCTGATGATGCCTTCGAAATCTTTCGATGCCATCATGATATTCCATGGGCGCCGCCCGTTGGATCTTTTCGGTGAATTTACAAGACAAGACAATGAAAGAAAAAATGGGAGAAATCATCCACCAAGACACCATCTACTCCGTAACTGGATCATCGTGTCAATACTATTATTCTCTCTTTCATGTACATAATAATTGAAGAAAGCATAGGCTCAGTAAAAGATATGAACATCTCCAGGTGATCTTATAAAGCCAGGGAGAGAGGACAGATCTCGAATTTGATTCCTGTGCCGCTGCTTGGCATGGAGAAGGATATGATTTGAATCGAGAGTGGATCTTTAGAGCTGGACGAGCAAAACTAATATAGATAGGGAGAAAAAAATGCATAAATTGAGTGATTCTTCTTTGAGGATTTAAGCAGAAAATAAATCGCGGTGAAGAACAGGGGTGGACATGAATGGTTTATCCAAGCTCATAGTCACACCCGCTTTAGTTTCCATGTTAACTTTTGATCCATCTGGGCCATCTCCACCAACAACCTTCCAATCAAAGCACTGAACCATAGCTGTAACACTGGAATTGATCAAGCTTGACGACATGTTGGTCCCAGGGCACATTCTCCTTCCCCCGCCGAAAGGAACGTAAATCTGTAGGTTTTGGCCCTTGGCGTTGTCTTCTTCCTTCATGAACCTCTCTGGAATGAAATCGTTGGGGTTGTCCCATATCTTCGGGTCCCTCATGATAGAGTATGCGTTCATTATCATTGTAATTCCTTTGGGTATATCATATCCTGCGAGCTTGCAATTCTCACGGCATACTCTGTCGAACAAAGGAACTGGTGGATGTAGTCTCATTGCTTCCTTAACACAAGCTTGGAAATATGGCAGGTTTGGGATATCTGCTTCATCCACAAGTCTCTCTGTCCCGACAACTGAATCTATCTCCTCCCTCAGCTTCTTGTATGCTGCAGGATGGTTGACAAGCTCCCCTAGTATCCACAGTATGGCATCTGCTGTGGTGCTGGTACCTCCGGTGAACAGATCCTGAGAGAAGACAAGTTTTTAAGAGACTTACTTTTATGTTTTTTAGAAAGAAAGTAGCGATTTCATTAAAATGCACACATCCAGAGTTCTAAGATATTTATTCAAGATAATTACGTCTTGACTATTCATCCTAAAGTATAATTACAAGATACAGGGATTAATTAATGAAGGAGGGAAAGGGATGAGAAAGCAATTACCAGAAAGAAAGTCTTCATTTGCTTCCTGGTTAGCCTTATTTCAGCATTTTCATCGTGATACACTTCCAGAAGAATATCCATCAAGTCTTTATTCTCAATGTTTGGACCTTCTCTCTTTGCCTTCTCCTCATGCTCTAACAAGACGTTTTCAAACAATTCATCGTACCTTTTAGGCACATCAGCAATTTTCTTTCTCAAGTACCAGATACCTATCCTTTTCAAGGGACCAAACAGGTTACACACAGCAAGCTTTGCGGCCAGATCAAAGGATTCACTCACCAGCTCTCTACACTTCTCAGCCTGATTATCTTCCCCTGAACACCTCGCGCTCATAATCATCCTGCAAGTACCGTTGTTCGCTACTGTTAATACCTCAGCACTCAAATCTGCGACCTGATTTTTTTTACTTATCTCCAACATTTTACTCAAAAACCTCACAACTTCTTCGCGTCTGACGTTCTTTAGCTTCTTCATCTGGCTGGTCCCCAACAATTCTGTCATGCAAATTTTCTTCATGAATTTCCAGTAATCCCCGTATGGGGCATTGAAAAAGCTTGTTGAGCTTCCAAATAGTAAATTATCCTCGAAAGGGGATTTTATTCTGGAGGCAAAATGGACATCTTGTGCCCTGAAGATTTCTGTAGCCACCGGAGCTGAAGAGACGAGGACAGCAGGATATGTGAGCAAACGGAGATAGAGGATAGGACCATATTTATTGTTGAGAGCATGGAATCCTTTGTATGCTACAGGGGTTAGTAAATGGAGGTGGCCGATCAAAGGAAGTGCGGGGGGGCTTGGAGGGGGGCAATAACCGGCAGGTTTCTTGCCGGTTATCTTGAAGATGTATTGAAGGAAGACTGTGATAATCCAGAGGATGAAGAAGCCCAGAACATATTGGATGACAGTCATGATGGCAATTCGGCTTTAGAGAGCGAAAGCTGACTTGCGATGGGTGAATATATGTTTTGAACGGAGTTCTCCTGCTTTTATAACGTATCTCTCACTATGTTTCATTTCAAGGGTTGAATCCTGTTCTCATGAATTAATTAAAATAGAAAGAAAATAAAGCAGTCATCAATATTGATTAGTTGCAATTTTGTTTAAAAAGTAGGAGCTTTGTAATTTGTGATGGTCAAGGCATACTTTCCGTGAATCAGTAAGAGATGATTTTTTTTAAAAAAAATATTTTTTTATTCAGTTTAAAGATTTTATGTTTACTTTTTTATTAGGCTTTTCTAGTTTTTTTATTTAAAAATAATATTTTGTTTGTATTTTTTTATATTGTTATTAGGGTTTTTAATTTATATATATAAAAGAGTATTTGACACTACGTTATAAAAATTCATTTAAAAAATTCAAATATTTTTGTTTCATTATAAATTAAAAATAGTGTTTTTAGATCATTTTTCATATATTAATGTCAAAAATAATTTATAAAAAAATATTAACAAAAAATATTTTCAAAAATAACTTCAAACACACTACACAAAAGATTATAATAGATTATTATCAATGATGGGTTTGATGAGATTATTATATATCAACTTTCTAAGGATTTTTAATGATGGTGAAGGATGGTTTCCAAATTAGGAAATTCTACCCCATAAACATTACGTTAGATACATGTTCATGGTGGAGAAAGATGATTTCTAATCAAGGTTTTGGAGTCGATGATGGAATTTTTTTCAATTTAGGGAGACTATGTTCATGTCTGGATTTTCTTAGTTATTTTTATTTCATCTTTGATTTTTTTATTTTTTATTTTTCTATTCAATATTAATAAACTTTTTCTAATTTTTCTATTTAAAAGAAATAGTTTCTTTCTTCTTATTTAATATTATTGAGATTCTTTCTTCTTTTCATAAAAAAATGGTGTAATAATCTTTCGATAAGAAAACTTAGATAAATAAAAAATCAAATATTTTAAAAATATCCTGATGGTTAAGGTTTCTTGATCTTTAAAGATCTTGTTTATTTTCTAGCAAGCATGCATGCTAAAAAAAAAATCTCAAACGCGTATCCATTGAAAAATGCAATGCAATTATTTTCTTTGAATTTTATTAGTAGTAAACAGAAGAAGTCTTGCCCTCTTCTTCCTGTCACTTTTACTTGCGTGAGATAATACAACTATTTAAAGCATGATTGAGATTGAAATACAAGTTATTTCTTTTAAAATAATTGTTAAAAAATATTTATTTTTAATAAAATAAAGTTTTTAAAACATGATTTGTAGCTAACCCATTAAGCAGTTAATTTTTTTTTAAATATTATTTTAATATATTTTTAAATAAAAATCTCAATCATTATCGCCCGTCACTGTTCCAAGTTCAACATCCACTCAAATTTCCATGTTACTGGTCTACAGCTGAGATTTGAAACTCCATTCCATGGCCTCCCTTTTTTTTTCTTTGACTGTATCATCCCCGCTGCTGAAAGTGGAATACCTCTTTCGTGGAATTTTTTGATGCCGTGGATGAAAATTTGTCCGAGGTCCACTATAGGCTATAAATTTGTCAGTTTACTCTCTTTTTTGTCTTAATTGCACCTGGCTTTTCATCATGATCGTAGAGTTGTGGGGCATATGGTTTTTATTGCATGAAGCTGTTGTGGTTAACAAGATGACGCTTGTTTTTGTATTTTAATAATAATTTTTTAAGAAAAAAATTATTTCAATTTACTTCTTCATGTTTTTATTGATTTGATACGCTATATTAAATATAAAAATTAAAAAATATTTTAAAAAAAAACTAATAAACCAAAAAGCTATCATTAATGTAGCAGTGGCTTCGTGTCAATCGCGGCAACTTAGTGGGTTTTGACTCCTGGAAATCCAGTCCTGACGCAACGCAGGACAAATTCAACATTAAGATCTTTTGAAAAGGCAGCCTGACCAACGTCGATGTCGTCGATTGATTGGAGCATAAAATGTTTATTTCTTAATTAATCTAAGACCGAGCAAGGCTGCAATGGGTAAATTCTTTCTGAATTCTTAGTGTTATTGTCACATTTGGCTTGCTTTGAATCACATATACATATACATATATGTGTGTGTATCGATCCTGACTACGATATAGAATATTTGTAATGTAAACTCATTGAATAGAATATGGAATAGCGTAGAAGTAAGACCGTGTAAACTGACTGACTACGACGAAACGATGGGTAAAGCCATTATTAGAGAATTGAGATGTAAAGAGGCGGAGATGGAATGACAGGGTGGGGCTGCTCCTATTTTTTTATGACGTGACAGATTTTCTATTGAAAATTCATAAGATTAAGGATACTTTCTGTCCAAATAAAAATGGGCTGCAGAATCTTATTGTTTTTATGATTTAAAGTTGTTTTTTTAAATAATAATATATTTTTATATTTTTTATTTTAAATTATTTTTTTAGATATTTTAATATATCAATGTCAAGACTTTAAATCTTGTTATGAAAAAAATATTTTTTTCAACTGTTAGCTTGATTTTAAAAGCCCAACAGTAATTCTAGGCTCTTCATCTCAATTGCCTAGGCATGTTGGGCTACAAGCCCATGTTTATGGACTCTTTTTGGTTATTTTTTCAAGGTTTAGTATAAATTAAAAAAAATATTGATCATGAATTCATAATTCGGATCACAAGTTAATAAGCTGTTAGATAATGAGATTCAACCTTTGTCTCTAGTTATAATCAATTTTGTGCTATTTGATAATGGAAAAAAAAGATTAAATTATTATGAGTCTCATAACAAAAATCAATCGAAATTGTTTTTCTTGATAGGCGAAAGATTCATGTGTTTTCCTGCATTTCAATTTACTGTGTGAAGTCACTAAAATAACTGCTTCTTCGTGATCGCGAACCCTCCTCCTCCTTCAACATGATGAACCAGAAGCTTCAATGTGAAAGAAAGAAGACGATGGCACAACTAGAGCTAAGAGGAAAAAGACGATGGCACAACCATAGACCAACAACCAAACTTGGCGACAGAAGATCCCCATAAGCTCTCTCTCTCTCTCGGTTGCAACTTTCTTTCTCCTAAACAGTAGCCATGGATGCAACCCTCTCCCTCCTCAGCAGTCACTAGCGAACACTTCTAGCTGCCCCTTAGGCATTGTCAATCTCTCCTCTTCACTGTTAGTACCTGCACTGTATAGTCTTCTCCCATGGTGTCGTCGAACATCCGCAACTGCACCACCAGCAACATCAACCTTCCAATGTTGTCGCCGACCACCACAATCCATCCTTTACGATGCACCACTCTAGGAAGAACCACTTCAACCTCCTCTACCCGTTGGTATCGGAAGCTGAGCCTCTCGTCATCGGCGGTCATGTTACTGTTCACATGAACAGTAACTACGTGAATTAATTCACGATGAACGATGCAATGCACCATTTTGTGTTTTAAATGTTAACTACTGGGTTGGGCCGGACCTCTCTCAGCCCCGCCCAAGTCCAACAAAGTTGGGTATTTTTTGCCCACCTTAGCTGGGTCGGGCCATTTAGTTGGGTCAAGCCTAGTTTGATTTTGTTTTTTTAAATTATATCTAAAAATAAAATTAAAAAAGTGTAGATAGAAGCCTCAAATTTTCCAGCAGTCCGGACGTTGAAGTCAGAATGACGCGAAACTCACCCAACTAATGCGTTTCAGTGTGACCGTCAATAGTCAACACCTTTATTGTTGTTGCATGCACTTTTTTAGCTGAATTATGTCATTTAGGCCCCCAAATCATTGTTTTTTTTTCCATTTTAAAAAAGTTTTGTTTTAGCCATAATTCTTGATTGCTAAGTCTGAATTGACTTTCGTCAATTCCTGCTTGCTCAAGATTTCTAGTAGTTTTAATTTTTGCAATTATCTCAATTTTGGTATTTTTTTTAATAAGTATCACGTTTCTTGCCCAACAAGGATTGGGCTAGGGTTTTCGTTGTAAATATCATTGTAAGCTTTTATGGACGGGTACTGAATTATTCAATGAAATTTCAAACTTTCTAGAGAGTTTCTTTTGTTTCTGGGAATCCCATAATATTATGCAGAATAGTGATGTTGGTCGTATTCTTTTATATTTTTTGTTGCGCCACTTGATCAAATAGCAAGGGATCGCAGAGGCATTCACATAACATTTTAATTCGTGATGAAATTAAAAGTGGTTTAATGAGAAAATAAAAATAAATATCTAATTTACTTGAATTATTAATTACATTTCATTGTTATGATTATTAATCTACAATATTTAAAAAAACTCTCACTATATACATGTGTGTTTTTTAAAATAATTTCATAAGTTGAAAGCAATATGAAAAAATGATAACCAAACACATGAAATTGCTTTTTTTTCAACCTCAAACTCAACCAAAGTTTTAGCCAAACATTTAAATTTCAATTATGAACCACAATTTAAAGTGTTTTTAATGAAACTATTTTTTTAAAACTTCAACCACAAAAGCAAAAGTAATACTAAACACACCCTAAGTCGCAATAACTGAGCTATTATTTTCTTTTGATATTTCATTAAAGTCATAATATTGAGTTTTTTTTGATATATTTATATATTAATAATTTTTAAATTTATGTTTCAATTAATATCTCTTATCTTCTTTTTTTTCCAGATTCAGTATTGATATAATTTTTTTGATAGTATCGTGCACATTTAATTTTTAAAAATTGTTATTATTCATCTTTTTTTGTATACAAGAACTTTATTTACAAAAATAAAAAAAAATTATTTTCATATAATATTTATAATATGTGCAACCTTACACAATTTTTTTCATTGATTTATTTAATCATTTTAATATGCGTTTTTTTAATATCATTTGATTGAGTAAAATATTAATTTTAATAAGCAAATTTGGTAAATACAACTAAATAAATATTCTCTTGCAAAATTAAATATTTTGATATATATATATATATTTATATGTCTTATGATATTTCTAATTTTATTTTAGAAATCATTAATATTTTTTTCATTTATTAACTTACATAGTTCTCGATGTATTTAATTACATGTACGTGTAAACTTTTCAATTTACATTTAAAATTCTTCCATGTATAAAAATACTTGAAAAATTCTGTATATATATAATTTTTTTATAGAGAAAATATTTGACCCATGAGAGTAAATAACTTAAGGTTTGCTTGATAGTAAGTCTTAAGAATGTTTTTGAAGAAAAAAATATTTATTTTAAAATTTTAATTTAATATATTAATATTTAAAAAATAATAACATATTTTCAAATAATAAACAACTATACTTCCCAACAACCCTAATAAATTGTGTGCTTCCCCAAACTTCTTAGGCGTCTATCTTTGACCTGATCCACCACGAACTTCATTTTGCTTTTATTGATATAAGTTTCGCTGGTTAGATAACAATCTGACTTTGGTGTTTAGCTAATCATATTGGAATATTTAAATGCTGCGATGTTAGTCAATGGCCATTAATGTGATGACATTAATGGCAGAAAATAACAGCATGCAGAATTCTGACTTCTGTTTTGCACCAAATCATAAATAAGCAGCAAGGATTGCCAAA
The DNA here is from genome assembly GCA_032356905.1 of Salix exigua. Lineage (NCBI taxonomy): Eukaryota > Viridiplantae > Streptophyta > Magnoliopsida > Malpighiales > Salicaceae > Salix > Salix exigua. The sequence goes on from CM063596.1 coordinate 6,846,710, forward strand.
AACTATTGAAGGTGGGCTTGCAATTAACAGAGATGAAGCGACAACAATGGAAGCACAAACGCGTAATTAACTTAGATGGCCCTTAATTTTTCTGCTTAATTATATTTAACAGGAGTATTAATGGGTTGAAATGAACCACAGGAAGACATAGAAGTGGATGAGCCATGCTCGTAGTCACCCCTGACGTAACTTCCATGTAAGCCTTTGCCATATATTCAGCTCCATCAAGCTTCCATGGCGGCAACAGTAGGATTAATCAAACTGAAGGCCAAGTTTACACCAGGGCACTTTCTCCTTCCCCCGCCAAGGGACCGAAAATTGAGGACTTGCCCCTTTCTTGGGCTTGGCCAACAAGAACCTCTCAGGATAGAAGTACTCGTCACGGAATGCGCATTGACCACTGCCAGAGTTTCTTTCGGTACATTAAATCCTCCGAATTTACAATCTTCACGGCTGAATCTAGTAATTACAGGAGCTGGTGGGTGTAGTCTAAGTGTTTCTTTCACAACAGCTTGCAGATAATGGAGACCTGGGATGTCTGAATCTTCTTCCAGTCTATTTCTTCATGAATCTCCATACGGGGCATGAAAAAAACTTGAGGTTCCAAATAGTATACTCTCCTCGGAAGGATATTTTGGTTTGTATGCAAAATTGAGATCGGCCATTGAAGCGGATGAGACAAGAAGGACAGGGAAGGCGCCAAGACGAAGATAGAGAAAAGGACCTGCAGGTTGGGCAGGTATTTATATGCTGCTGGGCTTAGGTGATAAACCTATACACAAAAGTGGTTGAACTTCGCGGACTGCTCAAGCAGCAACTGGTTGAAGTTCATCTAACATGAACACATGACATGAATGGAACGAAATAAAAATATTTGCCATCTGTTTCCAATTTTTTGAGTAATTTTATGCTAACCAGGAGTTTCTTTCTTCTTTTTTTTTCAAAGTGGTCGCAATAGAATACCACTAGCTGTTTTTATTTCTCAGCGAAATACTACACAGTCAAACATGTGTAGTAATCAATTTATTTACAGGATTCAAGGAACTTCAATTAGTCACGTCCATCCAAGACCTCGATGAAAGGCCACTGACCTTTTTTATCCGATGGCCCTTTCCGGGTGCCAAGAGGGCAGGTAGGGTTCTGCAAAAACAAAACATGACAACTGACATGGTTGGAAAAGGGGTAATGACGTCGTATCAACAAACAAATCCAATAACAGTAACTCAAAGGTGAATCACATTGAAAGACTATGTCTATGTTTTTTATTAAAATATATATTAAAATAATTTATTTTTATTTTTAAAAAATTATTTTTAATATCAATATATAAAAATAATAAAAGTCAAAAGCTATTTCACTCATTGACAATAATTATCATACCTCACTTAATATCTAGTAAAATACATTAAAATAATATATTTTTAATACTATCATATCAAAACGATTTAAAAATATAAAAATCATAATTTAAAATATATATTTTTTAAAATATTTTCAAAAAACAAAAACAAACTAGTTTTAACTCATGTTTGACGTTTTTGTTTTATTACGGTTAAGAACAACCTAAACTAAATAATGGAGGTAATTTGATATAATTTCCTGAAAATAAATAAATAAAAAATCTTGAAACATGTTTATTATTAAGAAATATGATATTGATGATTGATATGATAGAATGATGTGAGTGGTATATTTTAAAAATTAAAAATTAAAAACCCCCTTTTGTAATTTATAAAAATTACTTATAGAAAAATATACAAAGCAACACATCACATTTCAATTTTTCTCTTATAAAAAACACAAAAAATATAAGCAATACGTAACGACCTGGAAAAAAAACACTTCTTCAAGAGTACAAAGCCCAAGCCCAGTAAAATTGGGCCCTTACAAAGCAAAGCAATTAAAATAAAAAAGGAGAAATTTCGCCGCCTCTCAGCCACTTCCTGTGTTGTTAGCCCTCCTGCTAAAACCTCAGCTTCGCTCCTTCTCTCTCTAAAACCCTTCTCTCCCTCTCTCTCTCTACATTTCTACTATCATATATATGCACACACTCAACGACAACAATATACCTGCGCGTGTACCTGCTTGTTGATATAGAGCTACGACTCGTTCAAGCTTTCTTCATAACTTAATTGGTAATAGTAATCAATAAAGTTTGAGTCTTTCTGTGTTTTGGTTCATTTCCTTTGCATTTTGCTTGTTTTTCCACGAACCCCTTCTCTTATATCCTCTCCCCTTTCTTTCTCTAATTGGTCGTGATTTGTTTATATTTTGTGTGTAGAATTAGTGTTTATAGAGCAAGGTTTTGATTTCTGGTTACCGAATTTGATTATTTTAATTCTTAATGTAACCTGAAATCTGTTGTATGTTGTAAGGGATGTGAATTAATTGATTTTTATGTTTATCAATATGGGGGGGGGGGGGGGATTGTGGCGTTTCTTAAAATCTCTCAAAGGGATTTGATGCCACAGGATTAAAGTTTGTTTACGAGTGTCTGTTGCTTCTGCGATAGTTCTCAAGGGTTGCTTTAGTTCGTTTTAATGATTGAAACTTGAAAGTTCCTTTTGGCTTTTAGATAAACGTTTGGAAACCGATCGAGTGCATAAGTAAGTGGGGCAATATTGAAAGTCTCACAACACTGCTTTCTAAATGAAATATGCATTCATGTATGCCAGAGTACTTACAGAAGCTCGCACACAGACATATCACTGAATGATTGCATTCTCCTGTGTGAATTCTGATTCTTAGATTTATCGCTGAACTGGATAGTTTGTTTTTGAAAGCTAGTAAGCCTTGTCAAGTTTTTGACTCAGGAGGTGAGAATGGCTGGGAAATCTAATAAAGGGAGGAACCGGAGAGGATCCAATAGCACGACAAATTCTTCAGAGCCAACAGCTTCGTCTACCGCTCCTGTGAAAGATGACATAACTGCTTCTGAAGCTGCTTCAGAAGTTGGTGTAGCTATTGTTAATGGAGCACCAGCTGGGGGTGAATCCACTAATGGCACCTCGGAGATACAGGAGTCTGAAACAGCAAGTTCTACGAGTGAAGCAAAGCAAGGTTGCCTTCATGATAGTTATTTTTTGCTTTCCACCAACATCATGGTTTTGTAACATTACTATTTATGTGCCCACCCAACTTAGTAAAACAATCATGCCAATCATTTGTTGAACTTGAACTTATTTAAATGCTGCATCACCGGTTTGTAATCTGTCTCTTTTTTTTTGTCACACCTCGCATGTTGTGTTTTTCTTTTGAGCGCAGGTGATCTTCATCTCTACCCTGTCTCTGTCAAAACACAAAGCAACGAGAAGCTTGAGTTACAAGTGAGCTATCTTATTCATTAAAATAATGTTACTGTTTGGCAATTTCATCGGGAATGACACTTGTGCATTTGATTTACCTTCAAAGTACATTTTTTTCTGTCCCCATTCAGCAACACAAGTTTTTTTTCCTCAACAAATCAATTACCTCTAGTTTTAAATATGCTCTTCTCTTGGCAAGCTGTTTGCTTATTCATGTCAATCAAATGATAAATAATAAACAATCGCAGTTGAACCCAGGAGATTCCATCATGGATGTAAGACAATTCCTTCTCGATGCTCCCGAAACATGTTTCTTTACATGCTATGACTTGTTGCTGCACACAAAGGATGGTTCAGCTCTTCAAGTAGAAGATTATAATGAAATATCTGAAGTAGCTGACATTACTTCTGGTGGTTGCTCCTTGGAGATGGTTGCCGGTCTGTTAGCACTACTTGCTCTTTTGGTAGTAGAGATCCATTTATGGACACTTCTAACATGGAAACTTTATTGGCAGCACCTTATGATGATAGATCGATCAGGGCTCATGTTCACCGCACGAGAGAATTGCTTTCACTCTCTACACTTCATGCTTCATTATCAACGTCCCTTGCTTTAGAGTATGAAAAAACACAAAACAAAGCTCTAGGTTCAGGTGGCTTGTGATATTCATCCTACAATCATTCTCCTTCAATTATTCATGAAGTAATTTCTAACACTTCATTTAATTTCAAAGGTGTTCTTACAATGCATTTCACTTTAATGTAGATACCGGAAAAACCGAGGTCCCTGAGCTTGAAGGGATGGGATTTATGGAGGATGTTGCAGGCTCGGTTGGTGAACTGTTGTCATTCCCAACAAAGGAGATTACGTGCGTGGACAATATTATATTTTCATCCTTCAATCCTCCCCCGAGCCATAGAAGGTTTGGCCCTATCACTCTTTCTCCTCTTTGAATATTGTGCAAAAAAATTGACATTTCCCTTGAAATGTGTTTTGGCAAAATAATATTTTCTTGGTTGCCTCTCCAGGCTCGTTGGGGATTTGATTTATTTGGATGTAGTAACATTGGAGGGTAACAAATGCTGTATAACTGGAACCACAAAGATATTCTATGTCAATTCAAGCACAGGGAATGTCCTTGACCCAAGGCCAAGTAAAGCTACATCCGAAGCAACTACCCTTGTTGGACTCCTGCAGAAAATCAGTCCCAAGTTCAAAAAAGGTACGTGATTGTGATCGAGAATTTATGGTTTATTGAGGCTTGAAGTAGATTTCTTAGTGCTGATTTTTGAATGATATGTTTCCCCATGTGTTTATGTTTTGAAGCTCTTCGTGAAATTTTGGAGCATAAGGGCTCTGCACACCCTTTTGAAAATGTTCAAACTCTCCTGCCACCATGTTCTTGGCTAGGATTATACCCAGTTCCTGGTAAGTGAAACTTTGTATATTCATGCAATTTAGTCCTCTTGAAGTTGTGAAACCTTGCTGTGTTAACTTGAATGAACTCTTTTTTCTTGCAATTTCGAGAGTAAATCAACTCAATGTATTTTGGCTTCTTCGCGATCAGGCCTGAGCTGTAATTCTTATTTTGATTTGATTATTGTTTTGTTTCTCACTCTCAAACTCGTCTAATTCCATCCACGCTTCAAACTCTTCCTTCATTTATTTCATTCTTTTGCTCATTTAACAACGTGGTCCACTCATCATAGGTACCAGGGAGGTTTATGTCAATATTTTTCAAGTGAAGTAACTTTACAGAATGTTTATTTCTCTAAGCTGTGAATTATAATCTATATCTCATCATTTCTGGTGACAAATCTGGAATTCAAGCTGTAGTTTTGATGAGGCATCTGATTTGGGAGTTTTTTTTGTGTGTGTGTTGGGGGGGTTGTTATGGTGGTGTAGCTGAAAAGATTGTAACTAGAGAAGAGAGAGATGAAAAGAGGCAATTGAAGAGAAAATTTTAAGGAAGAAATGGAGTTTGAGGAGAACAAAGCTTTTCTTCAGAGTCTGATCAGTTTTCACCCACTCGGGAGCCATCCTGTTTTTCATTTACAAGTCTTTTCAAGCTTAACAGAAATAACAACCAAAAGGAATCAGATAAAATCAACCTTGCCCTGTATCTCCTCACACGTCAGTCTTTATTTTTTATTCCTACCATAATTTTTAGATAATGCTTATTTTAACAGTCCCATGCAATTTCCTCTTCTTTCATGCCTGAAATGTAAGAATAATTTGTTACAACTAATTGATTGTTCTGGAATAGTTTTGTTTTGAGAAGATAATTAGAACTTCATTTAGTGGTAAAATTTTATAATAAATATATAGACATGTGCTAATAAAATGAAGAACAAAACTAAGAAAAGGGTTTTTAAGTACCATTTCAAGACACTGTAGCATGCTATACCATGGCAGAAATATGCACCTCCATATGAATTAGCTACTATCCATAAAAATGACAAATCTGTGGAACTTGGAGGTTCTTTTGACGTTTCACCCATATGAGATTCATGTTTATTTGTCAGATCACAGACGTGATGCGGCCAGAGCGGAGGATGCACTGACTCTTTCATATGGTAGTGAGCTGATTGGCATGCAAAGAGATTGGAATGAGGAGTTGCAATCCTGTCGGGAGTTTCCCCATTCAACTCCTCAGGAAAGGTATATTTGTTGTCCGTGCTTGCAACTTTATAAGATTATGCATGTTGGGTGCTGTTTTGTTTCTTCAATGTACAATTCCTTAATATTATTTCATCGCCTATCCCTTATCAGTAATGTTTTGTTGCAGGATTTTGCGTGATAGGGCTCTCTACAAAGTGACTTCAGACTTTGTTGATGCAGCAACTAAAGGTGCTATTGGAGTTATCAACAGATGTATTCCACCCATAAATCCAACTGATCCAGAGTGCTTTCATATGTTAGTGGGACCTTTAAAAATTCTGATTTTTATTCTGTCCTTATGAGAAGTCGATGCTAGTTTTCTTTGGTTGAGCATTGCATGATATAATTCTGCATCGTTTTTTTTGAATGATTATGGGCTATGCTTGACAAAATGCTCTTTCTTTGAGAGGTTTGTGATCATCATTAAACCTGTTCTTGTTTATTCTTATTCTAGGTATGTTCACAACAATATATTCTTCAGTTTTGCTGTGGACGTGGACCTTGAACTGCTCTCCAAGAAATGTAATTCAGATACTAGTGCAAAGATGGAGAACACTAACTCTTCAATTAATTCATCTGAAAAGGTCACCAGCGATGGGCATGGGGATGGTGGAATTGCTAATGGGGTGAAATCTGATGGATCGACCATTGAAGTGGTGGAGTTGCATCCCAAGTCATCTTCTGAGCCACAGTTGGCTGAGAGTGAACAAGCTACATATGCTTCGGCAAATAATGATCTGAAAGGCACCAAAGCCTACCAGGAAGCTGATGTCCCTGGTTTATATAATCTTGCCATGGCCATAATTGATTACAGGGGTCACAGAGTGGTAGCCCAGGTTTGTATCATATATGTGATTCTCTCTCACACTCACAACCACATATACAGAAACACAAACTAGCATGTGATGCATTATTCTAACATGCATGTGTCTAGTTGTCATTGATTTTTTTTTTTAAAAGGATGCTATTTTAGGCCAATTGCCCCTTTTGTTATTGACAAAATTGGCCTTCTCCTTTTTATTGGCCAGCATAAGTTATTATATAACTTGTTTGTCAAAAATAATTGTTTATCTCTGATCTTAGGGGAAAAGAGAACAGTATTGCAAATCCTATTCCATGCTATGTTCCCTATTGCATTGAGCTTCTTGTCTCACTTGACAGCCAGTTGTCTTTTTGTTATTCCTGTCTTTTCTTTCTTAGACTTCTTTTTAATGTTTTTGCACATGTTATCATCCCACTCTTTTGAATTTTTGTTGTAGAGTGTCTTACCTGGCATTCTTCAAGGGGATAAATCAGACTCTCTTCTGTATGGTTCTGTTGATAATGGGAAGAAAATATGCTGGGATGAAGATTTTCATTCTAAGGTGAGAAGGAATTTAAGTTATCATGTTATGGATTGATGGTGATGCATCATTAATTGAGAATATCTTGTATTCAAGGTAGATAGTTTTGTTAATGCTAGTTAATATCAGCATCAGTATGTTCTTTGATGTGTACATGAGACACTTGTTTGCTAAGTACTGATCTATGTGTGTCTCAGGTAGTTGAAGCTGCGAAACGCCTTCATCTAAAGGAACACACTGTCCAAGATGGATCCGGGAATGCTTTCAAATTAGCTGCTCCAGTAGAATGCAAGGGCATCGTGGGTAGTGATGACAGGTGAGGTGATTGCTTTATTGGGTTATTATCTTTGTGAATTCTCGTCACTTCTATCACATTGTAGTGCCTTCTCTTTGTTATCTCTATTGCCTTTGTTTGTTATAGTATACCTAGCTTGAGATTTAGATGTTAACTGACATCAGTCTGAGAACTGCTTTACTTGACTGCTGATCCTTCTGAAGTTGTGCTCTTTTCTCACTAAAACATGAAATGTAAATCAAAGAAATAAACCAGCATCTGCATTACTGTATGCTTCTGTATATTTAATAAACTTTCATCATCAAACAGCTGTTGGTGTGGAGTTAGGCAGTATCCCATAGTATTTAATCTTTTTATGCCATTCTTCACCATGTTATTACATGTGTCTTTTGTTTCTTCTATTCAGGCATTATCTACTAGACTTGATGAGAGCAACTCCTCGTGATGCAAACTATACCGGACCTGGCTCGCGGTTTTGCATATTGAGACCAGAATTAATTTCTGCCTTCTGTCAGGTATGTTCTTGTGGACAAAATTATGTTATCTTTAGCTTATTTGCTCATGTTCTTTTCTTTTCTTTTTATTGGAGAAGGCTGAAGCTGTGGCAAGATTGAAGAGTAGACCAAAATCCGAGGGAGGGGTGGCTGCAGATTCTACAGAAGTTGCTGCTGGTGATGAGCAAGTTAAACCTGAGGAAGCTGCAACATCAATCAACGATCAAGTAAGCCTTGTTTTTTAACCTTTTTCTCACTTCTGGCTAAGCTAGCATAAATTGCACTCCATGAGGTTCATGGGATTGAAAAGTGTGCACGTGTGGAGTAATGTGGAGGGTTCCTGTGCAATTGAAATGTTTGTTTTTATTATGGTTCTAAATGCTGCAACATGGCACAGCTGTGCCTGAGTGTGGACATTATCCTATTATATCTGAAGCAATACATGGTTACAGTAATATGTTCAAATAGGTAACATGTGGTTACTGATTTCTTAGGAGGGCAAGTGTAAACTAAATTTTGCAATAAATGTCTAGTGTGATTTATTGTGATATGTATATGAACATCCCACAATTGTGTGGAATCATTTGAATCATGTGGCTCTTTGCATTGGTCACAGGATATTGCTAAAGAAGGGAAAGCTAACACTGTAGAAGAAAGTGCTCCTGCTCCTGCTAGAACCTCTGAATCCTGTGAAGAAATACTTTTTAACCCTAATGTCTTTACCGAGTTCAAGTTGTCTGGAGATCCGGAGGTGAACATCTATCCTTTCACTTTTCTTTTTGTAAATCTCATTAATGTATCCATTTGAATTTGCTTGGTTTCTGATTAGTGAACAAATATCTTGGGTACCAATTGTGGCCTAAAAGCTGTTGTGGTAGCCACAGTAACACCAACCAGCTAGGAGTTCATAGTTCTATTTTCACTGTCATTTATCAGGAGATTGCAGCAGATGAAGAAAATGTGAAGAAAGTGGGTTCATATCTTGCAAATACTGTGGTTCCAAAGTTCACCCAAGATCTTTGCACACTTGAAGTCTCACCCATGGATGGACAGACTCTTACCGAAGCACTACATGCTCATGGAATTAATGTTCGCTACATGGGAAAGGTAGCGTATATGTTTATTTAATGCTCTCTGGCAATTCAGGCGCTAAGATTCCAACTCAAAGTTATCTTGTTAACTGACAAGTTTTGTAGTTCAACTTTAATTAGTGATCATGGAAGTCACTCGTCTATTATTTAATATATGTTCTGTGGGTAGCATTTGACACAAATTGATGATTTCTTCAGGTAGCCGAAGGGATAAAACACTTACCTCATCTATGGGATCTTTGTTCCAATGAGATTGTTGTCCGGTCTGCAAAGCACATCCTCAAGGTGATCAGCTTTAACTGACCTCCTTAAATGCCAATTTGCTTTGGAAATTTCTTGCTGTTCCTTGTTCTATTTTTCTAATAACTTTTGAAGGTCTTTAAATTAATACAATGCCTATTACATGTGCATGTTGGCAGCATTTCTCTTGTATCTTGGCAAATGGGATTCCCAGTTTTCTTAGAGAGGCATTTATAGTTCTCTGAAAGGTTTTTAGGATATTATTGTTCCAGTTAATCACTAGTTAGATGATATCTGAAACTTCTATTCATGGAATTATTTGGTCAGTCCAGGTCAGGCATGATACCTGCAAACCTGTTTGGGACCGAAGTAGCTTTGGCCATTGTTTTCTAATGAATTATATTTGCACCCGCTCATTAATTGGCAACAAATCTTTGATGCAAATTGTGGAACAATGCTACATATACTGAAGACCACAACCTGAATTCGTTTTAAAAAAAACAGCTATTACACGAATATATTGACAGCATTTTCTGTTGTGGCCTGGCAAATGGCCTGCGCAGTTTTTACTTGGAGAGCATTTTTGTAGTTCTTTGAAGTATTTTTTAAAGGATAATATTGTTCCATTTAATCACTAGAAATTATTTGGCCAGTCCAGCTCAGGCATCTAACCTTCAAGTGATTAAGTTGCATGTGCAAACCTGTTTGGGACTGAAGTAGCTTGGGCACAATCTTTTCTAATGAATTATATTTCTGTCAGCTAATTAATTGGCAATAGATCTTTGATGTGAATTGTGGAACAATGCTACATGCACTGAAGAACACAACCTGAATGCATTCCAAAAAGAATACCAACTATTAGATCAATGGAGGGTTCACTGACTTATTGGTTGAATTTTCTCATGACTCCAATTTGAGGATCTCTGGTAGACTGGGCTTATTCTTAATTGCATCTCATTTGATAGTTAAATTTAACTTCCCTTTTCTAGATATGGGGATTGATGGCTGTTTTGGTTCTATCAATTTTATTATACATGGCAAGTGCAACCAGCTATTATTGTGTAATCAGAATAAGAAATTTTGAATTTTTATTGGCATTTGCAGAGGATGCTCAATATGAAAAAAGTGTGAGTGCACACACAGACAAATAATTTGTCCTTTTGACTTTTGCTTCTGTTACTAAGTAGTTGTGTTTCTCCCATGATTTTTCTGGTGATGCAGGATCTTCTAAGGGATACCGATGATAATGATCTAGGCCCAGCAATCTCACATTTTTTCAACTGCTTCTTTGGAAGTTGTCAAGCTGTTGGCACAAAAGTTTCAGCTAATGGTCTGCACTCAAGAGCAACAAAGAAAGTATGTGCACAAAAGATTAATACTCATGGTTTTTTGGTTACTGTATCAGCCACTTCTTAAGTTCCCGTGTGCTATGTTATCTACTCTGACCATACCATGTCTCAAATTTGATAGGTCAAATCTCACAGGGAGAGGAAGAGTTGTGTCTAAAAGTTGAAATATTTTTGATGTTATAGATACTCTCTCTCATCAATGTTTAATTGACCGGTTTCTTATTTTGAAACACTTACAGGAACAATCTGGCAACCAGTCTTCAGGAAAATCCTCTAGGGGACAAACAAGGTGGAAAGGAGCATCTGCAAGAAAGAACCAATCCTCGTATATGAATGTTAGCTCAGAAATTCTATGGTCTGACATTCAGGAACTTGCAGCGCTCAAATATCAGGTATCTCTTATCATTACAAGGGGTATATGCACTACAGGAATAATCAGAGATTCTCTGGAAGTTGAACTAGTCCATTTTATTTCATTGCTTTCTATTTGCCGTAGGGGAAACATTTCTGCTGCATCATGTATATGAGGACCCTTATTCTATTGCCTCTGTGCTTAGATAATACATAGCATATCCTGAATCTAATGCTCTCCTGTGTGTAGTTTGAGTTACCAGAGGATGCGAGGTCACATGTGAAGAAAGTCTCAGTTATTCGGAATCTTTGCCAAAAGGTCAGCTTCAGTTTGTATCTCATCCATTTATATTGATATTACTGTATTTGCATTTTTTGGAGTTTTCACAATGATTGATTTTTGGTAAATGTCTCTCATCCTGTACTGCCTGGAACAGTGTTTTTTTTAGTAGTATATGTCCAGCAGTGGCCATAAATACCTGCGCTGTTTTTTTCCTCTACCAATCTGACCATTGTTTCCTTTCTACTGTTTTCTTGAAAAATAAATAAAAAAGAGCTCGTGTTTGCCTTTTTGGATGCTAATTGTAATTATATTCTGGTAGTTCAGAATGGACCAATGAATTTCTTTTTGGCTCGTGGATGACATTCTAAATGGTTAATAATTTGTTTTCCTGGTTCCAATAACAGATGGGCATTACCATTGCAGCTCGCAAATATGATCTCAATGCTGCAATGCCATTCCAACTGTCAGATATCTTGAATATCCAACCCGTGGTAAAACATTCGGTTCCTCTATGTTCAGAAGCTAAGGATATTGTGGAAACTGGAAAGGTTCAACTAGCTGAGGTATGTCCTGGACATGACTCAGTAGTGATCTTGCATAATCATACCATGTTGATCATTAAGAATTAAAATTTGACTGGATAATATTTCTTTTAGGACAGGTTATAGGTTTCAGCTTCAAATTTTATTTTTGGTAACACGTATTTGAATTGGAGTATCATTCATGGGTAGCACTATTTTCAAGTAGAATAGCCTTTCACGTTGGCAAGTTGCAAGTCTATCATATGATCTTTGACTTTGTTGAATGTAAAAACATGTTTGAGTAAATGCTGTGTTTCTTGAACTACATCAGATGGTCATTAAGTACTGTTGCTTTCTTTTTCTTCAGGGGATGCTTAGTGAAGCCTACACGTCATTTTCTGAGGCATTTTCCATTCTCCAACAGGCATGTCATTCTTTTTTTCTTCAGTCAGTTAGGAAGTGTCTGCGATACATATCTTGACCATTTTGTATCTTGTTTTAGGTGACTGGTCCGATGCATCGGGAGGTTGCCAACTGTTGTCGGTAGGCATCGTAACTCAATAACCCAACTAGGCTGAGTTTCTGATTCTGTTTCCTAGGAACATGTAAAATTATGCTTAATTTAACTACTCCGGGTATAAATTTAAACTGCAATGTCATCTGCAACAATTTGACCAGCTTCAACTAATTTTTCTGGTTATACCATGGTTCTCTGATAATTTCATTTGCACTTGACCTCAAATTTTCAGGTACCTGGCCATGGTTTTGTATCATGCTGGTGATATGGCTGGAGCAATCATCCAACAGCACAAGGAGTTGATCATAAATGAACGTTGCCTGGGATTAGACCACCCAGATACTGCCCACAGGCATTATTTCCTTGTCATTGTGTCCTTGATATCAAAAGAGTTTTTGAAAAAAAAATGAAATTTTTTGTTTTTAGTTTTTACTATAAATTATTTTTTTGGGTGTTTTTAGATCATTTTCATGTCCTTGATATAAAAAATGGTTTTTAAAAAATAAAACAACATTGTTTTGATGCATTTCTAAACGACATACACTCTTAAAAGCAACCTCAACCACTCTCCCAAACAGGCACTAAGTTTGTTTTCTTTGGTGGTGTTATCTTCCTAAATTCTCTGAAAATTGAGATATCTTTGTTTCAATTGCTGCAATTAACAGATGGCAACCTGTTTAAAACTTAGAGGTTGAATTGCTGGCTCACTGTGTTTTTTGCAATTATGCAGTTATGGAAATATGGCTCTCTTTTACCATGGACTAAACCAAACAGAACTTGCACTGCGACATATGTCTCGTGCGCTGCTCTTACTGAGTTTGTCTTCTGGGCCAGACCACCCTGATGTGGCCGCAACCTTCATTAATGTTGCAATGATGTACCAGGACATTGGAAAGATGAATACAGCTCTTCGCTATTTGCAAGAGGCCTTGAAAAAGAATGAGAGGCTTTTAGGAGAGGAGCATATTCAAACTGCTGTATGCTACCATGCTCTTGCAATTGCATTTAATTGTATGGGCGCCTTCAAGCTATCACACCAGGCATGTTTTTGCATAGCATTTCTTTAGTATTAATTTATTCTGCTACAAAGGAAGTATACATGGCTGAACTAGCTTTTTCTTGTGCACAGCATGAGAAGAAAACCTATGACATACTTGTCAAACAGCTTGGTGAGGAGGACTCAAGGACTCGAGACTCCCAAAATTGGATGAAGACATTTAAGATGCGAGAACTGCAGGTTGATGCATAGTGTTACAAAAATGTTATTTCATTTTTCTGTTTCTGAAGTTCACTGAATTTCTAATTTTTTTTACTGATGAATGAACAGAAGCAGAAAGGTCAGGCATTGAATGCGGCTTCTGCTCAAAAGGCGATAGATATATTGAAGGCAAGTATTAATAACTTTTTTCTTTGATTTAATCTGATAAGATAGTTGATATATGGATATGGGCATTTTGTCATTCTGTGCTTGTGGAAATGGTCCCCCATACCATTGCAGGACATTAAGCATGCCCAGTGGTTGTGCTGAAAAACATAGTGCATTCTTTTATCATTCTTTGTTTTTCCGATTCATCTCTATTTACACAAATAAATTTAATTAACTAGATGTAACTCTGTAAATATGGCATTCCCAAGTAAGTGTTGAAGTCTCTATGTAACTGTCTGCTGGTGTCTATTGATGATCGGAATTTCTGACATTGATTTGTGTGGCAGGCTAATCCTGACCTGTTGCATGCGTTCCAAGCTGCTGCTGTTGCTGGAGGATCTGGATCTGGGAGTTCCAGCGGTTCCATGAACAAATCCCTTAATGCAGCAATTGTTGGTGAAACACTTCCTCGGGGAAGGGGGGTAGATGAACGAGCCGCTCGTGCAGCAGAAGAAGTTAGGAAGAAAGCAGCTGCTAGGGGGCTGTTGATTCGTCCAAATGGTGTTCCTGTTCAAGCTTTGCCACCTCTCACGCAGCTCCTCAACATCATTAATTCAGGGGCAACTCCAGATACAGTCAACAGCGAGGAAGCAGCAGGTGGAATGAAGGAAACTAATGGACAATCTTCTAATGACTCAGTAGATACTCAAAAAGACCAAACATCAGGGAGAGATCAGGCTCCTGTTGGATTGGGAAAGGGCTTGGCATCATTAGATGCCAAGAAACAGAAAGCCAAAGCCAAAGTCGCAGCTTAAAGTTCCGAGACAAAGATTGGATTGATTGGCAGGCCTTCTTGCCATTTGTGGGAGAGGCAACATTTCGTAATGAATTTCAGTGGTGACCAGCAATCTGCTGCTCTTAAGAGACAGGAGGTACTGAGGTGTTCCGAAGACACCATCTGTTTTGCTCAATTTTCCCAATAATCAAGCTCATTAATATTTTCGAGGTATACCGTGAGGTGCAAGATAAATGATCGGTGACATTTTCTTATCAGGGCACACTAAATAAATTGGTGATTAATTTTCCAGCCAGTTTGTTTTGTAACTTCAACTCAAAATTAGTTGTATTTTTTTTGTAGTTTTTTTTTTTCATTTAGCTCTCGAGTCTTTTTATTATTATTATTTTAAATTTATGCTGTTTTCAATGGTGGCCTGCTATTGGCTCAACTGTTTTGCAAGTGATAAGGGATTGTTACTGATTTTTCCCATGTCAGTGAAATATTATTTTTTTTTGCTTTATTAGCCCTTCAATGGAAATTAACAGAGGCCATTGCTGTTTGCTGCACTGAAATGTTGCCAGAAAATCGCCTGCAACTATTTATTTATTTATTTATTTATTTATTTATTTATCATATATATAGTTTGTTTCATAAATACTGTAACTTTTCCCAGAATTTTGAAACTTAAGATCATCTAAAGTTCAAAAATTATCAAGCTCCATTATGCTTGAGAAAATTCCTTGCTAAATTTCTCTGGGATTATTTTTAAAATATGTTGGACGACATTATCCTTCTCAACTTATCATATGATAAAATACTATTGAGAAAATAAGAAAAAAAACCCAAAGCGCTGTGGATTTGGTCAACTGGACACAAGTTTTCTTGCAAAATCGATAGCATGTGAGTTCTAGATGTAAGATGAAATAATAATAATAATAATAAATTAATTAATTAATACGACCATATAATATAAAATAAAATAAAATAAATAATATAACCTTGTAGAGTGGACTCACAAGAGATGAATTCATCTGGTTGGCGCCTGACTTGAACATAATATCTGGCTTCGTTGCTGAAACGATCTTCTTGCGCTACAATGCAACAAGCAAAAGATGCTGGAGTGCTGTCATGCTCGGACCTTCCAGCTAGAGCTGTGCCAAACGTGGTGGTTTGATGAACCCGTCGCAAACTATCGGAGGCAAATATGCGACGACCACTGAGGAAAGCCAACAGCTGGTTCTTCGCTGTTCCTCCAGAATTCTTTCCTTCCTAGGCTTAGATCTGATGATTGATTATAGAGAAAGGAACGCGAACAGTTGAGAAAATCTGAGCAAATTATCGGAAAATAAAGTAAGAAAATGATAATAGCTAGAGTTTCCTTTTCAAAATGCAATCTCTCTTCAAATCTTAAAACATACTGTTAAAGTTCTCTAGGGTTTTCATTTACAATTTTTTAACTGTTTTTCAAATGAATAAAAACCAATAAATGTTACTTTTATATACATATACTTAATCTCATATGTTTAATTCATAAATATAACCTTTTTATGATAATTTTTAAATTGAATGGAAAAAAATAAATAGATTATCAAGTATTAAATACCAAATATACTATTTCATATATTTTACTACCGTTTTTTCCGGTGAGATTGTGCTTCATTCTCAACAAATAAACATTTTTTTGTTTTTATTAAAAAAAAAGGAGAAAAGGGAAGGAAAAAAGAGGAGCTTTTCTGTAACAGGAAAAAATAGCCTTCATTTTCTCAAGACTAACAGTCAGAACAAAGGAGTTTCTATCACAGATAAGTAAATGGGAAGTAAAAAATACTCTCGAGTCTCGGCTTCAAAAGGTCAACGATGTTACCATGCAGAATATAAATCAGCAAATATTTCCACAAGATTGACATCAATTTAATGAAATGCTGGATCCATATGTGTACCCACATAACAATCATTGCAGCAATTCATCCAAAAAAACAAAAATCAACCACAGTATAGTTATATACAAAACTAAGCTATTGAAATTGAAAGCGATCATTTTGTCTCAGATGGGGTAGGATGCAATGGTTGATTTGATGTGGTGGGGGGAATGTAACCTTCCAGAAGAAAAAAGAAGAGGTCAGATACATCTCAACATTTCTCCTACAAAACTCTGAAACAGGTCGGTTATTACAATTGATCTTTTTCCTATTCTTTATCGTTCTCTTTTGTTGAATACTCTTCTTCTAAACAATAATATGGGATGATCACAAGAACAAAAATAGTGCCCCGGCCTCACCCAGATGCTCCAGCCGCACGTTTGTCATATTCACCTTGTTCTTCTTTGGCAAACTCCTCAATTAATTCTCGCTGTCTTGGGGTCAATGTTCTGTAGCAAACGTTTTAGTGAGGCATTGTCTATAACACAAGGAACTACCCCGCCAAATAGATGGCTATATTTACAATATATTGTGTTGTCCGTATGAACCCTTTGTGGATTATGGGCAAAATACAATGGCATGAGATAATCAACCAGAAGAGATCTTTCTTGAAGAACATAACATCTTCATATCATTCATCCATTTCTGGTAGTAGTGGACAGGCAGCAAATACATATAAAAGTAGAGCACTGTGAAATAAATTGACAGCGGAAAGAAAACTCACGTTGGAATTTTGACATTGAAGTGCACAAACTGATCACCATATGAGTAAGAGGCCCGCGCTTTAATCCCTGTCAGAAAACAACGAGAAACTCTTAATTTATTTCAGACAAAGGCAGGGGTAGCAGAGAGCTATCAAAGAATACAAAGTCTAACAAGAGGGATCCAGCCAAATACTAATCTTTAAAGGAAAATCTCAAAGATAATTTTATGGCTTATCATATTGAATGCTAAAATTAGCATAAATCTCTATATCTTAGGAATATGGCTTCATATAGTAGTAATTAACCACAAAACTCATATCTTGTAAAGCAAGAGAGGGAAGAAGTGCGCGCGCGCGCACACGCATCATCAGTTATCAATGTGAAGCATGTACTAAAAAGGGAATGCATAAAAACTGAAAACTATGTAGTATATATAAACAGAAAACTTTGAGAAGACATGTAGAACAGAAAGCTATCAAAGGCAGGTGTAAGGAGAGCAAAAATTGCATTCATCTCACCTTTGTTCTTCAGAACCACCTTTTGACCAGGTTGGGTGCCGGGGCGGACCTGAAAATATAAAACAGGTTTAAGGTGAACAATGATTTGATTTACTTTTTAGCATAATTATATCAAGTAAAAAGATTACAACCTTGAGTACAACATCTCCTGTGAGAGTTGGAACTTGGATGGTCCCCCCCAATATTGCCTGCGAAAGAGCAATCAAATGAGCTTTTGCATCTGGCATGGATGCTAAATGGGATTTTATGTTATGACTTGAAACTTAGGTATATAACAAAAAAAGCTCCAAGATTTATATGTTTCAACAAGACGACCCCTGAACTGTGTGCCACATTTTGTTTAACAGGTAAACAAATAAAGCATTACCCATAACTTAAAATGACAAAGGAATTTGTAAATGAGAAACTTGAAATGCATAAATAACAGGAAAGAATTCCGTTGATTAGAATCTTAGTGCTTTTTCTACAAACATGAAACAAACAACTTTTTACCTGCGTAATACCTAGAACAGCATCAACATGAATGTTAGAGCCTTCTCTGCGGAAAACAGGGTCTTCCCGTACCTGCAGGGGAGGGAGGGTGAATATCACAATGACTTCAATAACAAAATGGGATAGATGCAATAGGATCAAGGGAAGTTGACAAGAATCAGATGTGAACAGAGTCTAAGAACACAAGTAAAAAAGCAGAGAAAAAAAGAATGAAATGGAAGAAAGGCACCTAAAAGCTAAAATTTCAAAGCACAATCAATCAGTGGAAAAGGACAGCTAAGAAAAAAGTTCCTTAAAATGCCCACTTTCTACATATCCAACACGGACTTCACTATTCTCCATGTCACACTACTCTCTATTTCCTGATTCCCACATCCAACCATATAAAATCAATTAAGATAACAAACACACCCAGGAGTTTGCCAGCAACAAGGCAATTTGAAAAGTAAAAATGCTACAGACCTCTTGTCATGATGAGAGAATGCAGTAAGACTGACAACCATCCATGCAAATCAAAAGAAGAGGGGGGGGGGAACATCACAAAAAATCATGCCATGCTAAATAATGCAGCAAGGAAATGACCTTGACCTTTTTCTCCATAACAAATTAGAAGACTTAATTTCAAATTACTAATTATTAGCATATATTTATCTTCGTCATTTAAGTATCCTAAAACATCACAAAAGCAAGCAAAGAAATAATTGACACAACATGCAAATATAGCAGCACGACAATATTAAATAAGGAGTGGGTTGAATTACCTTGATTATAACATAGAGATCACCAGGTTGATTTTTCTCTGGGTCTGCTCCACCATTTCTAGGGAGCTTCATAGTCTCATTGTCGTCCACTCCTGCAGACACCAAGAAACTCAAAGTCAGTCACCAAAACCAGTAAAATATTCCACGTAGGAAAATGGACGACCATATCTATTGACCATTTTCATGAACATTTCCAGATATCAGAAGTTGATTTCATTTGAGGATGTCACTTTATTTCATCCTGAAAATTAGGAATGGACAGTAATTAATTAACACAGGGAAAGTGGTGGACAAGTAGCTAGCTTTATCCCCATTTGTTTTTATAAAAAAATGTCAAAGGAAATGTCAATTTCCTAAATTGTGGGAGGATCTCAGTGGAGTTTATTTTTCAAAGATCAAATCCGAGCCCTGATGCAAAGCTATCATTGTTTAGGGCTCTTCCATCCCACAAATAGTAGATATCTAGATCTAACGTTTGGCACTAATCTAGCAGTCAGTTTTAATTTCTTTAACTTTCTGGTTTATTCTAGCACCCAAGAACTCGGGGTTGAGAGGGATATTGAATTGTATCACATGTTTATTTAGCTTCTACCTGCTTTGGGCAAAGTTCTCAATACCGTTCCGGTTTTTCGATTGGAACGGAACGTTTCGGTGTCGTACTGTTGATTATATATATATATATATGAAAAAATTAAAAAACAAAATATAATTTTTATTTTTTATAAAATCAAAGTTGACGTAACATTTTTTATATCATATATTTTTTATTATATATATTATTTTTTTATTATATATATATATATATATATAAAAGCTACAAGTTGTGCCTGTAAGTAGTTGTTAATTCCGTTCCGTTCCGGCCGGAACGTACCATTCCGTTAAAAAAACCGAGACAAAACGGCGTAGTTTTCATCTCGGTTTTAATTCCGGTCCGTTCCGGAAATTCCCGGAACGCCTCAGCATCATTCTGTTTCGGCCAAAAAATTCTTCTCAAAAATTTTAATTATTTTTATCAAATTAATATTTTAATTTTTTTTATTTATACATAAAATTCACTGAGCCTAAGAATAGACCCGGTGAACTGAGCCTAAGAATAGACCCGGTGAGCATGCTATATAGTGACTTCCTGATTTATATTTATAGAGAAAACTCTTTGGCTGAAATCCTTTTTGGCCGATATGGGATAGAGTTTGAAGCTTTAAAGCTACAGACTCTAAAGCTATCCCACATTCTAGCGATGTGGGATAGAAATGATTTGTCCACTGGAACGTTACAAGTTACAGGCACAACTTGTAGCTTTTATATATATATATATATATATAATTTAAATAAATAAATATATATATATTATAAAAAAATGTTGCGTCAACTTTGATTTTATAAAAAATAAAAATTATATTTTGTTTTTTTGTTTTTTAATTTTTCATATATATATATAAAATTACCGAAACGGCACACCAGAACGTTCCGTTCCAATCGAAAAACCGGAACGGCGACCGGAACGGTATTGACAACTTTGCTTGTAACTTGTAACATTCCAGTGGACAAACAATTCATTTGTCCAGTGGACAAATCATTTCTATCCCACATCGCTAGAATGTGGGATAGCCTTAGAGTCTGTAGCTTTAAAGCTTCAAACTCTATCCCACATCGGCCAAAAAGAATTTCAGCCAAAGAGTTTTCTCTATAAATATAAATCAGGAAGTCACTATATAGCATGCTCACCGGGTCTATTCTTAGGCTCAGTTCACTGGGTCTATTCTTAGGCTCAGTTCACCGGGTCTATTCTTAGGCTCAGTGAATTTTATGTATAAATAAAAAAATTAAAAAAAATAATTTGATAAAAATAATTAAAACTTTTGAGAAGAATTTTTTGGCCAAAACGGAATGCTCGGAATGATTCTGAGGCGTTCCGGCCGGAATTTCCGGAACGGACCGAAATTAAAACCGAGATGAAAATGACGCCGTTTTGTCTCGGTTTTTTGAACGGAATGGTACGTTCCGGCCGGAACGGAACGAAATTAACAACTATGGCTTTGGGTATCATAAGGAACAGATCTATAAAACATTTAAAGGAACGAGCACATTGTTCTTGTTTCTTATGAAATGCCTAATTGGGAGAAACAGGAAAAAAAGGTGATGTGCCATTGTAAGACCACGTTGTGTGGAGCATGTAAGAGTGCTGACCAAAGACAGATAATAAGGCCACAAAATCATACAAGGTGGGAAATTCAACAAGAACTGTCAAGATCTATAAACAAACCTGTTGGAATGTTCAATGAAATTGTCTTTGATCCTCTCACTACTTTGCGTCCATGGCAAGACCTGCAAAAACTCTGACACCCAGAGTAGAGTAGCACATGCATTAAATTAAAAGACAAAATCAAAGGACTGGGACCCAATATATAATCAAATTTTGGAAGAATAATTTAATAAATCACATTAATAGGTGATATAGAAGACTAGAGGTAAACTATAAACCCACTTTTAAGAACTTCAAGGTTGCAATTTCCTCAAATTTTCCTATCAGGAAAGTAAGGTTTCCTAGATGTTTTGAAAAAACGGGATGCCACAATAAATCAAATCTGCCAGATTGCAGAGTTCAGAAGCAAAAGTTAATGCAATTACATACAACAGTTTAAAATAAAATATTCTACACTTTATCCAATGTACAAAGTAATGTTTCTTCAGATTGCTTCATAGAAAGAACAAGTTTTATTGCTTCCCAAAACTTTGCTCATGAATAATCAATATTTCCTAAAAATAATTAAAGACGACTTGCAGAGCCCAGATGAAAACAGACATTGAGTCCCATACCGAAACAGTTTGCCCGGTTCCGCCACACTGATCACATGTCTGCTGAAAACTGAAAAAACCCTTTTGCATAGATATCTGCAAATGTAGAAATGTAATATGTTACTTGGCGAAAGCACCCAGCATCCAGAATAAGTAACACAACCACACACACTTCTGCAAGTGACACTAACCACGCCTCTGCCTTTACAACGTTTACACATTTGAGGTTTTACTCCTGGAGGAACACCTTCTCCACCTGGGAAAATTAAAAAAAAAGGGCAAAAACAATTAGTCTAAGCCGACATTCTCTTGAGAAAATACAAGAAGAGAGCTACAGTTATGAATTAACAAATCCAACCAAAAAAGGAAAAACATAAGTTGGGCTGTTTGTGAATGCTATCAAGTGAAGAAAATAGCCATACCACAAGCTTCACAAGCCACGTCAGTCTGAAATGTGATAGTTTTGGTGCATCCCTGAACAGCTTCCATGAAGGAAAGTTCAATGGAAACCTACACATGATGGTTTTAAAAAGAAAATGGATGTCAAAATTAACTCTAACACAAGAGAAAGAGCACTGATCGACATGAAAGGAATTTATAAGAACCTTGACATCTTGGCCAGCAACATTCTGTCTAAATATATTGCTGAATATCTGATCTCCATCAACACAAGTGGTGGCATCATGCACATAAAGATAACATGTTAATTTCATCAAATATAAAAGTCAAATGTTTAAAAGACAAGACAACCCCCCCCCCCCCCAAAAAAAAAAAAAAAAAAAAAGAATTACTAGCAAACATATTTCTCCTTGTATTGCATTAAACATCCATTTTGTGGCAATTTTATAAGAAAGCATCCTACATAGGATCTTATACTGCAAAGCAGCAGCAGCAGTTTAATTGCACTGCTGGCTTAATTCTTCTGGAGGCATAACAATGAGCCTCACTCATTTCAGCCTACAATCCCCAAGAGTTTGCAACTCCACAGAATGTAAGCTCTCACCCTAAGAAAAAGGCCACCCTTATTTAATTTAATCTTCGGATATGAGAGGAATTAAACCATAATAAGATAATTGACATTTGAAGAGAAACTTTTGAGTTTTGAGAGAGTCAAAACAAAGAAAAAGGAGCTAGAGAGTAATTACATCTTCCATTCTGAAGAAGTCCCCAAATGGACTCTCAAATCCTGGTCCACCAGGCTGATGATTATCTTGGTTTTCAAATGCGTCATGGCCTAGCTATAAGTTTGCAAATATAATGCACATCAGCACATATATAAACAAATGAGGGACATTAAATTATGTATTATAAAGAAAAGTGCTTGCAATGAAGAGAGTTTCAATGTATTATATGGATAGAGTGCCCTCATAAAAGAGAAAAAAAGGGCAGAGATAGATAGAGAATATAGCAGATGTATGCATGCAAAGGTTGATATTCTTTTCCTCACAAAAGATGTAGTTTACAAAGCATGAGAACTTAATACCCTAACAGGATCTTAAATTCTTTTAGCGAAGGGATGCAGGCCAAAATGAATAATAAAATTTAAGGACAAGAGAATATTTGCATATTGTATAGAATAGAAAGACAAGCACACAAGAGAATCTTTAATTAAGATTCTGGGAGTGCATGGTTTCAAGTAAACTAAGAAAAAAGAATGACCTTACCATATGTTTGGGTTACAGTGCATGGAAACTTAAAAAGAAAAAAGAAAAGTAATTATCTTTTATCCCAGCCTGTGTGTTGGGACCAACTAACCTATATGCCCACTAAAATCCCCCAATGTTCCAGATTAAGCTGAATTTTCAAGCTAGAGCAGATGCAATTATTATACTTCAAGAATGAGATCCTTGATCGTTTTTGTGGTAAGAAGTTAGCAGCTCCTATTTGAAAATGCAACTTCTTGTGAGCTGGGTCAGAGACAAGGCTTGATGTGTTCATGAAATTACAGACAGAAATTGCTTTTGCAGGTTGACAGTTGACAACTCAAGCAAAATTATCATGGAAATGGATGCTACAAAACGAAATTCTAGATTATTCTAACAATGACCAATCCACTACAAACTAGAACCTTTCAATTTAAACCATGATAGAGCTTCTGAATGGTGCTAGATAGCTCTTGCCAAGTCAAACCTTTCAATTTTATCTCACCACTTGACCTTATATTAAACATTACTCCGGCGCTCTCACACTACTAGAAGCACCCACCCAAAAATGAACTGCCAGGTGAACACTTAAGCTTGTTCCAACCATATGGCTGTTTTTTACTGACATTCTCATTTACAAATCCTAGATCTTAAAACATTGCTAAATTGAAAGTAATAGTTGAGATCGACTAATGAACAAATGGATTGCTACATTCATCACCAGACTGTAATGGGATTGCTAATTGCATCCTAAGACTATGTATGTATACAACTACATATGTCACCTTACTCTACTGGCTAATTATGGTTTCTGGATTGGGGGAATTAAACATGTATGCATGTCATCCCAATTAAGAGCTATAAATCTTCATTCAGTTATTACACACAAATCCTCTCCTCTTACAAGCTCACTACCAGTGTTTTCAATTATTCATTGATGTTGAATGTAAATTGGTCATGAGCTATAAAGGCATTCATTTTCCACTTATTCAATAAATAAACACAATTAAAATTAACCTGATCATATTGTTCCCGCTTTTGATCATCTTTCAAAACCTGCAACATCACAGACAAAATTTATTCACTCCGTGTTCTCTGTAACTTTGAGGAAGAGGCAAAATTTTGGCCTGCAAATTTACCTCATAGGCCTTTGAAACTTCTTGAAACTTCTTTTCAGCTTCAGGATCGTCTTTGTTTGTATCGGGATGGAGCTTCTTTGCCAGCTGCAGAGTGGCACTAAAGTAAAATCAGAAAACATAAACGAGCTTAAAAAAGAAAAAGTTGTCAAGTAACAGCTGCATTGTTGCAATCTTATCACAATACAAAGTAAAAACATGAATGCACGGACCAAACACCCAAATTACAGAAAAAAATAATACGAGAGTTGCAGTATTTGTGCTGAAATATGCAAAGACTAAGACTGGTAATGAAGAGAAAACCTACCCCATAATAAGCTTTCTTTATATCAGATGCACTAGCATTCTTGCTAACACCAAGCACGTCATAATAATCTTTGGACATATGAGCTGGGCCAGAAAAAAAACATTGTTAGCCACACGGAATGCCTAAGAAATATTTTAGAATACAACACTAGGAATTACTAACATCATAAATGTTGCAGCAATTGCAGTGTCAACAAAAAAAATGTACCAAAAAAAATCACAGTAGGGTCAGATAGTGTTTGAGATTGTGGTAGCGGTTACTCTTCAAAGCATTTTTTGCTTAGAAATACATCAAAAAAAAATCTTCAAAATTCATTTTTAATATCAGCACATCAAAACAATTCAAAGTCATAATATTAATAATAATTTAAAGCAAAAAAAAAATAAAAAAAAAAAAAGTAAAAAGTAAAAAACAAACACAATAATTTAAAAAGTAAAATACTAAAAGCAGAGCAAGTATGATACCAGAGCCATGAATTGACCTCGCAGCACCAAATTTAACATTTAAAGCTCCCAATAGCAACCAATTTTTTTGGTCAACTGCAAATTTCAAAGCATAGAAATCAGAACACCCAAAAAAAAATTGTTGCAAAGCAAACGAACAAATTAGAGACGCGTGCATAGTTCAGATTCTCTTGTGCTTATTTCACCACAATTTCATCTTTTTTGAAGCCCAAGTCGCCGAAACAACTCAAAAGTCCAAAACTTTTACCTTTCCAGCTAACCAAACAGAGAATCTTAAATAAAAACCCATAAAATCAAACACTAAGAAAGCAGGAGAAACAAATAAAACAAGCGCAAGCTACCATTTTTATAAGTGTAATTGCCAATAGGCCTAACAGGATTATAAACCCCAGCAGTACCGCTCAATCTCCTAAAGCTCCCACTTGATACACTCTTGTATACCTGCAATTAAAACAAAGTTACACAGATTAGAAATGAACATTAAAGCAATCAGTAAAGAGTTGCAAATAAATAATCAAATCATACGGAATCAGCAGAATCTTCGAGGAGGTTGAAGGGGAGAGAACGCCGAGCGAACCAACCAACAAGCTTGACGCCATGAGACCGAACCATTTGGTGGGTTCTTTACTGGGGTTTCAAAACTCTTGATTTTTCTAGCAATTTATGTGAATTGGGAAAATTATTAGTGAGTTTGGTTCTTTTTTGGTTTTGGGGTTTTTTGGGTGGGCTTAAACCCTACAAAGCCCTAATATTTTAGATTGGAAAGGTTCTCGGAGTCTGAGAGTGGAAGGGAGAGGAGATTGTTTTTGTTGGTTTTTTTAAAGGAATCTAGAAACTGGAAAGACAAAAACCCTACGGCTACGAGGGCAAAGAGCCAATCTTGTTGGAGACTGACACCTTTTTTGTGCTGCATTTGGTCCCTTCTGTAATAATTATCTACGTTTTGGTCCTTTTTTACTTCTTCTAATATCATCCTTTTATTTTCTTTTTTGTACTCTTTTCTGAATCGTAAAATAAAAAGGCTTAAAAATATTTATTCTTAATATTGATACATAAAAAAACTCAAAAATAAATAAAAAAAATCAAATTTTAAAGTTAAAAAAATCAAAAAATTTGAAAACACGGATAAACTGTAATGCCAACATGATATAAAGGTGTTTGTCATTTTCTTTTTAAAATACTTTAAAAAACAATTCAAAAAAATATTTTTATTTTTTATTTTAAATTTAAAAAAATTATATATAATTTTCATGCTTCAAAAATAATTTTTAAAAAATAAAAAAATAATAATTTTAATATATATTTCTAAACAAAAAAAACATTTCCATCATCAAACCTTTACTCCGTTATCAAATCAAATGCAACAAGTGTGGTGGTATTGTACTCGTGTCACACGTGTGGTGCGTCTATTTGTTGCTTGGATTAGAATTGCCCTTGAAATATATTTTTTCTACCTGCATTTTCTCCTCTTCTTTTTTCTAAATTAGAATTTTTATTTATTTATTTTGGATTATACTATTCACATAGTCCTTCCTATGTTGCGGGTGAGTTTTTTTTATTTAATATCGGTTGTATTATGAATGTATTTTTTAATATTGATAAATATTTTAGTTGAAGTGTGGAAAGGTGGTGGTTGCATTTAATAAAATTAATTTAAAAAGAAATAAATCGGTGAATTATGAACAAAATTATTAAGACTCATTAAATACTAAAATTATTAAAACTCCCGGAAAATTGAGATAATTCCAGCTTATCTTTTTTGTTTTTTTTATATTTTATTAAATTTTTAATGTCTAGAAAATTCAAAAAAAAACTTTACAACTTTAAAATATTGTTAAATCATACATGAAAGTGGATTGAATTTTAGCATCTACGGAAAAACATAGCTAGAAAATATCAAAACAAGGTTTTTTTTTTATAAAAAAAGGTTTATTTATCAATATTAAGGATCAAATTGAACAAAGGGACAATAAATTTCCTGATAATTAAAAAAAAAGTAGCAGAACAGGTCTCAATATGATACAGGATATATATTTGGGCCAAAAAAACAAATTATTATCTAGCCTTCAAATCTCCATCTCCATCAA
This sequence comes from Salix exigua, assembly GCA_032356905.1. Lineage (NCBI taxonomy): Eukaryota > Viridiplantae > Streptophyta > Magnoliopsida > Malpighiales > Salicaceae > Salix > Salix exigua. Next base: position 6,874,132 of record CM063596.1, read on the forward strand.
AATCACCAAGATGGCCAAGCACAAGCTGCACAGCTGCAGACTAATTAAACTTTATTTCACACAGGTCAAAAATAGCAAAGATTTCATGTTAATAGTTCAGAGAGAAGCACTGAAATTACAAAAGTACCATGATCACCCTGACTAATAAGATACACCTTAGAAAGGGCTTGTTCTTATGGTCCAGGAAAACGGAGCAGAAAATCACCTGCCCGGACAGGGCTCCGGCCGATAACCCACATGTGGCAGATCAAATGAGTATTCGTTAAAAATACACGTTCTACGCCTTTTCTTCTATCTGCTCTCAGCATGAAGTGCAAATATCCAGTAATTCAGGGCAGGGATCACGGTGATCTTTGATCGAAGAGAACTTATGCGCGATTGTTTTTTCAGGTCAAGAGAGCAGCTCCGGGCCCTCTATTCTATCTTGAAGAGGAAAGCCAAGATCGTGAAAAGTGTTGGTGATTAAAATAATGCCCTGAAACTTCATTAGTCCATCGGAGCAACTACAGATTCTCCCAACCACAATCATTCTTTCCGCAGCTCACTTTTCTTCTCCAGGCAAAATAGATATGGATCTTGTTGTATGTTTTGGACTAAGCAACAGCAGGAAACTGGAATCAAATCCTGCAATGGGGTATTGCGGAGTTCCTGGTCCTGGATAGTTAAGATTATTATTATTATCATGGAGAACTTGTGTTTCAAACAGGCCTTTAGAATGGAACTGGGCTGTCTAGCAGGTGAAGTTGCAGAAATTTCAACACAGTCGACCAAACAAAGGGATGGAGCCACAGAAAATACGGTTTAAAGCAAGTGAAAGAATAAAACTCTCTTGGTATCTACAACTCCTGAACTGAGCTTAAGGTTATACTTTAGCTCACTGTCAGCTCTGTCAAAGACCTTTAACTCGTTCTATTCTTCTCCTTTAGTTTTCTTCACGGAGGTTTTGCTGACCACCGAAGAAAGGCATGTCCATAATTACAGAGGGCTCAGCAAATACTTTAGCTAGAAAACGACAATAAATCATATTCGGAATCTCACCTAATAGTTTCATTTTTTAGGTGGAATAATTCTTTGATATATTATTAAAGTCTTATTGATCCAGCGGTCACGAGTTTAAATCTCACTATTTTTATTTTATTTAATAAAAATCAAGCACAAATAAATGCGAGTCTGTGCAAGTTTCAAGCTTAAAGAATTTTCACTGGGATTGATATATGTTAAAAAATAATATAAATTATATTTTAGAATCTAAGTAACCGTGGGGTGATTAAGACCCAGAGAAACTGGTCAATAACGATTATTTGAGGCCAGACAAGGTAGCTTCTCTGTAGGTGAAAGAATCAGTGAGATGCATGAAAATCAGATCAACATGATAGCAACAGAAGTTAATCCTTCACCTATGAGCAAATCTTAAGATCCACATTTCCCAAATTTTAATGGGTGAGATATATACTGGACCGATCCCTTTCTTGACAAAGATGTCAAACTTTTGAGTGTTGAAAAGAAAGGAGAGCAAGAGAAGACTGGACAGCTAACATGCACCTGTTCATCCTATTGAAGTCTTGACATTATTCTTTAGCTAATAAGTTTCTCGGAGGGAAGGAAATATCTGCAAGAAGCATCAATTTTTTAAAAAATACATCGCCAATGTTAGTTTATTACTTTCAGAAACTAAAAGAATGGTCGGTGTTCACTTTTCCCACTTTAAAATAAAGCTTATTCTTTCCCTCCATTTGGCTCTTCGTGCCCATCCTAGTGTTTCGAAAAAACTCAAAGGTAGCTTCTCCATCAAAGCATTCCTTTCTTCACAAACAGCTCAAACCTAGAACAGTGAGTGAGAAAGAACCTTAACAATTGTTCTTTCCATTTATGCTGTAACTTGGTGACTAGAACTTCTTTGCTTCAACTTGGAGTTTCAGATATCTTGTAGGCAGCCACTTCCTTGTAGCTTCCGACACCAGCAAAGTAGCCAAAAAAAAGGGAGTATGAAGCTGGTGGTAGAAGTAGTAGATCCTCATAATCTTATGCTCAGAGACAACCCGTTTGTAGAAATCGATTTCCAAAACCAAGTAGAGCGAAAACCATCCTGAAAAACCTCGACCCTGTTAGGAACCAGAAACTTCTCTTTGATCTAGACCAAACTAAAAACCGCCATCACTAGTCCATTGAGGTCTCCGTTTACAATGAGAGGAGATCAATTCCTGGCTGAAACATCCTCGGTATAGCTAGAATTTCGTGTTCAAATGTTGTCAAGAAAGGTGACGAAGTTTATCAAACTTTCCAGTTAGAAAAGAAGTGGTTTTCCTCATCTGTCAAAGGTGAAATAGGCCTTAAAATCTATACCTCGAATCTGAAACAAAAGCTCCTCCTCTTCCCTCTCTACCACTACCTGCACCACCTTATACACCACAACCATTAGAAACCTCTGCTTCTAGTTCTCTTCCCCCCTACTCATATTGCAGAAAATACCGACCTTGATTTCAAAACACTACTTGCTCTTCCTAAAGCTATTACAAAACAGCCTGAGAAACTATTTCCGCAATTGCTGAAACCACTGGCGGTGCTCTTCCTGAAAAATAGCCAAATACGAGCAATAAAGAACCTGTCAAAATAAGAGCTTACACCACTCAACACGTACATCAACACCAAGTCCTGCAGCAACCCAGCCTATCGGTGGAGAAACTACCAATCGGTGCCCCTTGCACAATGCATCCTGCTGATTCACCAGCCCATTCTAGCGATCCAGAAGACTTCAACTTGAAGGACACCAATCCCAAGTTAGGGGAACGGTGGCCAAGCGGTGGAGCATATGGAGGAAGAGGATGGATGAATGGCGACAGATATGCAAGCACTTTTGACCTTGTTGAGCAGATGTCTTACCTATATGTTCGAGTTGTGAAAGCCAAAGACCTTCCTCCGAGCTCCATCACTGCAAGTTGCGATCCTTATGTGGAGGTGAAACTTGGGAACTACAGGGGCAGGACAAGGCATTTCGAGAAGAAAATGAACCCAGAGTGGAACCAGATTTTTGCTTTCTCAAAAGAGAGAATGCAGTCATTAGTGCTTGAAGTTTTTGTCAAAGACAAAGAAATGGTGGGCAGAGATGATTATCTTGGAAGAGTAGTTTTCGATTTGAATGAAGTTCCAACTAGAGTTCCACCAGACAGTCCACTGGCTCCTCAATGGTATAGACTGGAGGACCGGCGAGGAGAAGGGAAGCTGAGGGGAGGCATTATGCTTGCGGTTTGGATGGGAACGCAGGCAGATGAGGCCTTTCCAGAAGCATGGCACTCTGATGCTGCCTCGGTACATGGAGAGGGCGCACTCAACATCCGCTCAAAAGTCTATGTATCACCAAAATTGTGGTACCTAAGAGTGAACGTGATTGAAGCACAGGACGTGGTGTCAAATGATAGAGGCCGCTTCCCAGAAGTATTTGTGAAAGCTCAAGTTGGGAATCAAGTCCTCAGGACAAAGATTCATCCAACTAAAACAGCTAGCCCACTCTGGAATGAAGATTTGGTGTTTGTAGTAGCTGAGCCTTTTGAGGAGATGCTCTTCCTGACTGTTGAGGATCGAGTGACCCCATTAAAAGATGATGTCTTGGGGAAAATAACCCTGCCCCTCGACATTTTTGAGAAGCGACTAGATCACCGGCCAGTTCATTCTCGCTGGTTCAATTTAGAAAAATTTGGTTTTGGTGTCTTGGAAGCTGACAGGAGGAGAGAGCTTCAGTTTTCAAGCCGGATTCACCTAAGAGTTTGTCTTGAAGGTGGATACCATGTACTGGATGAATCGACAATGTACATCAGCGATCAAAGACCAACGGCCAGGCAACTGTGGAAGCAACCAGTTGGGATATTAGAAGTGGGAATCTTGGGTGCACAAGGTCTTCTTCCAATGAAGATGAAGGATGGCCGAGGGAGTACAGATGCCTATTGCGCGGCCAAGTACGGCCAGAAATGGGTTCGCACAAGAACAATCGTTGACACTTTCAATCCAAAATGGAATGAGCAGTACACTTGGGAAGTTTACGATCCCTGCACGGTGATAACATTGGGAGTTTTCGACAACTGCCATTTAGGAGGAGGTGAGAAACCAAATGCTGCAAATGCAGCACGAGATTCAAGAATTGGCAAGGTAAGAATCAGGCTGTCAACTCTAGAAGCTTATAGGATTTACACACATTCTTATCCACTTCTTGTTCTTCACCCACACGGTGTGAAGAAAATGGGGGAGCTCCAACTGGCAGTTAGATTCACCACCCTCTCTCTAGCTAACATGATATATGTCTACGGGCATCCTTTGCTGCCTAAAATGCACTACTTGCACCCATTCACAGTCAACCAGGTAGACAGTTTGAGATACCAAGCCATGAATATTGTAGCTGCGAGGCTCGGCCGGGCCGAGCCACCTCTGAGAAAAGAGGTGGTGGAGTACATGTTGGATGTGGATTCTCACATGTGGAGTATGAGAAGAAGCAAAGCCAACTTCTTCAGAATCATGTCACTTATTTCGGGTTTGTTCACCATGAGCCATTGGTTTGTGGACATTCGCCAATGGAGGAACCCAATCACATCGGTGCTGGTTCATATCCTCTTTCTGATATTGATTTGGTACCCAGAGTTGATCCTCCCAACTCTGTTTCTCTACATGTTCCTCATTGGATTATGGAACTATAGGCTGCGACCAAGACACCCATCTCACATGGACACTAAACTTTCATGGGCAGAAGCAGTGCACCCAGATGAACTTGATGAAGAATTTGACACATTCCCAACTTCTAAATCCCATGACATCGTTCGAATGAGGTACGACAGGCTCAGAGGAGTAGCAGGAAGGATCCAAACCGTTGTTGGCGACATAGCAACACAGGGGGAGAGAGTCCAGTCTCTACTTAGCTGGAGAGATCCAAGAGCAACCAGTCTTTTCATTGTGTTCTGTCTTTTTGCAGCTGTGGTGCTCTATGTAACTCCTTTCAGGGCGGTGGCTCTAGTTGCTGGTCTGTATTATTTGCGGCATCCTAGGTTTCGGAGCAAGCTACCTTCTGTGCCCAGCAACTTCTTCAAGAGATTGACAGCTCGAACAGACAGCTTACTGTGATCCTGCTAGTAGTGCTTGGGTTCTAATATCACGCATCTTATTTCATGTTAGCCTAACCCGCTTCTTTCTTTCTTTCTTTCTTTCTTAAATTACAATAAATGCCATGTCTAGGATTTCTCAATAAGCTGCCCTTTGCAATAGGGATGGTTGCTGTGAGTCTCCATGCATAAAGGATACCAAGAGCTCAGGGTGGCATAGGTCCCAGGACTCGTGGATGAACCATGAAATGCATTCTTCCTATTGTACATGATATTACAGAAATTCTGCTTTCCTATTCCTACTTCCACTCGCAATGCTATCATGACGAAACAAATTAATAAAAAAGCTTTATTGTTTTTTCCCATCCAATTAGTCTGGTTTTGAAAGACGGCCTACAGCAAAACAAGAAAGAGTTCGACTGGTATTATAGCACAGGCGAAACAGATAAGACTAAGCAATATCCTTAAGCCTAATAGCGATCATTTTCTTTTTCTTTTTTAATTTCTGAAAAGGTAGTTCCTCTATAAACTCAACAGCATCTCAAAATAGTGCAGAATTAAACCGACAATACAGATGCTTATCTTAACACCAAACTCAAAACTTCACAGCATTCAAAGTTTCAAACAAGACAACCATTGACGAGGAGCTAAAGGCTCGACATTAATTACCAGCCTTCCACACAGTTAGCATCTTGAATAACCAAGCAAAACTAGAAAAAAATGTTTCGGGATTTCCAGTTACATGAATTCTCCATAACCAATGATGACTGATCAGAGTGAAGAACTGTCAACTGTCAGGTACCATTGATTACTCTAGCTGACCAAAAGCCCAAAATGATCACAGCTCATAGGGAAGATGGATGTTTTCTAAATTTCTAATCACGAACACGACAGCAAAAACTACCATCACTAACAAGACAGATAATTCAGAACAACCAAATCACATGAAAATAAAACGCAGTCACTTGCGACACAAAATTAAAAAATGGGAAACAAAAATCACTAGCACAAAACATTGCCACGTGACAGGTTCATATATTGCCAAAAACACTTGAAAAGTGCAACTGCTAAGATAAGGTTCAAACAAAATACAATAAGAAAGTAGCTCAAGAGAATCGATCCTAATTTTTTCATTTAGAACACAAGCTCGTGGGGCTTCATTCCATCCTTGAGAGAAAACCTTGCGCCCAAGTATGCCATCAAATCTGGAACACTCTCGAGTGATTTAATGAGTGGCGCATCCACCAACTTCTGGTCATCCTTCTTCTCTTGTGGAAGTGCATTCTCACCCTGTGATATGGGAATATAAGATCATACATTTCAGAGAGAGAGAGAGAGAGCATAAATAAATAGAATCGAACAGCTTGTAACTAATGACCGCCAGCAAACCCACCTCTTTCTCAGCCTCAAAGAAGTTTCCCTCTCCCTTTTTCGTCTTCTTCTCAGCCTTCTTGGCAAAATATTTATCATCAAACTTCTCCACGTTAACACCAGAGATGTCAACCTTAGTGGAAGTTCCAATCACATAAGATTGGTTGACTCTCCTAAGAGGAACACCATTGATCCTAAATGGTCCTGCAGCAGTGGTAAATAATATCATAATTTAGGAAAACAAATTTCACTGAGATATCAGGTCAAAGAATTTACGAGTGGGGTAATATAGTGGAGATTTTTTACCAAACAATACAGAACAACCAATATGTAAATGATCAGGTACTGCTGTGAAGCCAAGATCACAGACAAGATCACAAATTCAAATTTCGAGTCACAGGCTTTAAGATGATGGGTAATATAAAAAAACAGTAATGCACATGCCCAGTGATTTGATGATAACGAAAATATAGGTTTCAATAGATGCAATAACAAGTAGACACCACTTGATATAAAAGACAATAAACAAATCAATCTCACCAGTGACCAGAAGCAATCCTGAAGGAAGCTGCTTGAGGAACACAACTCTCTTCCCCTTGAACCTTCCAACAAGAATGATCAAGACAGTCCCTGGAGTAATACTATCCCTACATCATCATATAAACAACAAGGAAAGGACGGATCGCTTCATCAGCCCAAACTACCTTTCTAGTACAATAAACCCCAACCGTTTCAAAATGAAAGCCAATAGGAAACAAATAACTCAAATAGCACATTATACACAATTTCGAATAGAGCTTCGAAATAGATTAAAAAGCAACCGATAAACCAATTGAAAATTCAATAAATGAATCCATAAAGAAAGCAATAGAGCTAAAGGTAAGGACCTGAGCTTGGTAGGCTTAGGCTTGCGCCTGTTGGGCAATGGCTTCTTGACGTCATCAGCCGGGTAAAACTTAGGTGCTTTCTCAGCAGGGGCGGCGTCTTTAACTTTAGGAGCGTGTTTAGGGAAAACACCGCCGTTTTTTGCCTTGATAGCCCACAGCCCTCTCTTGTGGTACATCTGTGACCTCGAGTACTTACCGATTCCTCGAACCAGATCCGGGTTTCTGGTTACTTGTGGTGTCTTCCTGGGAGCCATTGATTCCGATTGGGGCTTCTCTCACTCTCTTTCTCCCTCTATCTCTCTGTGAAAAATGGCCACAAACCCTAGTGAAGAGAATTTTGAGGCGTTATATATGCGGCGTTTTATATAGGGATGGGTCTGTGAGAGAGAAAAAAACCCTAGAAACCCTAATTCCGGTTATTGGGTGATGGTCTTGGGCTTGGTCGTGGGCTGAGTGGGTGTCATTGGCTTCTAGATTCGGGGTGGGCCTGTTTTGTATTGTGGATTTTCCCCCATGTATAAAGCAAAACGAAAACTTGATTGCATTTTTTTCTACTGATGCAATCATCACCGTTCGTTATCATTCGTTACATCCCTCACTCATTTTTTTTAATTAAACAATATGTAAAAAACAATCCTACTGTCGAGGAGAGCTCGTGTATTTGTGAGGTAAGCAAACCCTGTTTGTGACTCATACTATAATTTTAATACTATGTTTTCTTTATAATTATATTAAAATAATAAAACTAATTTAAAAAAAAACTTAAAAACAAACATGTTCTCGGCAACACAAAGATTCTCTACCTATTATTTAAATTTATTTTATTTTATTTTTGATATCTAATTGCGTGAACTTTTAATTTTTTTTGATAAAGTAATTCTTGTTCGAATTTATTGCCTATATACTCACATTGTAGTTGAATTAACATTCGACACGTTGATATGCTCAAGTGTACATGAAGTTTTTATTTTCGTAGTTTTAATATTTTTTTATTTGAATTAGACGTTTCAGGACAATCAAATTTTTTTATTTTATCTTGAACCAATAAAATTTAAACAAACCCGTAAAAAAAAATTTAAATATTTTATGATCTACTAAATTCCGAGTTCGAGTCACGACATTTATTTTCTATAAGAATTTGGAATGGTCGGGTTTTACTCGCTCGGCAAGTTTATATGCATTGTATTTACTTAAAACTTGTTAATTTATAAAGAATTTCATCTATTATAATTAAATTTATTTATTTGCCATTACACTCATTTTACGTTCTTATTGTCGTCGCGGTCAATGAAAGCTCCTTTCTCGTTGATTCATCAATTGATTTGTTGCACGGAATGTGGAGATTTTTGAATAAAAAATATAAATAAAATACCATCTTCATAATCTAACCAACAGATAATACAAAATGGTGTATCATTTTATATATCATAAAATACTCCGTGTATTTTTAATAACGCAGTGATTTTGCAAGACTTTTTTTCAATTAAAATTATATATTTCTTTATTTTTTTAAATTAACAAAACAAAAATCATAAAAGAAATATTTATTAATTTGATATTTTTTTCCTGTGAAAAATCATCTGAAAAACAGTGCGAGTGGAGTAAAAAATGGATCCCCTGAGTCCCATAATTTAGTATTAAAATTTAATCATTCAAGTATCAATGTGAAATAGTTGAATTTATTTAAATTCAATAGAAGGCTGCGTGGAAAAGAAATCCCTAAAATTAATAAAATTTCAAAAATTAGGGTGTACCACCAAACCCAATCCATCAGGAGGGCAGGATGGTAAAGTGAGAAATTTTCAGGATATGCTATCCAACTCTCAGCTCCAAAACCATCCCATTCCCTTTCCTCCCATTCCATAGAGAAAAAATGGCAACAATCTCATCTCTTACAACACCCCTGCCCACTTCCACAAGACTTGCTCTTTCAACAAACCAGTCAAAACCCTCTTTCCAAATCCTCAAACGATCAAGCCCTTTTAACCATTTCCCTAAATTCACACATTTACATAAAATTCTAAACACCAAAGCCCCCCAAAGGCTCTTCGCTGTAGCTGAAGAAACAGCACCGGCTGCGTCAGCAGACCCTTCGTCGGAGGCTGCTAGGAGGCTGTACGTTGGAAATATTCCAAGGAACCTGACTAATGAAGAGCTTACAAAGATTGTTGAAGAACATGGTGCTGTTGAAAAAACTGAGGTAATTCATGGACTAATGGTCTCTTAATTGTTTTTTTCCACTTAAAGCATGGATATTATATGGATAGATAGTTGTGCGGAACTGCATTAGCATGGATATTATATGGATAGAGAGTTGTGCGGAGCTGCATTAGCATGGAATGAGTGTTGAATTTTTTTTCCTGATGGTAATTTTCTTGATTCATAGTGGTTGAGTATGAGGAAGTGATATAAATAGAACAATTCCTAAATCTTCTTTTCCGATTATGTCTATGATTTTAACTTGATGCGGTTTGTTTGTTTTGGTTCTGGGAAAATTTTAAAAGAATTCCAGCTAAGCATGGAAAAAGAATGTTTGTTTTTTTCTAGAATTGATCTAATTTGCTGTAATTTATATTATTGCTCTAGGTTGATGATTTTTCCTTGTTATATGCTGAGGCTGTTGGTTCAATCAAACCATGATTTCTTTCTATTGGGGTGTCTGAGCTTGATTTAACATGCGGAGAAGTCAAAGAAATTTGATAATCTTGCGCTGACAGTATCATCCCTTTTAGAGATGGATTCTTTACAGACTAAAAAGGTACCCTGAGACTATCCAAAATAAATGGAGAGTGTCAGAATGACGTCCTAAATCAGTAATCTGTGCACAAAATCATAAAATGGGCATGGGAGTCATTCTTTAAAGCACTCTACAGAAAACAATTTCGGAACTAGCAGTTGCTTTTTTTCTTAGAGGTCATTGAGCCTCAGCTTAGCATACCTTTCACAAGTGATGAATCCATTATCCACCAAATCCTTGGAGAGAACTATTGAGGTTGAGTATTCCTACAACCAATTTCAGATGGGCCTCAACCTTAATTTTTAAATTACCAATAAGTCAACTCCGCCAATCATCCTTTCAGTTTTCTACATCAAGCAACCATCATTCCATCACTTATTTCTTCTACCAAGCAATCTGCTATTGTGTTATCAGGTTATATTCCCCTGCTTGCCATTAATATTGTCAAAACGATTAATATCAGGTGGTAGCACCCTGAGAAGATGCGTCAGTTTTTCCTATTAGTTACTGGACATTTTTATCAGTTGTATCCATGTGTCAAAAAATAGCTCGAGTAATAACTACAACTTAAATGGTAATTTATACTAATCAACTTAAATTTAACCTATTGGAAGAAAAGTGGGGAGGGAAGATGCAATTATGTGTGCACCTATGCGCCTGCATGTGAGCATAACTTCATTATAGGTTATGACTGTCTATATAGGTCAGTCAAAACTCTGCACATATCTTCTTCCATTTAAAATCCTTTTTTGACTTGCATAATTCTGGTACTCCCATTGAGAGAATTTGATGTGAAGGATTCCTATTCTCGAGACAACTTCATTTTCTTGTTTCCTTTATAGGTTATGTATGATAAGTACTCGGGCAGGAGTCGCCGATTTGCATTTGTTACGATGAAAACTGCTGAGGATGCTAATGCGGCAATTGAGAAACTAAATGGCACTGTAAGCATTGCTGATTCTAAATCTAAGTGGAAGTGCAAGGAGACATTTTGTTTCTATATATGACTTCACGACTGAATTCCTTATGTTGGTTTTCCATTGCAGGAAATTGGAGGCCGTGAGATCAAAGTAAACATCACAGAGAAGCCTTTGCAGTCATTGGATCTGTCTTCTCTCCAATCAGATGAATCCCAATTTGTTGACAGCCCTTATAAGGTTTACGTGGGAAATCTTGCTAAGACAGTAACAACAGATACACTTAAGAACTTATTTTCTAAGAAGGGAAAGGTTCTAAGTGCAAAGGTTTCACGAGTTCCAGGGACCTCAAAATCTAGTGGATTTGGGTTTGTAACATTCTCTTCAGAGGAAGATGTAGACGTTGCCATCTCATCTTTTAACAATTCTGTAAGTTACTTGCAGCCTTGCTATATTTAACTGGTGATTGAGTTTCTAAATCACAGAAACTTCATGCACTTGCACTCACTCTCTGTTCATCTAAGGCATACACTCTCGTCATGCATGCTTCTTCTTTTCAAATCACTAGCCATTTATCAGGACCTTTTAGCACAATTAGATCCTTGGTGTATATTTTTATCACTTCCTTGGCTGTTTCATTTATCTGATACTTGTTGGCCACTGCAGTTGTTGGAAGGGCAACCAATTCGAGTAAACAAGGCCTAGGATAGTTTTGCGCTTTTTTGGATTTGAGGATTTGAATACTGTATTTTGAAAATCTCTCGCACGTTAGTGATTTAGTCTTATATTCATCTGATTGTCATGATCTTATGATTCTTCTGTATGTTCTGTAATTTCTGTAACCTCTAATTCACTGTTAGTTATAATTGCATGCAACTTTAAAAAATAAATTGCTCTAGCCTACATGGATCAGAGAACGGGCCTGAAAATGTTGCTTCTATCTATAAATGCTGCTTCAAAAGGATTAAACGAGTCCAGCTAGTCTAAGCCTACTGGAAAGCTGTGTTCTTGGGGGCTTGGTGGATTAAACATAGATTGAGTTTCATTCAGACTTCAAGGCTTTGAGTAGGTTCCGAGGTTATCTTATGTTGTTTCTTCTCCAGCCAACTTTATACTTCACCATGTTGAGAATCTTGAGATCGATAGGTTTAGAAGTTGTTTTGCACTGAGTTTCAAAAATAGTAAAAATTTTGATGCTTTTAAAATACAAAAATAAAAATAATTTTTTTTTCAAAAAATAGTTTTTAAATCTCAAACTTCTAATGCTCTTTTTAAAGCAAATATTTTTTATCCTTTTATCTTCTCGTTTTGTTTTTCCAGATTAGATACATATTCTTCTCATTATATATTTTTTTCAATTAGTTTCTCAAACTCTCAAATCATAAAATTTCTTGCTCTCATAAATTAAGTGTATTTACCAACCAAGAGACGACTAAAGGATAGCCTTCAAGGTCATTGAATTTATTAATTTCAAAAATTAATTTTTAATACTAACACATCAAAACAATAAAAAATAAATTTAAATAAAAAAAAACAAGTAGCCAAAAGTTGTTGAAGAACAAGTGTTGGGATCTAGCATTTACATTGGAAACTGCTAGCATCAAATCTGGGATTTGTGTTTTACGAACGATAGATATATTTTTTCTTTCCCCTCTTAAATTTGAGAAGTGAAAAAATACAAGGCGAAAAATATTTTATTAAATTCTTATATTAATGTGTTGTGAAAAAGAAGTTAAGCATCAGAATGAAGCCGTACATTCGATAAGATGAAGAATAAAATAGATTTTTTTAATATTTTATTATCTATTTAATACAATATAATCATTTAATTTAATTTATTCTGTATACCATCATTGATTACAATTACAAGATAACAGACATGATTGAAATTACGGTTGAAATTATTTTTTTATTCAGAAATGTATATTATTTTTAACATTAATATATTATAATTATCTTAAAAATAAATTAAAAAATCTTCATTTTTTTTTTAAACAAGCAATGTCGCATGGATAAGAGTAGCACTCCTAAGTCCAAACCGGCCCGCTGCGCACAAAAGAGGAGGCGACCACCGTCGAACGCCAACTCTCACTTCCTCCCGTATGTTTTAGCAATTTCTGTAATATCTGCCGCCACTAATAGACAATCATAAATGGACGGCATGGCTTTAAAACTCCCTTCTTTCAAATTCCTAAACCGTAACAACTCCACCATTCGAAGCCCACGTATTCTCCGCAAATTCTCCTCCTCCTCCTCTTCACTTCCCGTATCCGCATCGGGTACGACTCTCAGAGAAGCGGGCCCGGCTTCCAACTCCGTTTCTCTCGGTCAGTTAACCCGGCCTGACTTCCCCATCCTCCACCAGGTAACTTGTAACAACCCCGTATTATTTCTGTTTCTTGTTCATCAAAAGCGACCCGCAATCTTGATTTTATCATTTTGTGTGTATTTGCAGACGATAAATAACGGGTCAAGACTTGTTTACTTGGACAACGCAGCTACTTCACAGAAACCAATTTCAGTGTTAAAAGCCTTGCAAGATTATTATGAATCTTACAATTCCAATGTTCATCGAGGAATTCATTACTTAAGGTACCCAAAAAATATAAAATTTTGTCAATTTTTTTCTTTCAAATCTTGGTGTTTTATGGTGATTTTAATTGAAAATGTGTACTTATATGAAAAAAATTGGGGAATTGTAGTGCAAAGGCAACAGAAAAATATGAGCTGGCGAGAGAGAAAGTTGCAGCATTTATAAACGCAGAAGAATCTAGGGAGATTGTATTTACCAGAAATGCCACTGAAGCTATTAATTTGGTTGCTTATTCTTGGGGATTTACAAATTTAAAATCAGGAGATGAGGTGGGCGCTTCTTCTAGCGGTTTCCTTTTGCTCAATTTTTTTGGTTCAGTTTTGCTCTATTCAATTCTAAGGAGGCGTCCTATTAGGCACTTACATGGTACTGTGTGCGTGTGTTTTTAGGTTGTATTGACTATTGCGGAACACCATAGTGCGATTGTTCCATGGCAATTTGTGGCTCAGAAGACCGGAGCTGTTTTGAAGTTTGTTGACTTAAACGAGGATGAAGTTGCGGATGTAGTTCAGTTGAAAGAAATGATTTCTAGCAAGACAAAACTTGTTGTGGTGCACCATATATCAAATACACTCGGTATGTTTGTCCGCCTCAGTTTCTGCATGCTTATAGACCATGTTTGAAATTGTGAGTGTTTTTGCTCTTGAACAAATAGGAATTTGTTTTTCAAAATTAGTGCATGATATGATATGTTTTTTTTTTTTGTCTATTTAGTAGTCCAATTTGACCAACATGTAATATCCATATGACCATCATGAACAAGAGGAATGGTTACCTCTTGTAAAATCTTTGAAGGATAGTGGTGAAATTTCGCTTAAAACAGTAGTCTTTTAGCTATATACCGAACTGAGCTTTTATGCTGCAACATGATTTTTTGATTAGCTGCTGATGGGGTTTCAAATACTTGTTTATAATGGTTTATAATGCCATCTAATGAAATATATAATAGGATTGCTTCTGTTTTTACACAGTTTGACAACAGCTAGTGTGTATTTCATATTCATATGCAATATTGGGCTAGAATGCATAGACCCTCCTCAAACTATCACCTATGTTGATTGACCTCCACCCCCATATGTATATTTGTTTTGATTTTAATACATGAATTATCGGATGTTTGGATTGGGAAACCCTCTGTTAGGCTTTGGGCAAAACTGGCAGTGATACAGTCACCGAATGAAATATCCCTTCATTGCGAGTTCATCCATACTAGTCTTGGACCCTGCTACCACCAGATTTGGGTGTTTTAAGGTTTGAGATTTGGATCTAAAAATTATTATTTTTTGTCTAATCTGAGTTTGAAAATGGTTTTGGATATTGGAATGTTATTTATGAGGTTGAAAGAAATTTTTGGTGGTCTTTTGGGGTGATTTGGTGGCTAGAATAGTGGAGTTCCTGGTGTGAACATGGACTGAGGGGTTCCAATCCAAACAACCTATAGTTCATGTTTTGAAATCTAAACAAAGAAAAGGGTTTCAATCAAAATGGTGAATAGTTCATGGGGGCATATTAATTTTCACCCTGCATCATTGTATAAGCACACCCCACCCCTCCCTCCCTCCTTGTCTCCAACGTTCCAGAAGGCATCTTCCTTCTTTGCTTCCCTTCCCTTTCTCCTCACTTTTCAGTAGTGTCATAGTATATGTTTACATTTTTGCAGAATGTGCAAGTGAGAAGAGTATCATTATCCTTTATAATATAAAACTTGGGAACATTCTTCATGATGAATGGTCGTAGAGCTTGGCCTACTTGCTGATATGAACTTTATTGTCCTTGATTGACATGTATCTTTAGCTTGGAAAACCTCCCACACTGTCATTATACATGTGAATTTATCATATCGATGTCACTAATGACCTGTAATAAGGATTTTACATGTCAACTTAACTCTAGTTCAAGTAAGAAAATATACTTAGTCTGATGTTTAATTGCATTTTCTGTTAGCTGTTTGTAACACATTATGTTTTCCATATCACTATTGTCTGTGCCTTTGCAGGTCTTTTAAAGACTTAAACAAGCCACCCTATTATATGTACCTTATGAATCACTCTCTGAGAATAACTATGAAGAAGAGATAGCTAATATCACGGCCAATATATTTTTTTCTGCAGCTTCTTCTCTTCCTATTCAAGATATAGTCCATTGGGCACATGCTGTTGAGGCCAAAGTTCTTGTAGATGCTTGTCAAAGTGTTCCACACATGCCGGTTGATGTCCGGGACCTTGATGCTGATTTTCTTGTTGCTTCTTCACACAAGGTTAGTTTATTGCCTTATACAATGAAATATAAGCTTTAGGCATGTATATAAAGTTAAAGAGATAACCATGCTCCAGATGTGTGGGCCTACAGGCGTTGGATTTTTATATGGTAAAAGTGACATCTTGTCTACCATGCCTCCATTTTTGGGTAAGTTACTTCTAGAATTTAGAGTTGTTTGCGTCCATAGGCCTGGAAAAAGTTGTATGAAATGATACTTTCAAGTTTGTCTTAATGCTTTGTTTGCTTTTCTTAGGTGGCGGAGAAATGATCTCTGATGTATTTTTGGACCATTCCACGTATGCAGAACCTCCATCAAGGTTGGTTAAGTTGTTTAATTGTTGACCAATTGGATCTCATAAATCGTTGCAGGGGGCTAAAGGATGTGGTGCGAATTTGCTCCTCTCTTCTCACTTGCTGTCATTCTTGCTCGAACATCTGATTAAAATGAAACTTGTATACTTATTGTTAGATTTTGTTTCATATTAATGATGTAGTTTCAAATTACTCTTTTTTATGGATTAGATTTGAGGCTGGAACACCAGCAATTGGTGAAGTGATTGGATTAGGAGCAGCAATTGATTATTTGCAAGGAATCGGCATGCAAAAGATTCACGAGTATGAGGCGAGTTATCAAAACCCAATACTCATCAAAACAAAATGCTACCAATATTATTAACCATGTTGGTTTTACCAACAGATGCAGATTTGAGCTTAAAATAACAAAGCAACATTAAACAAACAGCATTAAATTCAAGGAAAGTAAAATAAAATAAAATAAAACAAAGGCCAGTTTTATTAATCCATTACATCAATACATAAACAAATATAATAATACTATTCAATCTGAAACGATGGGTACTATCTATTCTTATATCTTGTCTATTTACCTCTTCTTGTTTTTGATGCAGATGGAGTTGGCTAATTATTTATATGAAAACCTATCCACTGTTAATAACATACGTATCTATGGCCCAAAACCTTCCAAAGGAGTCGATCGTGCTGCGCTTTGTTCTTTCAATGTGAAGAATATTCACCCCACGGATATTGCAACTTTTCTTGACCAACAGGTATGAGAACAAATGAGGTCTTCATTACCAGTTAACCTGTCATGTTTGCATTCTTAAAGATGTTATTGGACCTTTGTCTGTTTACAATGAGCTGTAGAAGATTCTAGAACAATAAATGCTACATATAATTTGAGAGGTTTCGTGACTGTTCATTGATAAGGAGATTATCTTGAATGGCAACTAACACACTTGCCCACAGCATGGAGTAGCTATCAGATCGGGTCACCACTGTGCTCAACCTCTCCATCGATATTTAGGAATCAATGCAAGTGCACGTGCCAGCCTCCATTTTTACAATACCAAAGAGGATATCGATTATTTCATCCACGCACTCAACGACACTGTTAACTTCTTTGATTCTTTCAAGTAGAGTGGCCTTGCCTTTTAACTTGCAAGCTTATTTTCTAAATTGTGTAAATCTCCAGAAGATTCCCTACACCATATAATGCAGCTTTACAGATGTTCTTTTGTTTCCTTACTCGAGGTCTACTCTTTAGTTTTGCTAGCATCTCTATTTTGAGTCGCTCTACCATTACCATTTAACTCAGGGAGCTTCCCAATCATATGAATCGAAAGATCCCTTAAAAGTGGCCATATATTTTAATTTTCAATTATCAAAAGAGGCTCTTGTGAGGCAATTATTTTGTTATTTTTACCGTTCAAGAATGTTACATTATATCGTGTATATTTAGGGGATATGTGATGAGTCTTACTAACTTTTTGGGAGTGTGGTTGAAAAACTGTTTTAGAGTGTGGTTGAAGTTGTTTTTTAAAGTGTATTTCGTTTAAAAAAGTATTAGAACAATTTTTTTTTAAAAAAAAAAATAGTTGTGAAACAGTGTCAAACATGCACTTATAGATAAGCTTCCGAGTGCCACAAAAGGGGTGCATTATGTAGTTCATAGCTCTGAAAGTCTTGCTATGCTACTTGTTCAAGACGTTGCTGGCCATCTGTAGTGGCAATTCCAGTGGAGAAATTATTTCATGAGCCTGATTGATCATGGATCCACACCTGCAAGTTTTTTTCACAATCATTTTATAGCGGATCGGACATGATTTATGCGAGTGGACTTGTGACGACCGGGTCTCATGCAAGGAGGTCACGGTGCTGCTTGGAATGCTGCCGACCTTGCCGGAATCTTAGGTCTGACCTCTGTGCATGAGATCGAAATTTGCGTTACTGAATGTGGACCTAAAGATAAATAAATTGTGAAGGTTGTATTCCTGGGTGTTATGCAACCTTCACAATTCTTCAAGGGGTAATTTATTGAATTTTAATTGGTTCAGTAACACAATTATTGAGTGCATTTTTTTTCTAAAAATAAATCTAAGTTATACTAGCTTGCGTCTTATTAAAAAAGAAGAACAACTAAATTTTAGGTGAGGGGGAGAGATTAATATTCAGTCGCATGATAACGGGGGTATATATCTAGCCGCCGTCAAAACCTTATCAGAAAAAGCGCCGTGGCCACCCGGGTGGCAGCAACAGCGCCGCCACGTCCTGAAGTGACAGCTTACATGTAAGAGACGATGACTGCTCGCACAAAAGCATTTTCCACACGTGGTGGAATGAAGAATGAGTAATTCACTACTTCTACTACTTCTACTTGGCGTGTAATTGACGTGTGCCGTTCACGGTGGATGGACGGTTTGCTGTCTTGTTTGAAGCTGAAGATGAAGGATTTTTTCAAGTCAAACTACCAGTCTCTGCTAATTTTGACCGGCCGCTGCGAAATTACAAAATTTAACATAAATTATTTATTAGCACCGCCCGTCACCAGATGTGATAATCGAAGGATTAGGAGGATAGTTGAAGTTGTTTTTAGAAATTCATATATTAAAATATATTTTTTAAAATAAAATAAAATAATTATAAAATATAATATCATTTTTTTTCTTTAAAAAACACTGCGCCAAATGTAATTTATCACATTCCGGATATAGAAGGCAACCATGCTCTGGATTTATAGCGCACAAGTTAATGAGCTGTAAGTCTTATGTGCGACACAAGAGTTGCACTAAAAAACAAGGGTTGGATAATTTATTTATTTAAAACACCTACCTATTTTATAATATCATTTAATTCAAATTACAAACAATCCATAAAATAAAATTTAAACTTTAGTTCTCCGTGAAAATATTATAAAACACTAAAATATGCAAACAAAATACACTACACATATGAAAAAACGACAATACATTAAATTGTATCAAGACAATGATGTTGATAGTATGAAATGTTGGGTGATTGAAGTTTGTAAGGATAAAACTTGTACTTGTGGTGCAGTGAGAGGGAGGGATTAGACCTAACAATTTTAGATTTACCGATGAAATCTTTCTGTTTTTGAGGACATGGAACTTTGATAATAGAGTCACCGATCAAAATATCTTTTTTATTTTTTAAAGTTATTTTCATATCCACCAGTAAAAATAATCTTAAAAACCTAATTAGTTTTAATTAAAATAAAAACATAAATATTTTTAAAACACCAAGAGTACGTAAACAAGTAGTACGGATTGGGTGGAATTAATGCATGACCAGATACACGTTGTGTTTTTATTAATCTCTCTCTCTCTCTCTCTCTCTCTTTCCACGGGCAAGCGTGTGAAGCCCAGACACGCAAGTCTACCAAGTCCAAGCGCAGCTTGGCTTAGCTAGCTTCTCTCAATTTAATATTTGTAATTATTAGACTGTTTGTTTTTTCAGGTCCCAAAGTGTTTTCTTTTTTTAAATGATTTTATTTTTATTTTAATCAAACGAGTGGATCCTGTTTTGACGTGGATGGGTCCTTGGGTATTTAAGCCTCTATATTGGAAAATCACACAATCCAGTTTTCATGAATGTGGGTGTATTTTATTTTATTTTTCTTATCGTATGACTTTATCTTTATATATATATATATATATTGTTTTTTAATATACGCACGTGTTTTTTTCACAAAACAATAATCATACCACCAAACACTTTTAAAATACAACTAAACTAGTATCCAAACAAGAGACAATTAGAGAGGCTAACCAGATGGCTAACCATTGATGGCTAAATATTATTTAGAGACTCTCATTTCCATAAAAACAGATGGCTAAATATCCGAATATCCTGGTGGCAGCAGCGCCAGCAGGGGTACTGTTGCTCGAGCTAGCTGGGCAACGTATGCTGATGGTCCTACGACTCCTACCATAAAGCAAGCCCCATTATTTTAAGAGAAGGAAGAAAGATGGCCGTTGACAAAGTTGAACAAACTACAGCCATTGATAAGAGGCGGCTTTGATCCAACCCGTCCATTCCTTTCCAAACCGCGTCAGTTTTTTCTCTCGCGCGTTTTCCTTTCTCCTTCCTCGCATCTACTCAACAACGGAGACCCTGCATTATCTACATAGGGTCAATATTCTTGAAGTATTTATAC
Organism: Salix exigua; assembly: GCA_032356905.1. Classification (NCBI taxonomy): domain Eukaryota; kingdom Viridiplantae; phylum Streptophyta; class Magnoliopsida; order Malpighiales; family Salicaceae; genus Salix; species Salix exigua. Next base: position 6,894,451 of record CM063596.1, read on the forward strand.
ATCCCTCTCCTTACTCTCTTTACTCTTGCACCTCAATTGCATCACAGCTTACTCGGACGACAGAGAAGAAACAGAGGACATGGCAAATTATGCACAGGGAAACGGTGACTTCCCGGCGATTCCGACTCATGGCGGCCATTTCATTCAATACAATATTTTCGGTAATCTTTTTGAAATCACGTCGAAATATCGACCTCCGATCACTCCGATTGGTCGTGGTGCCTACGGCATCGTCTGGTACGTGCTTTTAATCAGTCAACCAATTAATTACTTTCGGTGTGCATCGTTTTGGTTTTAATTAGTTTGATTGAAATTAATTAGTTTTTTTTTTCCTGTTTATTAAAGCTCTCTGTTGAATTCGGAGACGAACGAGATGGTGGCGGTGAAGAAGATAGCCAACGCTTTTGATAATCCAATGGACGCCAAGCGCACCCTTCGTGAGATTAAACTGCTTCGCCATTTGGATCACGAAAACGTGAGTGCCTGCGCTCTTTCCTTTGACTTCTCTGCTTATACCGTTATCTGTTTGTTTCCTTATTTTAGCACCATAATAGAAAGGAAATATAAATTTATTATTATTGCTGCTGCTGCTGCTTTAACATTACCAAGTAGCCAATTAATATGTTAAAACTTGTATAAAGATGATCATGATTGAATTTCTACTATTTTAAATCCGATACTAATTTAATAAGCTTGATTATATCCTAAAATTTCTACTATAACCTCTCTCTCAGCCAGCATTTCATGCATTTTGCTGCTTATAACTTCGTAAATTTGTCTGTGCAACAATTCAAAAGATCATTTACATTTTGGCAATTTTAAAATAATGGAAAAGTTAATTAATCTCAGCAAAAGAAGATAAATTGCATTATGGGTTCTCACTATTCATACCTGTAGCAAAGGTTGAAGGTCCATTTATATTAATAACGGGCTTATCCTTTTATCCAGTTGCTGATTTGGAATGTAAAATTTTATCTCGTACTACAATCGGTTTTTGTGAACTCTTAACCTTTTGAATGAAAAACAGGTTATTGGTATCAGAGATGTCATTCCTCCACCTCTGCGCAGAGAATTTACTGATGTCTATATTGCCATGGAACTCATGGATACGGATCTTCACCAAATTATTCGTTCCAACCAAGGTTTGTCAGAGGAGCATTGTCAGGTATTACATTTTAGTTTTTACTTGTTGAACTTTGCGATGTAATTCATTAGTCTAATTGATGACACATCTCTTTTGTTTGCCTTTGCTTGTGCAGTACTTCTTGTATCAGATTCTTCGAGGACTGAAATATATACACTCAGCTAATATTATCCATAGAGATCTCAAACCCAGCAATTTATTGCTAAATGCAAATTGTGACCTGAAGATATGCGATTTCGGTCTAGCTCGGCCAACTTCAGAGAATGAGTTTATGACAGAGTATGTTGTCACCAGATGGTACCGTGCACCTGAGTTATTGCTCAACTCCTCAGACTATACTGCTGCAATTGATGTGTGGTCTGTAGGTTGTATCTTTATGGAGCTTATGAATAGAAAACCTCTGTTTCCAGGCAACGATCATGTTCATCAGATGCGCTTATTGACAGAGGTACGTAAGATGAAATTGAAACAAGTATTGTTTGCACGTTTTTTACTAATTTGTATGTGAATATCTCTTGCTTAGTTTAGGATCTATAATTATTTTCTATGGTTGAGAACTTGGGAGTATACATCATAGCTGTTTTCTCTCTCTTGCTGCTCCAATGGGAAAGGAGTTTTAACTTCGGCTGCAGCCAAAAGTGTAGGAAATTATTACTGCTGCATATGCACTGATTGGCTCTCATTATAAATGCTCTTTATTAAAAAATTTTGGAACGTGATGTATTGATCAGGGCTGTCAATCTTTGCTGACTTCGCATCTATTTTTAACTATTCAGGGCTCTATTTGATTTTATGTTGTCATATATATATATATATATATATATATATATATGTTTCAAGAGAACTCCATATCTATGATAAGCTTCTCTGTAGGGTTTAATTTGTAATGTCAATTTTTATTCTAGTTAAGTGCACGGGAAATGATTTTTTAAGGTAATTTTACTCTCTACAGCTTCTTGGCACACCAACCGAATCTGATCTCGGGTTTGTCCGGAATGAGGATGCGAGAAGATACATCCAGCAACTCGACTCACATCCCCGTCGGTCATTAGCTGAGCTTTTCCCACTTGTTCACCCGCTGGCCATTGATCTCGTAGATAGAATGTTGACATTCGATCCCACTAAAAGAATTACTGGTGAGTTTGATATCCTGATTTCTATCATTTTCTGAATACATGATTGAATAACAATTTAAAGAGTCTCTCATTGAGATGAATATTCTCCATATGTTGCTAAAGGTCATGAAAGCTTTTTCTACTTAGAAGTTAACTAGGCACAAGTAAAATCCACTTGCTAAACATGCTAGTTTTTATCATTATTGGGAGTTCACTTGGTGGGCATTTGACCTCATTTTGCACCTGGTCTTCCCCGAGCTTTACATTATTGGAAAATCTTATGCTCCCCACATGTAATTGTCATTAGATAAGACTTCCCATCTGTTGATTTCTAAAAGCAAGATTTGTCTGTATCAGTTGAAGAAGCATTGGCTCATCCATACCTTGCAAGACTACATGACATTGCAGATGAACCAGTGTGCTCAGAGCCTTTCTCCTTTGATTTTGAGCAACAGCCCTTGCAAGAAGAGCAAATGAAGGATATGATCTATGAGGAGGCTATATCACTTAATCCAGAACATGCATACTAGAGAAGATATTTGTAATATCCAGTTTTTTATTCATTTATTGATGTTCCATAAGCTCTAACAGTCCCGATGTCATTTGATGGAGAGCAAGTTTGAACATGGCGTTGACCCTTGGCTTGCTAATTGTTCACGCCATCATTTCCACGACCTTTATGTTTAATGTTCCGGGGTCAATCACTTCGCATTTGGACCACTTGTCAACCCCACAACCTTAATCTGACTTTTTTTTTTCTTCCTGTTCTCTCTGGTTTAGATTTTTTTTGTTTTTAAGTTTCTCTCCTGTAACATGTGTTTCTGTTTTCCAATGAAAATCTATTTTGAATGTGATGCATAATTGTTTTTATTCGGTTGCACGTAATTCGTACCCAATACGTGGCTGTGTTTTCTCTTATCGTCTAGAAACTTTATAAATTAGAATTAAAAGTGAGGATCTGCATCCAATGGAACTTTTGGAATTTTTACTTTTAAAAATGGTTAATAAACATATTTAGGATGAAATTAAAATTGGGATTTACCTTAAAAAGGTTAAGGTTTTGGTAGTATTATTCTTCAACAAAAAATATTTAACATGAAGTATTTAAATTATAGATGAATAAAAAATAGTTTAAAAAAAACTTGATATATTTTTATAAAATCTAAAATTTCTCATATAAAAAAACAAGATTTTCTTGTAGAAAAATAAAGAGCTAAAGTTTGATTGTGTCATCCAAGCACACAAGTCTTTAATGAGGAGATGATTTAAATAAAATGAACTCCAAATTTAAGCTAAACACACTCGACTCGTGATCGAACTTGGGTCTAGATTTGAAGTTGAAGACTATTAGGTTTATTATTGTTTTACGATAAGTAATCAAGCCTGCCAATGAAATATATTATATATAAGTTATGTTTTCATAGTACATTGTACAAAAGAGGGGGGGAAAGTGTTTTGGGTGTCTCGGTCATTTTCCTAGAAAACAAATTATAGAATTTTCTATTGTAACGATTTTTAAAGAATCATGATTTGCCAAGTGTATAATTTAAATAAAAAAAAGGATGGAAACCTTTTAATTTAATTTTTTTTAAAAAATAATATATTTAATAGCAAAATTGAGACCATGGAGGCATTTTTTTATGTTTACCCAAGAAAAAAAAATCACCCACAAAGAAAACATCTCGTCATCAACTTCAACATGAACTCATAAGAAGATGTAAACATTATAAGGAAAATAGCTACGGGTGACAGTTGTTATTAATCTTCTGGCACGTATAATTCACGGAATTTGCACATATACCTTGAAAGATAAACAAAGTGAAGAACAAAAAAATACAGAACCACTTGCTGGCATAGAGGAGAGGGATTTGTGTTGTGAGTGGATATTGAGATTCAGAACTTGAGAAGAACAAGTATTTAGACTGGGTTTTAAACAGAAAATAGGTTACTGTGGAGAACAGGAATGGCCATAAATGGTTTATCCATGCTCTAGAACACGCCTGGTTTAGTGTCCATGTGAACCTTTGACCCATCTGGTCCATCTCCACCAAGAATTTTCCAGTCAAAACACTGAACCACTGCTGTAACACTACAAGTAATCAAACTTGAGGACATGTTGATCCCAGGGCACATTCTCCTTCCTCCACCAAAAGGGATGTAAACCTGCAAGTTTTTTTCCCTAGCGTTGTCCACCCCAGTCAAGAACCTCTCTGGAATGAAGTCATTGGGGGTTATCCCATATCTCTGGATCCCTCAAGATAGAGTATGTGTTCATTATCATTGTGGTTCCTTTGACTATATCATATCCTGCAAGTTTGCAATTTTCACGGCATATTCTATCAAATAAAGGCACCGGTGGATTTAGTCTCATTTCTTCCTTAACACAGGCTTGAAAATAAGGCATGCTTGGGATATCTGCTTCATCCACAAGTCTCTCTGTCCCCACAACTGAATCTATCTCCTCTCTCAGCTTCTTGAACGCAGCAGGATGGCTGACAAGCTCTGCTAAGATCCACAGTATGCCTTCTGATGTAGTGTTGGTACCTCCTGTGAAAAGATCCTGGGAGAGATCAGAGAAAAAAATCAGAAATTAAATGGGATATTTTATAAATTCGATTAGTGTTTATCTTGAAAGAGAGATCGACTGGTGAAGGAGGGAAAGGAATGGAAAATAATTACCAGAAAGAAATTCTTCATTTGCTTCCTGGTTATCCTTCAGCATTTTTATCATGATACACTTCCAAGAGAATATCCATCAAGTCTTTATTCTCCATGTTAGGACCTTCTCTTTTGCCTTCTCCTCATGCTTTACCAAGATTTTTTTAAATAAATTCAAACAGTGGATTAAAAGAATGAAAAGGAAACAAACAGGGGCCTGCTAGCTCCGTCCACAAGGCTCGGGCAAGGGAGCAGGGAAAAAATAAGAAACAGGCTGACCCGAGGGCCTAAGGCCTGCAAGAGAGCTAAAGGGCCTAATAAACAGGAGCCCAAAACAAAACTAAACAAAGGGGCCTAAACAACAGTAGCCCAAATAAAACAAAGCAAAGGCTGAAACGAGACCCTATCACAAGATCAAAACAAAGCTAAACTCGGACTGAAAACAAAACCCTATCTGCAGAAGGCTTTTCTCCCCTTCCTCATTACCTGGACGATGGGGGGCATCGAGCATAGGACCATGCATAGTCGAGAGGACCAACGATTCTAACTAGGAGGCTGACGATCCGTTGGCCTCAAAGATCCCCACCTAGAGAACAAGAGATCAAATCCTCCATTTTACACGAGCATAATCTGGGATGTGCCCTTTATATTGCATCAGCAACAACCTTATTTGAATGATTGCCTCATGCAGGAGAACCTCTGTTGTCTTGTTCTTGGCCTGAAAAATTCTGAGATTTCTTTCAATCCATATGAAGTATATGGACGTGGCTAGAGTGTGCTTAGCTAGGAGACTATTGAACCTCTTCTTGTTATTGAATTTATTCCTCGCCCATCGGAGGATGTCTGCGCATATGAAGTATATAGACGGCCATTGCTGGTTGGCGTGGGAAGTAAGATTGGTCCAGAAAAAGCCTGTGTATCTGCATTTGAAAAACAAGTGGTTATGGGATTCAGTTTCTAAATCAAGATGTTTTCAAGCAATTCATCTTACCTTTTAGGCACAGCGGCAATTTTCTTCCTCAAGTACCACATCCCTATCCTTTTCAAGGGACCAAACACGCTCAATAAAGCAAGCTTTGAAGCCAGATCAAAGGATTCACTCACCAGCCCTCTACACTTCTCAGCCTGATTATCTTCCCTGAACACCTAGCACTCATAATCATCCTGCAAGTACTATTGTTCGCCAGTGTTAATATCTCAGCACTCAAATTTGCAACCTCATTTTTTGACCTATCACTCCAACATTTTACGCAATAACCTCACAACCTCTTCGCGTCTAACATTCTTTAACTTCTTCACCTGCCTGGTCCCCAACAATTCTGTCGTGCAGATTTTCTTCATGAATTTCCAGTAATCCCTGTATAGGGCATTGAAAAAGCTTGTTGAGCTTCCAAATAGTAAATTATCATCGAAAGGAAATTTTATTCTAGAGGCAAAATGGACATCTAGTGCTTTGAAGATTTCCGTGGCTAGTGGAGCGGACGAGACAAGAACAGCAGGATTAGTGGTCAAACGGAGATAGAGGAGAGGGCCATATTTATTGTTGAGAGCATGGAATCCTTTGTATGCTACTGGTGTGAGTTAATGGAGGTTGCCGATCAAAGGAAGTGCGAGGGGGCTTGGAGGGGGCAATAACCGGCAGGTTTCTTGCCGGGTCTCTTGAAGATGTATTGAATGAAGACTGATAAACAAGAGGATTAAGAAGGCTAGAACATATGGAATTGCATTCATGGTGGCCGCTTAGAGAAAGCTAGTTAAAAAGCAATTGTTGTGTGTGTTTTGAACCAAATTCTGGTGTATTTATAGCCAACTCTGCCGTTTAGCCAAGTGTTGCGTTGGCAGGACGTGTATCGTTTTTTAAAGAAAAAAGAGTAGATGAATTGGTTAAATACGAGTTTCCTTGCGTTGGCAAGGAAACTGATTGATTATTATACTTGCTTTTATTGATTAATTAAATTTTAATTAGTTAAATGATCATTGATAAAATTTAGTTTAAATGGGTTATTTGTTTTGTGTATCGAAATAATTGAATAATGTTATTGTTCAAAATATTTGAATAATTATTTAATCAGTAGATTGTCTATGTTCATCAAAGTGCAAAGCAAGTGACTCGTATATTTTTTCATTGCAAGTAATCTAACCCAATTTTCTCACCCGTTTCGTCATATATTTTTTGTTTATATGATATTAAATCTGAAATATCATACATGAAAATGCCGTGAAAGTCTATTTTGAAAAACAAAATCAACTAATGAATTGTTTTGATTATTATTACATTTTAATCATTATGATTCGTAAATTGTCTTAAGTATTATAGTTGTTATTATAATCATTATTGTAAATAATTAATATTCTGATTATTATTGACAATATTATTATAATCTTTATTACTATTACGACAATAATCATCACAATAACCAACATCTTTGTTTTTATTAATATTATTTCAATTATAATTAGTATTATTATAATTATAATTATTTTTGTCATTATTGATATTTTTATATTATTTTATTAGTTATTGTTATTATTACCATCAAAACCATAATTAGTTACATCATAAGCCCTCTAACTATTATAAAAAATTATAGTACCTATTATCATGATAATTTATCATGTCAATATTATCATCAAGATCATAACACCTTAAACTATTATTATTAGTATTGTTAAAATAATAAAAATTACTAACTTACCCTGAGGAATAAAAAAACTCAAAATCTTTAACAAAATAGTAAGTAAGAAAAAATACATCTCAAATTATTATTATTATTATTGCATATATAATGAAAAAAACAAAATTATCTAGAAGAATAAAAAATACTAAAAATTATAACAAAAGAGTAAACAAAAAAATGAAAAAAAGAAATATGAATACTATTAGCCTTAACAAAATAATTTGAAAAAAAAACATATCAAATTAATAATAATAATAATAATAATAATAATAATAATAATAATAATAATAATAATAATAATGAATAAGTCAAAATTATTTCTTGCATGTGCAGCAAAATAATTAGCATGAACAATATAAAAAGAATACCTAAGAGACTGTTTATGCTAATTATATCGAAATAAAAATATTCTTGAAAAAACAATTGCATGCACAACAAAACAATTCAATTAGGATGGACAATATCAAAGAACACCTAGGCGACTATTCATGGTAATTGTATGAAAATAACATATAAGAGGGTGTGAAATGCATTGTCATGGTCCATGGTAAAATGAATGTGGTTGAAAAGTAATTTCACAACCTCATTTAGTTGTATGTATTTTTTTTGGATCAAATGATTTTTTTTACATTGGAAAGAAATATGGTTCTGGTTGTGAAAAAATGCAAATAAGTCAATAGTATTATTTATAATTTTATAAAAAAAAAGTTTCTTGCATGCACAACAAACCACAATTAGTTATTTATAATTTTAAAAAATTATTTTTTTGGATCAAATGATTTTTTTACTTTTTAAAAAATATAGTTTCGGTTGTGACAAAGCGCAGGTAAGTGGCTAGTATTATATATAATTTTTAAAAATTATTTATTGCATCCGCAGGACAACAATTAGTTATTTATAATTTTAAAAAAATATATTTTTTCAGATCAAATAATTTTTTTGAGTTGAAAAAAATATGATTCCGGTCGCGACAAAGCGTGTGTAAGTGGCTAGTATTATTTATAATTTCAAAAAAATATTTCTTGCATGCACAACAAAATAGTTCGTTATTTATAATTTAACAAAATTATCTTTTTCGGATTTTTGCGCTGAAAAAATATGATTCCGACCGTGATAAATCGCGGGTGAGCGACTAGTATTATATATAATTTTTAAAAATTATTTATTGCATCCGCAGGACAACAATTAGTTATTTATAATTTTAAAAAAATATATTTTTTCAGATCAAATAATTTTTTTGAGTTGAAAAAAATATGATTCCGGCGGCGACAAAACGTTGATAAGCGGCTAGTATTATTATTAATTTTAAAAAAATATTTCTTGCATGTGTAGCAAAACAATTAGTTATTTATAATTTTTAAAATATCTTTTTTTTAATCAAATATTTTATTTGCGTTAACAAAATATAGTTCCGGCCATAATAAATTAAGAGTAAGTATCTAGTATTTTTTTAATTTAAAAAAAAATCTTGCATATGTAGCAAAACAATTAGTTAATTATAATAATAATATATAATATTCGGACAATTTATTTTAAGGAATTAAATCCTTGAAATGCCAGCAAATGACGCTGCAACAGAGCAAATCAGACAACTATGAGCGGTAAAAGAGCTGGTAGTGAATCTATAATATTCGGATAATTTATTTTAATGAAATTAAATCCATGTCAAGTCAGCAATTTATGCTATAACAAAGCATTAATTAATTAAAACTTGCTACAAAGAGTTAACTGTGAAAAAGAGTCATGAGCTGAAGAGAGAGCTAATGAGGTAATGGCTGCAACAATGCAGCCACCATGCATGACCTCCTTTAGCTTCTGGGATAATAATTATAATAATAATAATAATAATAATAATAATAATAATAATAATAATAATAATAGATTAAGTTTTGATGTATTTTCATAGTTTTATTGTTAATTTTTAAGTTTATTTAAATTAAAATTAAAAACTCTTCAACAATATAATTATTAAATTTTTAATTATATTTAAAATAAAAAAAATTGAATTTAAAATATAGTTGTGTAAAGCTTGAACACGCTATGGTTTTGATTTCTTCTTCCTTCAACCGATCTAGCCATTCCTGGTGTAAATTATTATTATTTTGTAAGTAATGTTTTTATTAATTCTAATTAAAATTAAACAAAACTATAAAATACACTTGTTTTGGATAAAAGTAGGGTTTCTGCTGTTATTTTGTTGCTACGTGATATCGTCTAGTATTTTAAATTAAGTATGATTTGTTTGTATCTTGATGATTAATTTGGGGATTTTGTTTTATAGGTCAAGAAAGAAAACCCAGATGCAGAGTTCAAAGATATCTCTCACATTCTGGGGGCAAAGTGGAAGACCATTACTGCAGAGGAGAAGTATCAGGTTGAAAAAGAAGCCCATCTGAAGTTGATGACGAAGGAGAAGCGCGAGAGCGAAGCCATGAAGCTTTCGGAAGACTGCTATGGAATTGCTTGAACAACACCTCCAGTTCAAGCAGGAAGCAGATCAGGAAAAGAGAAGAAGAAGAACAAGACAGTGAAGTGAAGTGAAGTGATGAGAGGTGATACTGCTGACGAATATTTTTACTTTTTTTAATGATTTGAATTTTTCATTGAAGTTGATATTAATATTTAATAGAATCTGAAAATGAGTTGAAAAAGATTAAAATAAAAAACAAAAACTAAAGAAACAACTTTTTAAGTTTATCTTCCTAGATGCCTTAGCCGTTGGAATTGCTCTAACAGCATAAAAAACTAGAACGATCGAGAAGTGGTGTTCTGCCAACGGTACTGTCATAAAAGTCTCTGAAAACTACTCTCTTTTTGTTCTTTCTCATGAATCTAGCAGCCTATTAAAACAAAGACCCTGAAATTCCTAGGAAGATCGACTGCTTTAACCATATAGATCGAACCACGGAAGAGGACTTCACTTTTCAACTATCAAGTGGAACGGTGAATGCATGCATTGTGGTTAAGCCATTGATTTGTCTATAGATTCTGTCGCCAAAGTCTTCGAAAGAATCAAACATAATGAAGCAAACCACACCGCAATATGAAATGATTAAACATCTACTAGGTTAAGAAGTTTACTTTTAATATGATATCGAATTTGAAACTTGTGATTGCTATCGATAATAACTTAAAATTTATATTATTATTAATTTTAAGATATATAAAATTAATTAAGATATATATAAGTTGACATAAACATCCACGTTAATTAAAAAAAAAAAACATTGACAACTACATGCACTCTGCAATTTGTAACGAAGAAAAACATGGTTGTTTGATGATATTATTTGTTTTCAATACTTTATTAGCTCAAGTGGTCAATTAAAACAATCATTTTGAAAACCCATCTAGATTTTTTCTTAAAAAAAATTGGTTTTTAATATATTTTCATCTTAAGATATCTAATAGACATTCTTAACATCTTAATAAATTCATTCAGCTCTAAAGAAATTCAAATACACGAAACTAAACTAGAAAAACACTATTATAAGCCCTAATATACCTTTTTCAATGAGACGAAACTCACCAAATGGTTGAATGAATGAAACTCGTTGATTTTAATATCATTATCTCTCTTTTTTTGTTACCGTTGCAGGCGACGCGTCGATTGCATTGTGCCAATTTGCCAAGTTGTTGTTGATGAAAGTGCACGGAGGGTGTATATACATAATTTTAATTCATGAGAGTTAAAATTATAGTTGTCAATATCTTTTGGTCGTCGTTCGGTTTTTTATTGGAACGGAACGTTCCGGTTTCAAAGCGTTTCGGCGTGATGTTTTGGTGTTGTACTGTTCATATATAATTAATTTTATATATATATATATATATATAATTAAAATATTAATTTAATAAGTATAATTAAAATTCAAGATAAATGAACTTTAAAGTATACAATATAAATACAAAGTCAAACAAATATAATCTCAAAATTAGAAGAAAAAAAAAATCACAAGTTAATCAAAATAAAGAGGCTTTTAAGGCTGGAACGGCACACCCAGAACGGTACCGAGACATTCCGGTAGAAATTTCCAGAACGAGCCAGATTTAAAACCGATGTAAATTTTTCTTAGCTCGGGTGTCACCTTGTGTAAATTTTCCTTCTCTCTTCATGATTCTCCCTGTACATGGCTTTTTCTTTGATAGGCACAATAGATAACATCTGGGTCATCTCCTGCAGCAGTATGCCTGTCAACAATGACCTGCGGTGGCCTGTTGGCAGTGGTGCAACAGCTTGTCAACAGCGATGTAGGCATATAGACAATGACGTGTTTTGTTTGTTGTTTTTGGGAGGTGTAATTATGTAAGTGTAGAGTAGTCCCTCAATTTGCAATTGTTTTAATTGCATGTAGGCAAAGACGTGTTTTGTTTGTTGTTTTTGGGAGGTGTAACTATGTAAGTATAGAGTGGTCCCTCAATTTGCAATTGTTTTAATTGTATCCTCAATTGGAAAAGTGTTTTGGGTGTCTCGGTCATTTTCCTAGAAAACAAATTATAGAATTTTCTATTGTAACGATTTTTAAAGAATCATGATTTGCCAAGTGTATAATTTAAATAAAAAAAAGGATGGAAACCTTTTAATTTAATTTTTTTTAAAAAATAATATATTTAATAGCAAAATTGAGACCATGGAGGCATTTTTTTATGTTTACCCAAGAAAAAAAATCACCCACAAAGAAAACATCTCGTCATCAACTTCAACATGAACTCATAAGAAGATGTAAACATTAGAAGGAAAATAGCTACGGGTGACAGTTGTTATTAATCTTCTGACACGTATAATTGACGGAATTTGCACATATACCTGAAAGATAAACGAAGGAAGTGAAGAAAAGAAAAACACAGAACCACTTGCTGGCATAGCTAGAGGAGAGGAGAGGGATTTGTGTTGCGAATGGATGTTTAGATTCAGAACTTGAGAAGAACAAGTATTTGGACTGGGTTTTAAACAGAAAATAGGTTACTGTGGAGAACAGGAATGGCCATAAATGGTTTATCCATGCTCTTTACCACGCCTGGTTTAGTGTCCATGTCAACCTTTGACCCATCTCGTCCATCTCCACCGAGAACTTTCCAGTCAAAACACTGAACCATAGCTGTAACACTACAATTAATCAAACTTGAGGTCATGTTGACCCCTGGGCACATTCTCCTTCCCCCACCAAAAGGGACGTAAACCTGCAAGTTTTTTTCCCTGGCGTTGTCCACCCCAGTCAAGAACCTCTCTGGAATGAAGTCATTGGGGTTATCCCATATCTCTGGATCCCTCATGATAGAGTATGCGTTCATTATCATTGTAATTCCTTTGGGTATATCATACCCTGCAAGCTTGCAATCTTCACAGCATATTCTATCAAATAAAGGCACCGGTGGATTTAGTCTCATAGCTTCCTTAACACATGCTTGGAAATAAGGCAGGTTTGGGATATCCGCTTCATCCACAAGTCTCTCTGTCCCGACAACTGAATCTATCTCCTCTCTCAGCTTCTTGAACGCAGCAGGATGGCTGACAAGCTCTGCCAAGATCCACAGAATGGCATCTGATGTAGTGTTGGTACCTCCTGTGAAAAGATCCTGGGAGAGATCAGAGAAAAAAATCAGAAATTAAAAGAGAGATTAACTGATGAAGGAGGGAAAGGGATGGCGAATAATTACCAGAAAGAAAGTCTTCATTTGCATCCTGGTTATCCTTATTTCAGCATTTTCATCATGATACACTTCCAAAAGAATATCCATCAAGTCTTTATTCTCCATGTTAGGACCTTCTCTCTTTGACTTCTCCTCATGCTCGACCAAGATGTTTTCAAACAATTCATCGTACCTTTTAGGCACAGCCGCAATTTTCTTCCTCAAGAACCACATCCCTATCCTTTTCAAGGGACCAAACACGCTCAATAAAGCAAGCTTTGAAGCCAGATCAAAGGATTCACTCACCAGCCCTCTACACTTATCAGCCTGATTATCTTCCCCTGAACACCTAGCACTCATAATCATCCTGCAAGTACTATTGTTTGCCATTGTTAAAATCTCAGCACTCAAATTTGCAACCTCATGTTTTTGACCTCTCTCCAACATTTTACGCAATAACCTCACAACCTCTTCGCGTCTAACATTCTTCAACTTCTTCATCTGCTTGGTCCCCAACAATTCTGTCGTGCAGATTTTCTTCATGAATTTCCAGTAATCCCCGTATGGGGCATTGAAAAAGCTTGTCGAGCTTCCAAATAGTAAATTATCCTCGAAAGGAGATTTTATTCTAGAGGCAAAATGGACATCCAGTGCTTTGAAGATTTCCGTGGCTAGTGGAGCGGACGAGACAAGAACAGCAGGATAAGTGGCCAAATGGAGATAGAGGAGAGGGCCATATTTATTGCTGAGAGCATGGAATCCTTTGTATGCGACCGGTGTGAGTAAATGGAGGTGGCCGATCAACGGAAGTGCGGGGGGGCTTGGAGGGGGGCAATAACCGGCAGGTTTCTTGCCGGGTCTCTTGAAGATGTATTGAATGACGACTGTGATAAACAAGAGGATTAAGAAGGCTAGAACATATGGAATGGCAGTCATGATGGCCGCGTAGAGAAAGCTAGCTAAGAAATAATTGTTTTGCATGTGTTGTTTGAACCAAATTATGGTGTATTTATAGCCAACTCTGCCGTTTAGCCAAGCGTTGCGTTGGCAAGTAAGGACGTGTAACGTTTTCTAAAGAAAAAAGAGTAGATGAATTAGTTAAATATAGATCAAAGTTTGATGTATTTTCACAGTTTTCAAATTATATTTAAATGTAAAATCATCTTCACAGATGAAACCTAGTTAAACAAATGCAAGTCACGTTCCAAATTTTATGAAGAAAATACCTCCCTAACAGCATTAAAAACTAGAACGATCGAGAAGTGGTGTTCAGCCAACCGTACTGTCATACAGGTCCCTAAAACTACTCTCGTTTTGTTCTTTCTCACGGCTCTAACAGCCGCTTAAAACGAATAGATAACGATATAAATTGGAGTTTCTTCTACAAGTTTAAGTTTTTAGATGTGATGGTTCTTTAATATAATATCGAGCCTTGTTAACTCAAGTAGTCACGAGTTCAAATCTCACCACCCTTGTTTTATTTGATAAAAATCAAGCACAAAATAATATGAGTCTGTGCAAGTTTCAAACCCATAAAACTTTGATGTGTATTAAAAATTTATTTAAGTCAAAGTGATCTTATTCCTCGTACTTATTTGTATCGTTAATTATTGCCTCGGTGGAGACACCACTCCTAGGAAGACTGCTTTAACCATATAGATCGAACCATGGAAGAGGACTTTACTTTTCAACTATCAAGTGGAACGGTGAATGCATGCATTGTGGTTAAGCCATTGATTTGTCTGTAGATTCTGTCCCAAAAGTCTTCGAAAGAATCAAAGATAATGAAGCAAACCACACCGCAATATGGATGATTAAACATCTACTAGGTTAAGAAATTTACTTTTAATATGATCTCGAATTTGAAATTTATATTATTATTAATTTAAGATATATAAAATTAATAAAAATACAAATAAGTTGACCCAAACATCTATATTAATTAAAAAAAAAATTTGACAACTGCATGCACTCTACAATAAGTTACGAAGAAAAAAATGGTTGTCTTTGTTTTCAATACTTTATTAGCACAAGTCGGTCAATTAAAACAATCATTTTGAAAACCCATGTAGATTTTTTCTTTAAAAATATTGTTTTTTAATATATTTTCATCTTAAGATAACTAATAGACATTCTTAACATCTTAATAAATTCATTCAACTCTACAGAAAGTCAAATACACAAAACTAAACTAGAAAAACACTTTTATAAACCCTAATATACCTTTTTCAACGAGACGAAACTCACTAGGTGGTTGAATTAATGAAACTTGTTGATTTTAATATTATTATCTTCTTTTTTTGTTACCATATGTATGTATATATATATATATATATAATTTTAATTGATGCGTGTTAAAATTATCAAAATTTATTTAAAAAGCATGAATAAATTATGTCAGAAGAAGGCCAAGTAAAAAAATAAAGCGTGTTTGTGAAACAAGAGAGATGTGATTTGACAGGCATCATTATTACCCTTATTTCAAATCATCCAGATTTATTTTATATTTTTCTGATGTTTTTTTATACTATTATTATTAATAGAAGAGCAGAGAACAAAAGGGTTGCATTTCTTCGTTGAAAAAGAAGAAAGGAAATAAGGAATTATACCAGCAAATCATCTTGTTTTAATGAAGTTTTGGCTATTACATTTTTAATTATGTTGAGATTAATTTTAAATATTTTTATTTTTATTTTTTTGATAAAAAATGATGTTTATCCTGCATTTTAAAAATATTTTTTAAAAAAATTATGTTTTTCTATTTTAAATTAATTTTTTTTAGTGTATTCATATTATTTTCATGTATTAATATCAAAAATAATTTTAAAAAATAAAATGTATTATTTTAATATATTTTAATGAAAGACTAGTCTGAATGTATCTTTGTTCATATCTCTCTTAAAAATAATCAAAATTATACGACTTGTCATTAAAATGAACGACCTGGACGCGGTTATCAATCGTCATATTTGGATGTTTGCTGTGCAGTTGACATGGCACTCATGGAGCATAATCTAATTTTACTGTTTACTATTTTGACCAGTTCAGCACTTTTTTGCTTGTTTAAATTCTGGTCGGGGCTGGAAAATTAGGCGAACCTTTTAAATAAATAAAATAATAATTTTTAGGCTATTTTTATGTAAAATTATTTAATAAATATCCTTATCACCTCCATTTATAAACTCAAAATACCTTTAAATATTTTTAAAAACACAAGGCAACACCAAAATAAACAAATATGAAAGATATTTTTGGATGATTTGATTGAATGAAAGACTAGTAATGATCTCAAGGGACGTGACGTAATGATAAAGAGCTTGTGATATGCACAACAAATCTCGAATTTGAATATGAACATGCATATCTTGTAAGAATCTAAAACAATTATAAATTTTAATTATTTATTGAGATCCACAAAATATATTTTACATAAATAAAATTTCTTCAAATCCAAAATATATATAAAAAAACTAGGACTCATGAATCCATGGTCATATCTCGCTTCAAAAAGTCAACAAATCTATAAGATATTTCATTATGGAACAATGATACTTCAAAGTCAAAATATTTGGCCATATCTCTTAAAAAAATCAATAAATCTATAAGATATTTCATTATGGTAGAATGATACTTCAAAGTTCAAAGTCAAAACATTATCTCTTAAAATTCGATATTCAGCTCATAGATACGCGCGCGCGCGCGCGTGTAAGTAAGTAGTAACTTTTCTCTTACGCCATGTATGTAGCTAGAACCTAGTTTCCGACCTTCACCGAAAAGTTCGTAAAAGATAATCCACGTCAGCATGCTAACGAAGCCACCAAGTAGCGGACGACGGACGTGTCAATATGGCTTTGGTCAATACTTGAAGGAGTCACCCGCGATGCCGGCAGCTCTTGCAAGGCAAAAGAAATTCACTAGTATTTCGTGGACCCCATTAAATTACAAGTTGAAAAATAAAAATGGATGATATTTTAATTACTTAGGCAGTTAATTAAGTTTGACATTATAGTTGAAAATATATTGAAATAACATTTATTATTATTTTTAAATTTATTTTTAATAACAGCATATTAAAAAAATATAAAAATAAAATTAAAAACACAATTACACGACAATAACATACAGATTCTAAAGTTGTGTCGATATTCAATCTTAATATAGATAGACGTTTAACTATCTATCTATATTAGTCAGGAAGAAATAATAAAAATAAAAATACAGCCATGGGGCTGTTTGTGCTAATGACAGAGGGAAGTAAAGTACTAACGCTATTAACCCATGCTCGGCTCATTTTGACAGTGAATTTCAAGCTCGCAAATATAAATAAATTAATTCAGAGAAAAATATTTCAAATCCTTCAAATGAAATGTCATGTTGTTGTTGATGAGTGTAAGAATGTAGTTAACTACATAATAATTAATAAAGTAAATTGTTATATGTACAACAAAGTTTAAATATAAAGTTTAATTTAATAGAAAACATGAAAAGTAAATATAAAAACAAATAAATAATAGGATGATTAAGATAATTTTACTGTAGCATTTTCACTATATAAACAGACATAAATTATTGTGGATTGCAATAGCAAAATTATCATTTTATCTCTAGGGCTAAAAAAAATTAACTCCTAGAACTAGGGGCATTTTGAACATTTTCATGGGACATGTAAGATATTTTCAAATTCTTTACACAAAAAACTACTATTTTACCTCTGAAAACAAACAAAGATAGGAGGAACAGGGGGGGTTGTTTTTTATTTTTCACATATTTGTACACAATGCAACTACGAACATACCCCTAGAAAAGACATAAAAAGACCAAAACAGGGGTATTGTGGTACTTTCACCTCCAATTTTGTAGTTATTATTGGGTCCAGGGGTGTATAGATAATTTATAATTTTATTATTATTTCTTTTTTGAAACACTGGAGGGCATGTCATACTGAAGCATCGGTAGTGTGTCACGTGCAACGTCATTCAGGCGCCACATGTGGCATCTTTTGGCAATGTAAACTGACTGTCCATCATGTCACCTGGTGCGCCCCATGTCCTTTGTCTCTCAGTATAGCGAGTGTCGATGATTGGTGGTCGGTGAATAGCTGGTGGACGGTTTTTAGTTTTTCTCCCTTTTCTCTCTCCTAATGACGGAAATTACATGTACGTTCTTCATATTTATGGTTGTTTTATGTTAGTCATTACTCTTATGATTTAGGTTCTATTCCTAATTTTTCCAATGAAAATTTTGATTTTTTTTCAATTATACTCTTCAATTGAAACTGATTATATATGTTAGTTTTCATTTCAGTCTTTATATTTTGATTAGTCTTTATATTTTGATTTTATTTTGTTTTTTGCTCCTTTAATTTTTTTGGTATGCAAGTATTATTTTCTTTTAATTTGGTCCATAAATTGAAATTGGCCATATGTGCTACTTTTTATTTTAGTCCTTATTCTTTTCATTTATCAACAAAATTACACTACAATTTCATTTTAAAATGCCTATATTTGTCTCGGTCCCAAGATTTTTATTTTTTTTTCAATTTTTTTATTCGATTGGAATTAATTATATTTTTTTAATTTTAATTATGTCCCTTATTCTTTAAATTTTTTATTTGGTATTAATCATTTCTTTTTTTTGTCCTTCTTGGACAATGTTAATTCTTTACCTATATTTATACACCTATGCTTTTAGTTTTTATTTTTATTTATTTTATTTATTTATTGGGGTTTTATTTTTATTGGTTCAATCTTGAAATTTTAATTTATATAAGTGATCATTTTAAAATTAATATTTCTCATTTTCCACTTTGTTCTTTGTTTTATGTTATTTTTATTTGTTCGTTGGGTCAGATGATTTTATAACTTCATTATTTGAGCAATAATAATAATAATTTTAGTGATTTTTATATATTTTTTTATAAAAATGTTTGCTTTTTTTTTTTGGGGGGGGGTCAATTTAATGATTTTAATTTTTTGGAAAATAATGTTGATAATATTTTTAATTGTTATAGTCATGATAATGATGATAACATAGTGATGAATTTTCAATTGTGTTTTTTTTTTGTAGATGAAAAATTAACAACTTATTTTTTTATTTTATTATTGCAGGTGTATTTTATAAAAAAACTTGCAATTTATAAGATTCTATATAAATTAATTATTTTTTAAAATTTTATATTATAATAAAAAAATATGATTACAACCACGACGAGACGGGGTTAGTGGCTAATACATAAATAAAAGAAAGCTACGTGATGAGCAATCACTCATGAATCTAGTTGTGTATTTTGTTTAATAAAAAGGACTAAATGTAGTTTTTGAAAAATAAAAAGACCCAGAATATTCAAATAAAGACCACTTTCTAAATAAAACTAAAAAAAGGGATAACAACAAATCTTTTCAAGATTACAAGGACTAAAATAAAAATTTGTAAAAACCTTAATGAACAGTTTTGTAACTAAACAAAGTACTTTAATGAATTCCAAAATATTATATTTTTCACTTTATCACATTACACTGTAACAAATAGGCCGTGAAGGTCTACTACTTGCTAGTTAAATATAGTTTGATTAATGAATTGAAATTTAGATTAGGATGAGTTTCAAAGAAAACGAGGTGAAAGCTGACCGATATAATTCAATCAACCTAGTGGTTGCTCCCAAGGTTATTAAATCCGTTCCGTTCCGGCCGAAACGGACGAAAAATTCCGTTCCGTTCATAAAACCGGAACAAAACGACATCATTTTTATTCCGGTTTTAATTCCGGTCAGATCCGGAAATTCCGGTCTAATTCCGGCCGGAACACCTCGGTTTTGACTCGGGCATTCCGTTCCGGCTGAAGAGCATAGGCTGGACTCTGGACATTGGAGTGGAGACGAGTATATAATGAAGAAATGTTGAGAAAAACATGTATCTTGCCGATGTGGGATAAGAAGAGTGAAGCTTAGAGTAAAAGTATTTAAAGAAGAAAAAAGTTGACAGTGTTGTTTTTGTCCGATGTGGGACACATTGTAGTGTGCCACATCGGACAATTTGTCCAGCGGAATACATTGGGACAATTTGTCCAGCATTCCGCTGGACAAATTATTTATATATATATATATTAAAAAATTACATATATATATATATAAATAACAAATATATATATATATATATAATTTTTAAATATAAAAAATATATATTATAAAAAAATAAAATTGTTGTGTTGATTTTATAAAAACAATAACAATTACATATATATATATATATATATATATATATATATATCATGGAATCACTCTTAAAAATCAGTAATATTTTATTTTTATAATATATCCATTTATCTTGAATTTAAATTATAGTTGTTAAATTAATATTTTATTTTTTTATATATATAATTAACAAAACCGGAACGGAACGCCGGAATGCACCGAAACCAGAACGTTTTATTCCAAACAAAAAATCAGAACGGGTCCGGAACGGATTTTATAACCATGGTTGCTCCTGCTAATTAATTGACTAGGCGAAACCTGAAAAAGGATGATGGTTTTAGCATTGTTTTTATAAGATATATTGATGCCGATAAACTATTAAATTCTATATTAATGAGAAAGTTTGATGGTGATATTTTGATTTCTCTAAACATCCCTAAATAAAGAGAAGAGTTTAATTCATATTTTTTTATTTACATGATTTTAGTTTTTTAGAGTTATTAAGTGGGAGTTTTATTGGTGTTTTTTTATATCATGAAAATAACTTGAAAAACAAAAAATTGAAGTCCAAAAAACCTCATTCCTGATTTTTCAGCCGCGACTGAAATCTGACTTTTCGGTTTCATGTGAAAATCATGAAAGTGCAAATGCTGGGATTTCAATCTATCAGGAAAGCACAAAAATTTCCAGCATGCGCATTATGAGCAGATGAGTGGAACTCTGAATAACGCATCTAACTATGTGTAATAAAATCTGCTTTGAGCGGTCCAACCCGATGATGTTGAAGCATCTTGGTTTCTTGATTTTATATTTTCCACCTGGTGCAAGTTGAATATATGGGAATGGCACTGGAATCCAGAAGTTTCATTGCTCAGAGCTATGGATTAATGGAAATATGTAGGAGTCTGTTATTGATGCAGAGAATGAGAAGAGGTTGAAGGAGGAGGAAGATGATCCAGAAGAGAGAGAGAGAGAGAGAGAGAGAGAGATTGTTAGAACAGATTCTAGATTTCAGTCATTTTTGGCTTGCATAATTCCGTTACAGCACCACACACACTCACATATGAATTCAATCTGAAGAACTAACTTCAAGGGTACTCCTTCCAGGTTCTAAATTTGAAACCTGCAGGTATTATCAATTTCTTAAAATCATCGGATTTGGACGAAATCCTTGAATTACCATGGTATACTTGCAGGAAAACTCCTTGCCGAGGATCTGTGGTCCCCTGGAATTAATCAGGGCCGATTCTGGAACCCGGTGCTAATCCAAAAATCCTGAAGAACTAGTAGTTCCTCATTCACGAATGTTCTCTTGTCCACACGTGGCAACGGTTGTCGTAATTAAAACGGTGCGCAGCAATTGTATCTAAACGGTGCGTTTCTATCACATTTAAATTCCTCACCTGCAACGGCCACTTTGTTCTTGAGTTTTTCTTCTCAGCACCGCTTCGTTGCGTCTTCAAAGAATTAAACTTGTAACACCGCATCAAGATCCTGACCGTAGGGTCCACTGACAGGTGCAGATCAAAACACTAAAGATAAGAATAGAACAAAAGGTTTTTTTAATTGAAATGAATTAAATTGAATTTACAAGGTTAAATTAATTTTTAATGTCTGGGATTCTTATTTAGAATTTAAATCAACAATTTTTTTAAATACACATCAAAGCAAATAATTGGGAGGACCCTCTATTTTTCTACATTAATAACAACAACAACAACAACAACAACTTCTCTTCTTCTAACCCCACAATCTCTAATATCATCATGTTCTTCTCAAGTCCTGTGATTATCCACAAGATTTCGGTTGTCAAACACCGATTTCTAAGGCGATTAGCAGTAAACTAATTCAAAAGTCATGGACCATCCAACAAGTTAAGGTTTCATTTTCTTTATAGAAACATGTTCTTTTAGTGGCGTTGAGTAGAGAAATATATAGCGATTTTCACAAATATATTTAGACAATTGTCAAAAATAGCCAAGGGTAGAAGGAGACAATTATCATCATTATTCTTGTGACACATTTTTCTTTATTACAAAAGAGGTGTTTGACCTCGAGACATCTTGGAGAAGGGAAACCCTACCGCCAATTGAGGTACATGCTCAATGGCTTTTAGACTAGACACACATATACTAGATCAGGGCATCTGCACACATACAAACACTAAACAAAATTAACAGGTATGCCAAAATCTCAGGATTTGGCTGGATAAGAATCACTGATTTTGTGATAGAATCTGGCTAGGGTATTTAATTCTCATTGATTTGCGTTTGAGATTGCAACTCATGATTGTCACTCGTAAACATAACCATGAAAAGAAATGAAAGATACTTGGAATCAGAACTTGAGAAGAGCAGATATTTAGACTGGGTTCTTGGCAGAAAATAGGTTACGGTGGAGAACAGGAATGGCCATAAATGGTTTAGCCAAGCTCTTTACCACTCCTACTCTTGTGTCCATGTTAACCTTTGGTCCATCTCCACCGACAACTTTCCAGTCAAAACACTGAACCATAGCTGTAACGCTGCAGTTAATCAAACTTGAGGTCATGTTGACCCCTGGGCACATTCTCCTTCCCCCACCAAAAGGGACGTAAACCTGCAAGTTTTGCTCCTTGGCGTTGTACTGCTCAGTCAAGAACCTCTCTGGAATGAAATCTTCGGGGTTATCCCATATCTTTGGATCCCTCATGATAGAGTATGAGTTCATTATCATTGTAATTCCTTTGGGTATGTCATATCCTGCAAGTTTGCAATTTTCACCGCATATTCTATCAAATATGGGCACCGGTGGATTTAGTCTCATTGCTTCCTTAACACAAGCTTGAAAATAAGGCAGGTTTGGGATATCAGCTTCATCCACAAGTCTCTCTGTCCCAACAACTGAATCTATCTCCTCCCTCAGCTTCTTGAACGCAGCAGGATGGCTGACAAGCTCTGCTAAGATCCACAGTATGGCATCTGATGTAGTGTTGGAACCTCCTGTGAAAAGATCCTGGGAGAGATCAGAGAGAAAAGCAGATATTAAAAGGGATCAATATTTTATAAATTAGACTAATCAACTCTTGACAATTAAGAAAGAAAGTGGTGTTTATCTTGAAAGAGACATTATTAACTGATGAAGAAGGGAAAGGGATGGCAAGTAATTACCAGAAAGAAATTCTTCATTTGCTTCCTGGTTATCCTTATTTCTGCATTTTCATCATGATACACTTCCAGAAGAATATCCATCAAGTCTTTATTCTCCATGTCAGGACCTTCTCTCTTTGCCTTCTCCTCATGCTCTACCAGGACGTTCTCAAACAATTCATCGTACCTGTTAGTCACGTCAGCAATTTTCTTTCTTATGTACCACATGCCTATCCTTTTCAAGGGACCAATGATATTACATAAAGCAAGTTTTCCAGCCAGATCAAAGGATTCAATCACTAGCGCTCTACACTTCTCAGCCTGATTATCTTCCCCCGAACACCTAGCACTCATAATCATCCTGCAAGAACTATTGTTTGACAGTGTTAATATCTCAGCACTCATATTTGCAACCTCGTTTTTTTTACCTATCTCCAATAATTTACTCAAAAACCTCACAACCTCTTCGCGTCTAACATTCTTTAACTTCTTCATCTGCCTGGTCCCCAACAATTCTGTCGTGCAGATTTTCTTCATGAATTTCCAGTAATCCCCGTATGGGGCATTGAAAAAGCTTGTTGAGCTTCCAAATAGTAAATTCTCCCCGAAAGGAGATTGTATTCTAGAGGAAAAATGGACATCTAGAGCTCTGAACATTTCCGTGGCCAGTGGAGCGGATGAGACAAGAATAGCAGGATAAGTGCCGAAACGGAGATAAAGGAGAGGGCCATATTTATTGCTGAGAGCATGGAATCCTTTGTATGCTACTGGGTTTAGTAAATGGAGGTGGCCGATCAAAGGAAGTGCGGGGGGGCTTGGAGGGGGGCAATAACCGGCAGGTTTCGTGCCGGGTCTCTTGAAAATGTATTGAATGAAGACTGTGAAAATCCACAGGACAAACAAGGAAAGTAGATATTCAGTGGCAATCATGGTGGCTTCTTAGAGAAAACTAGCTTTCATGCAAATGGTTGATAATATTGTTCTGAACTACCTCCTGTATATATAGCCAGTTGTGCCGTTTACCCTAGCGTTGCGTGAGAAGTTGAGTATGCACAACCATTTCAAAGAAAGAAATTATAATTAACTTGATTTGTTTAAAATTATTTAATCAAGTGTTGATATATTTTCATAATTTATTGTTTCATTTCATTAAAATCACTATCGCCGATGAAAAGCGTGTTCATATTTGATATCTTCAAACAAATAAAAAATTAGATAAACAAAAGTAATTTTAACAAGTGTCATTTTAAACGGTACTCGGTCTTACATAGGTAAAAAATCTAAAGATATGCAAGTTGCATGTTAAATTTTATGAAGAAAAACGCCTCCCATAAAATATATATATATATAACGAAACGATCGAGGGGTGATGCTGAGAAAAGGTCTCGTTTAGGTTAAATATCGAACTCTCATTCCTATCAGCTCCTTGTATGGTTATTGCTTTAATTTGCAGAGACATCACGCCTAGGAAAACTGCATGAACCAAACAGATCACTACGGAAACTGTCAAATTGATCTACAATTGAATGGTGAATGTAATGATGTAAGAACAAATAATCCAATTGCATGGATTTAAAATCCCATGAAAAAAAGGGAAAATTTTGAATATACCCAGTATTTATATAAAAATATATAATAATAATAATAATAATAATAATAATAATAAGAACAAAAAACCTGTATATCATTCTAATTGTCTTGAGCCAATTCTATACTGTGATTAAATTAAATTATAATGTTTGATTTGAATTTAATTGATAATTCACACAACCATTTGTTTATGTTTTACTTGAATTACAGAAATTCAATTGCTGATAATTCTAAGAACATGTTCCCGGTGCAATCGTTTTAACCATAACGCACTTACTGAGCATCAAAACGGATGACTCCCATTAATCATGAAGTCAATCTTTCTTATTTAAAGCCAACCATAATCTAGTTAGTCGATGAGCAATTTCTGCATTCATTAATTACTAGGGTGCGTATCTCTGATTCCCAATAAAATAACTCTATAGTTTATCTTCATGCAATGCCATTTGATTTTGAATTATTGACTCATTAATATTCAATAATGGAGCGATAAAATATTTCACAGGATCAATCCATGGAGTCCACGCTGGGATGTTCATGGCAAGTGGATTCATTTAAAGCTCGTTTGTTTGGGAGCAAGTGGCTCTTTTCTTTAGATAATCCCATCGTGGTGATTGGCCCTCCCTCCTCTGTAACATATATGCTTTTTGGAGTCTACGGTCTCCACCCTGTTTTCTGACGATGGTTTGACACCACAGGCTGTAGATAAACTTCTAATTAACTCCATGATGCAATCTTTTTAACCATAGCACACACTGTTTAGGTTGTTGAACATTTCTGTCCGTATAGGGGTTTGACTGGGTATTTTTTAAAGTTTAAAAATATATTAAAATAATATATTTTTTATTTTTAAAAAAATATTTTTATATTAATACATGAAAATGATCTAAAAATATTGTATTTTTTAAATTTAAAATAAAAAATAAAGTTGCATGGATTACATGAAATTTCTGCATTCATTACTTGCGTGTGCATGTCTGCTTCCCAATAAAATAATTTTAGAGTTTATATCTTAAGAGAAGAAATTTATTTTTTATTGATTTACGTGTTGATTGGAAAACGATCGTATCACGAAACAAAAACAAAATCGAAGTAAGTCGTTAACTTGCTCCTGAAGAAAAAAGAGTTTTACCCAACAACAAAGCTGTTAATCTATCGAGAATCAATAAGAGAGAGTCTGAATGTTTGATATAGCTCTCTTTTGTAGAATTATTGATGTTGTTTTTTAAAGTATTTTTTAAAATATATTAAAATGATATTTTTTATATTTTAAAAATTAATTTTGACACCAATATATAAAGATGATATATATATATATATATATATATAAATACACTTTTTAATTTAAATTAATAAAAATAAAAATATATTTTTTTCAAAAATAATTTTAAAACGCAATACATTATCAAACATCTTATTTAGTTTCGAGAGTTTTCACAAATTGATCCAAAGGTAAATATTTCTTTGGGGGTAGAAATTAAGATTTCTATTTTTTATATATATAACCATAAATAGAGAAAATATACTTCAAAAGTTAAAAAAAAAAATCTTATCTAAAACCTATATTTAAGAAGAGTTTAGTTCTATATTTAAAAGCTGGATAAATTTTGAAAAGAAATTATACGCGCCCGCGCGCGTACACAAATTTATGATGACGATAATTATCAATAATTGTTACTTTTTATTTGTTAAAAGACTGGCCACGAGATGGTTATGACTCATTGTTTCTGGGCCTAAATGTTTGTGGGTTAGGTAAGTTGACATACCCCTTCTTGTTCATGAACATAGTCAAACGCTCCCTAATTGATTGCATATATTTTATTCTAATAGAACCATATCTTATATATATATATATAATCTTGATAGGACTATAGATAATAAATATTTTTATCTTGGAGAATCATGAATATTTCATCATAATAGGTCAGAGATATATTATGGTCAAACCAACCTCCCCCCCCACCAAAAAAAAAAAAAAAAAAAAGAAAAGAAAAAGAGAGACTAAATCCATCTCTCTACCCAAGTTAAATAATACAAACAAATCATGTTAAAATAAGAAATTCTAGTATGGGATTCAGATCTTTATATCAATAGAAAAACCTATCTCGTCTACTGAAATAAAAATCTTGTACCAAGTTATAGACAAACAACTCCATTGAAAGTGTACAAGGAGAGCCAGCAGTATTTTTTTTTTTTTTATTATTATTATTTCTGGTAATAGCCTGGAAGCTGCCTGAAGAGATGACTCCTATATTTTGGTCAAGTCTCAAGACACGGATTATAATGTTTTCTCTTGAATAAGTCAGCCTAATAAAACATGGATTTTGTCTGCGAAAATGATTTTGATGATAGCACAGCACAATGAACTCTCACAGAACAGGTCTTTCAGAGTGATGTGATTTGTTAAATTAGTGGTTAGTTATATCTTCATCTCTTCATATCTGCGATTGAATTCCATGCCCTTTCCGGCCACCAATGGTTGAGCTTTCATGTAGTTATATGACAAAATCAACATATATACTCTATTTTAATGGTTGAATCATGATTTACTAAGTGTATAATTTGAATGAAAAGTAATGGATAAGATTGATAAAAAAATATTATTTGAAAGAAGTTTTGAGATCACTAGAGGAGGCATTTTTTATGTTTACCCACTAAGGATTCATTAATAGCATGAGTTTTTTAATTAAAATAATTATTTGATATGATATCAAGGTTTTGATAGCCAAACAATCATGGTTTTAATCACAACACACATATTCTAATTAATATAATTAAATATAAAGTAATGTGTGCATGTGCAAGTTTCAAATTCAAAAGATTTTCATTTAAAGAAAGTATGTTAGAAAATAATATAAATTATATCTCATATCATAAGCTTTTAATTAAGATAATTCTTTGATAACATGAAATAAAAAAGATTTAAACATTATTAAAAAAATAGCTAATGGTGTAAAGAGACAATTATTATATTATTTTAACACATTTTTACATTACAAAAAAGATAATAGACCTCTTGTATAAGAAAAACTCTACTAACAGTTGAGCTTCATGCTAAATGCCTTTTAGACACCCAAGAGGCACTTGCACGCCACTCCGCCGCAAGTATGATTATTTTTAAAAAATATACAAAAAATACCACTAGTTTTGTTAAAAATAAATTATTTATAAGATATTTTTATAATTTAAAAGAGATAAGATAAAATATTAAAGAAAATGATTACAAACATAAATATAAATTTCATGATTAAACTGAATAAAAACCAAAACCCCAAGAAAAAAGAAAATGATAAAAACCAAAAAACAAAATTTAAATCTTAAATAAATAAATACACACACAAAATAAAGATTGTCAAAGAAAGACTGAAAAAATCAAAGTATTAAAACTAAATAAAAATTGAAAAGAATAAGGACCAAAATGAACAATAAAATATATAATCAATTTTAATTAGATTACAAATCTGTAACAAATCAAAACCTTGAGACCAAAAAAATTAAAGGGATTTAAAACAAAAAAAAAATCAAAAGAAGGAGTGCTCAAATGATAAATACCATATATGATTAATTTCAAATATAGGACAAAATTAAAATAAAATCAAAACTTGTAGATCTAGAAAATAAAAAGGGAAGGATAAAGGGTTGAATTTAAAAACAACATATATGATCAATTTCAATTGAATCCGGTTACAAACAAATGTGCATTTTTTCTATTTTATTAAAATTTGAAAAATTCAAACTAATATGAATCTAAACTGATTATCAACCTACATTAAAATTTTAGGAATAAATTAAATAAAACTAAGACCCAAATAAAAGAGAAAATAATAAAAATTAAAAACAAAAATTATAAGTATAGATATATAAATACAAAAAAAAAAATAGGAATTGTTTCAGAAGGATAAAAAAATTAAGGAAATTAACAATAAAAAAATTAAAAGAATACGTATCAAAATGAAAAATAAAAATTAAAAGAATACGTATCAAAATGAAAAAAATTAAATAAGATAATTGTTTTATGTTCAATACTAATGTTACGTAATCAGATTTAATAAAAATAAGATATAAACATAAAATAGAATTTCTTCAATCCAATAATCCAGTAAATTATATTTGAAACATTTTATATAGAGATATTGCAAAACTTAATTTTTAATAAAGACAAAATCAAATAAGAAATTATTTGAATTATTATTATCATCATTGATAGTATGATTGGAGGCAAAATTAAAATAAATTTTATTAGTAGAATAAAAAACAATTCGAAGAATAAATGCAAATAATTAAAGGAAAATATTACTGGAAAAAAAAAGCAAAATAGTATTATTATTATTAGGAATATAATTATTATATTAGTAAATTGTTACGGAAAAAAAATTGTAACGGTAAAGCAAGTAAGAAAACAATTATAAAAAAACAATAACTAAGATTATTATTATTGTGCAAACAATGAAAATCATAAAATTATCTTGAAGAAAAAAACAAAAAACCTTTAAAAAAAGAACAAATAAAAACAACAAAAATAAATCACAAAACCAAAATAAAATTATTAGCATAAAAAAATCATTTGACTTGAAGAATACATGAAAATAATAATCAGATAAAGAGATGAACAAAGGAGGAAAAAAAAAGGAAATGTCAAATTCAAAATGATTATTAGCATAAATTAAAATTTAAGAACTAAATTGAATAAAAATAAACCCCAATAAAAGAGAAAATGATAGAAAATACAAACGAAAACTAAGAGAATAGATACATGAATATGAATAAAAAAAATAGGGATTGTCCTAGAAGGACATGGGAAATTAAATAAATAAAAATAAAAATAATTAAAAGAATAAGAGCTGAAATAAAAAGTAGAATATAAAATCAAATAAAACTAAAAGAAATTAAAACTTAAATACCAAAAATTACATCAATGAAAAAAAGCAATTAGATAAATATGAAATGAAAAAAAGTGAAAATAAAAAAAAACTAAAACTAAGAGTATAATTACATAAATACAAACAAAAAATGAAAACTATAAAATTGTATCGAAGAATAAAACAAAAAATAAAAAAAAACTTTAGCAAAAGAGAAAATAAAACATAAAAAAACTAAAATATATATTGTTAGGAATTTTTTGATTTGGAGAACAAATAAAAATACTGAAAAAAATAAAGGGAAAAAGAAATATTAAATTTAGAATGGTTATGAACATATATTAAAATTTTAGGATGAAATTAAATAAATATAAAACCCCAAGAAAAGAAAAACAAATCAATAGTATAGTTACATAGATATGAAAAAAAAAACATAGTGAGTACCCTAGAAGGAAAAAAATAAAAATTAAAAAAAGGTGCAAAATGAATAGTATAATATGATTGTCAATTTCAATTGAAGGACAAATTAAAACCAATCAAAACCTTAGGATTGAAAAAAGTGCAATATTTAATAACCAAACAAAAATTAAGAGAATAAAGGCTGAAATAAAAAATTATATGTTCAATTTCAATTGAAGGTCAGAATTGGATCAAATAAACACCAAGGTACTGAACAAATTACATGAAATCAAAACAAATCAAAAATCAAAAGAATAAAGGTTGAAATGAAAAATAAAATATAAAATCAATTTCAATAGAAGAACAAAATTAAAATAAATTAAACCTCAATAAGAAAATAAATATAGGAATGAAAAAAAACAAAAAAAAAACAAGGGCTTAAATGAAACATAACATTTCTGATTAATTTCAATTGAAGAACACAATTGAAAGATATAAAAACTTATATAACCGAAATCAAGATGAAAAACAACAACAAAAGACTAAGGACTCGAATAAATATAGCATAAACTAAGAGGATTGATATGCATTTTTAGTTGGAGAGACAAAAAAGAAAGAAATTAGTAATCGACCATTGTCGAGTCTTTGGCCATATGGAGATGCCACACACACCACCATAAGAAGGAGAGCATGGCAGCACATTTGGCGAAGAAAATTTTGGGGCGTTAGTGAAACGCGCCAGATAGTTTTTTAAATAGAAAAGAATAAAATAAAAATTATCAAAATACCCTCTATTGCCAACCTTTGATTTTGTCGTTTTCAAGGGTATATCGATAGTTTTACTGTGCATTAGATGATAAAAATCCATAAATACCCCCACAAGCAACTTTATGATTTTTTTCTTATTTAAGGTTAATATGGTTATTTTAATACAGATGGTCGAGTGTGAGAAACCAAAAATACCCTTGCCAGCTTCAAAAGTATTTTGTTTGATAGCAAGGGTGTACAATCGTAGTTTTACTATTCATCAAAATTAGAAAAAGATGCAAATACTCCAAGACTATCAGAAAATGTTAACCGGTCCTCGTGAAAAGTCAAAAATGCCCTTGAAACTATTTGTTAAATGACAAAACAAGTAATAACAGATATTATAGTTTATAACGAGTCGATTTACCCGCTCCGCTGAGCTTTTTTATCTATGTAAAAAATTGATTGATTTTATAAATGTTGTATTTTGTTATTCTAATATTTAATTAATAATATTGTAATTGAAAAAATCTATTGAAAATGGTTTTTTTCAACCAAAAAGTGATTGAATATTGCAATTACTAAAAATCGTAGATAATGTAGGTAATTTTTTTTTAATGAGTTGCATTTTTTCCCCGGTAATATTAGATCTGACACATTATAAATAAAAATATTGTAATTTTTTTTCCAGAAATAAAATTATATTTTTTTCGTGCTATAATTAGTTATTTCAATGTTTAATTACTAAAATTGCAACAGATAAAAATATGTTAGAAATGAGTTTTTTGCGTTGTATAATTAGTATGCTTGCCCGCGCATTGCGCTAAGGTTTTTTTCATGTAGAAAACTAATTGATTTTTTACATGTTGTAGTTAGTTGTTTAAATATTTAATTAGTAACATTATAATAGATAAAATATGTAACAAATAAATTTTTGACCATCCTAAAAGGAATAATGTAATCGAAATGGGAAGTGGTTTGTATATTTTTTAATTGGAGATAACTTAAGTAAATGTATAAAAAAAATATTATAGTTATCTTTTTTTCCCAGTAATATTAGATTTTACACATTATAAATAAAACGGAGAGTATTGTAGATAATCGAGGTAAATTTGTCAATGGAAAACAAATTTGAGTTGATAATGTAGGTTAATGTGTGTACCTTTTGTTTTTTTTAGTTGTATTTTTTCTCAAGTAATATCAAATTTGAAATATTAAAAATGGGAAAATTGAAAAAAATATATATATTAAAAAATAAACTTATTGAAAAGAGTATAAAATTTCAATTCAAAGCAATTTTTTTTTCAAAAGATTTAGTAATCATATTATTATATTAAATGTATTTAAGCATATTGATATAAAAAATTTTGTTTTAAAATCCAAGGTCAAATTTTCTCTCTCTCTTTATATATATATATATATATATATATATTAAAACGTATAATTAGTCTTACATACTTTATAGAGTAATAAAAATGGGAAGCGGTTCTTATATGTTTAAATTTTAGATAACGTAGGTAAATTTGTAATTTTATTCTTTGTTTCAGTTGAATTTTATTCCGAGTAATATTAGATCTCACATATTATAAATCAAAATATTGTAATTTTTTTTAGAAATAAACTTAGTTTTTTGCATGCTATAATGACATGGGAAGTGGTCCGTATATTTTTGAATTGCAGATAATGGAGGTAAATTTGTCTGCCTTTTGTATTTTTTAGTTGTATATTGTTCTCAATAATATTAGAACTGCAATAGTAACAATCAAAATATTGAAAAAAAAATTCCAGAAAATTAAAATTTGGAGCAAAATATATTTTATAAAATTTATTCATCATATTATTATATTAAGTGTATTTAAGAATAGTGATATAAATTGTTTTCCTTCAACGCGATCTTCTGTTTTCTCTCTGTATATATTTTTAGATGATAATATTAAATAAATATTCAAATATATAAGAAGTTTAACATACTTTAATTTGACATAAATATACTTGGTCCTAAGGGAAGAAATATATTTTTATACGTTATTCGAACATTCCAAAGGATTTGTGTTTATTGGTGAAAAAGTCGAAGGAAGAGTGACAGAGATTGAGTCACGTGATGTTGTATTCTTAGAAGAGGTTTTTCCAAAACAGGTGAGATTAAACAAGATTTTTAATTATATGAAATAGCAAATCTAAACTATGGCACACCAAGCCATTTAGTTGAGGATTTAAATGAAACAAGTAATCCTCCTAGTAATAGTGGGAGTGATATTTTATCTATTCCTACTCTCATGGAGCAAGATCATGAGCAATCTCAACCTCGTCGAAGCATTCATGAACCAATTCCCCTTCAACGATTTGAGATTGAAGGGGAAACGTTAATGATTGCTTCACAAGATGATGAAGAGCCACAAACATTAAGTGATGCTTTATCTGGTCACAAAGCCAAAGAATGGATTCAAGTTATGGAAGAAGAAATAGAGTTGATGAAAACTAACCGAGTCTGGGACTTGGTTGATTTACCGTCAGGACGAAGATCCATTGGAAATAAATGGGTTCTTAAAATTAAACGTAAGATGGAAGGGTCAATAGAACGCTAGAAGGCTCGACTAGTAGCGAAAGACTATACTCAAAAAGAGAGAATTGACTATGAAGATACATTCTCACC
Organism: Salix exigua; assembly: GCA_032356905.1. Taxonomy (NCBI): domain Eukaryota; kingdom Viridiplantae; phylum Streptophyta; class Magnoliopsida; order Malpighiales; family Salicaceae; genus Salix; species Salix exigua. The sequence goes on from CM063596.1 coordinate 6,928,239, forward strand.
AGTTGTGAGAATTATTTCAGTTCATCTTATTTTAGCTATAGTCGCATATATGGACTTAAAGTTATATAAAATGGATGTTAGAACTGTGTTTCTCAATTGAGAACTAGAGGAGGAGATCTATATGGATCAACCTTTAGAATTCGAGACTAAAGGACAAGAGCGCAAAGTTTGCAAGCTTAATACATCTATATATGGTCTTAAACAAGCCTCTAGACAATGGAACATCAAGTTTTATCAAGCTATCTTGGATAGTTTTGCAATGATGGAAGAAGATCATTATGTGTATCCAAAGCGTTCTGACAATAGTTTTGTTATATTGTCCTTATATGTTGATGACATATTAATAGCTGGAAATAACAAAGAGATGATTGATACTACCAAAAAGTGGTTATCATCAAACTTTGACATGAAAGACATGGGTGAGGCCAACTTTGTTTTTGGTGTGAAAATCATTAGAGATTGTGCTAAAAGACTTTTGTGTTTAAGTCAAGAGACTTATATCAAAAAGATGTTAGAGCGCTATCACATGCAAGACAGTAAGCCAATAGACACCCCTGTTGATAAAAGTTTGAGCCTAAGCAGTGATATGTGTCCCAAGACTCTAGAAGAAAAAGAGAAAATGTCCAGAGTACCTTATGCCAGTGTTGTCGGTAGTTTGATGTATGCAATGATGTGCACACGTCCTGACATATATTATGTTGTTGGATTGGTCAGCCAATATCAATCAAATCCTGGTCGAAATACTTGGATGACGATCAAAAGGATTCTACGATATCCGAAAGGATATATTGAGTATCATATAGTACAATTTGTTAAAGAATGTCAATAGACTAAGGTTGGCTCACTCTCATGAGCAATCGCTTCTAGCATTTGTAAGATGCGTAGAGATGAGACTATTTGAGTTTTAATGCTCAAAAGCGACTTAGTTTTAGTGGGAGCGATTTTAACTCAAAATGATTATTAAAGAGTCTCCTTGGTTGGAACCAAGATAAGATTCTTAAATAAAAGAATCAACATGAATGAATTCCCACCATTCATGTGTCTATTATGATTGAAGTCGAGTATGAAATTATTCATTTGTCATTAATGATGATGAGCAAATGAAAATTTCTGATTTGAAGTCTTTGTTTTTAGTGACAAGACTAAGACTCGTATAGTGTATTTTCCCTAACAAGGAGAGCAATGACATACACTCTTTCTCTTTGGAAAAGGAAAAGAGTACGCTCCACTATAACATGTATTTCATACTACATGTGGTGACGATTACAGGAGTAAAGAATGGATCCCTACTTCTTTATTATGTGAGTCCTGGAGATCATATCTAAAATCTCAAAATCTTACCCTTTATGACTTTTGACTATATCATAAGGTGATGAATAAATGATTGCTACTTTAGGAGTATATCCCATGGTCATGGAATGATTCGACTTGAAGGAATACTCTTAGGAAAGCGAGTTAATTCAGATCTAAATGATGTGAGTGTGAAAAATAATTTTAGTTCTACACTTGTTGCTTGTATTCACCGTACGAGATCATATCATTTAAATAAATTTCATATGATTTAGAATACATGTTATTGTCATGATGGAATGAGTACGAAATTCTTGAGGGATTGAATTGTACTTATTCATGTATAACTAAAAGTGCTTGGGGTATATGAGTACACTCTAAGGAATAATTAATCATAAAGCTGATGTCTCCTATATGGCCTATATGTAAGGTTTGTATAGATTGGAGCTCCTTTTGTCTGTGTGCTTCAGGTCGCACAGTTCGTTCGTCAAGTATGAAATTTCTATGAAAGTTTGAGAAATAATGTATTAGATAAATCTAGCCCTTCATGGGCGAGTGGGAGATGTTGGTTATTAGGATTGATCCGGTTCGCCCATGAGGGATGAACCCGGTCTATTTATCTAGATTTCCGATTTGGTATCGGTTCGCCAATAAGTTTGAACCAAGTCTATATATCTAGAGGTGCGATTTGGCAATGGTTCACCTATGAGGGATGAACCAAGTCTATTTATCTAGGGGTGTTACTTTTTGGTGACTGCAAAGTAACACCTCCTCTCTAGTATAAATAGAGACCTCTCTCTCCATATTTCACACAAGTTATTTCACACAAATGAAGATAGTTAGCTCTCTTAATATTCTTGCTACGACTTGTTAAGACGTTCTTACAGATAAAACACAACTTTGGTTCTAGTAATCAAAGTGGTCTTGAAGCAAAGATCTAGTAACAAGGAAACGGAATATCACAAGTTTTCCGAATTAATTCTACAAAAGAAAATAAAGAAAAGCTTAGACAGGGTTTTCTTTGGAATTAAAACTTGACAAGAACGAAGGCTTAGACTGGGTTTTAAGCCGAAAACAGGTTACGGTGGAGAACAGGAATGGCCATGAATGGTTTAGCCATGCTCTTTAACACGCCTGATTTAGTGTCCATGTTAACCTTTGATCCATCTGGTCCATCTCCACCGATAACTTTCCAGTCAAAACACTGAACCATTGCTGTAACACTACAATTAATCACACTTGAGGACATGTTGATCCCAGGGCACATTCTCCTTCCCCCGCCAAAAGGGACGTAAACCTGCAAGTTTTGCCCCTTGGCGCTGTCCTGCTCAGTCAAGAACCTCTCTGGAATGAAGTCATTGGGGCTGTCCCATATCTCTGGATCCCTCATGATGGCGTATGTGTTCATTATCACTGCGGTTCCTTTGGTTATATCATACCCTGCAAGGTTGCAATTTTCACCGCATATTCTATCAAATAAAGGCGCCGGTGGATTTAGTCTCATTGCTTCCTTTACACAGGCTTGAAAATAAGGCAGGTTTGGGATATCCGCTTCATCCACGAGTCTCTCTGTCCCGACAACTGAATCTATCTCCTCCCTCAGCTTCTTGAACGCAGCAGGATGGCTGACAAGCTCTGCTAAGATCCACAGTATGGCATCTGATGTAGTGCTGGTACCTGCGATAAAAAGATCCTGGGAGGGAGGGAGAGAGAGAGAGAGAAGCAGAAATTAAATTATTTAGATTAATTAATTTTTGACAATTCATTCTTGGTATAGTTAAAAGAAAGAGAGTATTGTTAATGTTGAAAGAGAGATTAACTGGTGAAGGAGGGAAAGGGATGGCAACTAATTACCAGAAAGAAATTCTTCATTTGCTTCCTGGTTATCCTTATTTCAGCATTTTCATCATGATACACTTCCAAAAGAATATCCATCAAGTCTTTATTCTCCACGTCGGGACCTTCTCTCTTTGCTTTCTCCTCATGCTCAACCAGGACTTTTTCAAACAATTCATCATACCTTTTAGGCACGTCGTCAATTTTCTTTCTCAAGTACCAGATACCTATCCTTTTCAAGGGACCAAACACGTTAAATAAAGCAAGCTTTGCAGCCAGATCAAACGATTCACTCACCAGCGCTCTACACTTCTCAGCCTGATTATCTTCCCCTGAACATCTAGCACTCATAATCATCCTGCAAGTACTATTGTTTGCTACTGTTAATACCTCAACACTCAAATCTGCGACCTCATTTTTTTTACCTATCTCCAACATCTTACTCAAAAACCTCACAACCTCTTCGCGTCTAACATTCTGTAACTTCTTCATCTGCCTGGTCCCCAACAATTCTGTCGTGCAGATTTTCTTCATGAATTTCCAGTAATCCCCGTATGGGGCATTGAAAAAGCTTGTTGAGCTTCCAAATAGTAAATTATCCTCGAAAGGAGATTTTATTCTAGAGGCAAAATGGACATCTAGTGCTGTGAAGATTTGTGTAGCCACCGGAGCGGATGAGACAAGAATAGCAGGATAAGTGCCGAAACGGAGATAGAGGAGAGGTCCATATTTATTGCTGAGAGCATGGAATCCTTTGTATGCAACTGGGTTTAGTAAATGGAGGTGGCCGATCAAAGGAAGTGCGGGGGGGCTTGGAGGGGGGCAATAGCCGGCAGGTTTCTGGCCGGGTCTCTTGAAGATGTATTGAATGAAGACTGTGATAATCCATAGGACAAACAAGGAAAGGAAATATTGAGTGGCAATCATGGTGGCTTCTTAGAGAAAACTAGCTGACATGCAAATGGTGAATATTGTTCTGAACCAACTTCTGTATTTATAGCCAGGCGTGCCCTCTACCACAGCGTTGTGTGGGAACTTTAATTAGGATGGACGACGATTTCAAAGAAAAATAAAAAGATTATTAACTTGATTCGTATTTTAAATATTAGGTCAAGTTTTTGTATGTTTTCATAATTTTATTAATTTCATTTCATTAAAATCATTATCACTTGTCATAACTCATTTATAGGTTATTTCTAAAATTTACTTAAACTAAAAATTAAATAAAAAAAAGAATGACATGGTTGAAAAATCAAGTTGAAAATCTTGGACAATCCCATTGTATTTGTATTGTGCCAGAAAATAAAGAAAAATACAAATTCAAGACTAAAATAAATGATTATTAGACAAATCTGCATAAAATTAAGTTCAAAAATATAATTGGATTTTTAATAGGTCAATTTGATTTAATCATGGACTAAATTACAATTTATATCGATTTTTATATTCATACATTTTATAAGAAACTTGCACTTCACAAGAATTCTATCCAAATTTATATTATAATAACAAAAACTAATATAATTAATATTTTTTTGTGTTGAATACGGTTTGGACCACAATGAGGCTACATTTTATTGTTTAGGTGAACATGACTTGAAAATACACCGCACTCCACTTTATTGTTTAGATTTAATGTTCAATTATGATAGCTTGTTGTTGAAGCATTGAAATATTTGTGCTTGGACCCTTGAAAAAGATGTGTCCAGTCTTTAAAATTTGACATTTTACCCCTGCATGAAATTTCTAGCACTTGGTCATCCATTTTCATGATTTGCATTCTATTATTTAAAGGAAAGCATTTTTGTTGATATTGATTTTGAAATGTCGTTGTAAAATTGTGAGCTTGATATTAATAATATGTTAGTGGGCATTGATTGTTTTTCATCAATTAGTTCTTCTAGTTTGGGATTAGTGTTAATCTTATTTTTCCTCTCTTCAAATCAAGAAATGGAGTGGAAATTTTGAGGCATTGTCTTGTATTGATTTATATTTAGAGGTGTTGTCTGTGTTAATATGTCATTTGCTTTCTTTAATGAAGAACTAGGGAGTGAATTTTGGTGCAATCTTATGGCAACTCAAGAAACTTGAATTTTATTCAGATTAATTTAGTGTCAATTGAATGATTTAATTAAGTAAAAACTTGATTATACTTTAAATTGGTTAAATTAATTTTATTAGGGGCTTAATTTATTAAACATTATGTTTGGGAGCCTAATTTAGACTTAATTGAGAAGATTAGAATTTTTTAAGTTCAAATGTAATTTTTATCAAGTTAATTGATTGAGATTTTGTGCAAAAATGCAAGAAAATCAGTGTTTTTGGGTCAATTAGGGACAAAATTGAAGAAATATGCAGTCAAATACCATTTTGTAAAAGATACTAAAGTATAGGGATTCAATTAGCCCAAATGAAGGGTGAAATTACATAAATTCAAGATCAATAACCAAATTAAAAATAATATGTAAATTTGGGGTTGTTATTGGAGTTTGTTAGGAGCAAAATTCAAAACAACTGAAATTATTAGGTCGATATGGTTTGCAATTAAATTATTAAACATTTAATGACAAAAATGAACTTTGACCAAAATCACAGTACAAAATGACATTGTTTTAGAGAGGAAGGAAGAAAAAATGGGATGAAACATCATGTCGTATGATTATTATTCATTATAACCTTCCTTATTCACCAAGAAAACAACTTAATTGTTATTTTGTTGGTGCATCTGATGCCTTTATATTAGACCAAAGTTGATAGATAATACATCAAATCGATGACCTCATATTAGCCTATACTATGGTATGCTCAGTTTTAGCCGATTGATATCATAGATGGCTCACCAACACCTTAAATATGACAACTCATGCAGCATTGAATTGTTAAATATTACGGTCTAAGATACCTATTTTGGGCCAATAGTTAAGATACTCTTATGTTGAATCAATAATTGATATTTTATCTCAGTAAAAATAAGATTATTCTCTTCCACCAACTATAAATAAAGGTGAAATCTATGACCGATTATAAGGATATTTGAAGCAAAAGTTCAAAGAAAACCAGTTGTTTCCTAGTATTTTTATTTATTTCACTAGCATTTCCTTTGCCTTTTCCAGCCTCCTCTGTCATAATTGCACCTACAACTCTCAGCACCATCAGAATTAGATGCCTTCAGCTCATCGTTGATGACCATTAACATGTCTTTCTTTTGTCGTTGGCAGCAACAACATTCCTCTCAGCATGCATCATCAACTCTTTCCTCCACCTTCTCCCAGCGACAATAATTTTTCCTCCTTTTTCTACAACTGTATTAGCTACCTTTCTCTTCGTCGTCACCTCCTCCTCCAGTATTCGAATATCCTCTTCTTTATTTTTGGTCATTGTTACTATTCACTTTGTAATTGAACATTTAAGATTGAATTAAGAATGTTCAATCAATGATGATCAGCAGGTAGTTTTGGCGAAAATGATGTTGATGATAGCACAGCACAATGAACTCTCACAGAACAGGTCTTTCAGAGTGATGTGATTTGTTAAATTAGTGGTTAGTTATATCTTCATCTCTTCATATCTGCGAGTGAATTCCATGCCCTTTCCGGCCACCAATGGTTGAGCTTTCATGTATACTCTATTTTAATGGTTGAATCATGATTTACTAAGTGTATAATTTGAATGAAAAGTAATGGATAAGATTGATATAAAATATTATTTGAAAGAAGTATTGAGATCACTAGAGGAGGCATTTTTTATGTTTACCCACTAAGGAATCATAAATTACCTGCAAGGATAATAATTATTCTTAAACTCTAATTTTTGTTAGAGAATTATATGAATATTATCTCAAAATTTTATTTAATAGCATGAGTTTTTTAATTAAAACAACAATTTGATATGATATCAAGGTTTTGATAGCCAAACAATCATGGTTTTAATCACATCACACATATTATAATTAATATATAATTAAATATAAAGTAATGTGTGCATGAGCAAGTTTCAAATTCAAAAGATTTTCATTTAAAGAAAGTATATTAGAAAATAATATAAATTATATCTCATATCATAAGCTTTTAATTAAGATAATTCTTTGATAACATGAAATAAAAAAGATTTAAACATTATTAAAAAAATAGCTAATGGTGTTAAGAGACAATTATTATATTATTTTAACACATTTTTACATTACAAAAAAGATAATAGACCTCTTGTATAAGAAAAACTCTACTAACAGTTGAGCTTCATGCTAAATGCCTTTTAGACACCCAGTTGCACTCATAGATTTATGAGCACACAATCCATAAAATCTAATAAAGATGAGTTATTTGTTTTCTGCAACAAACTGATTGATTGTTGAGTAGCAAGCTTTAATTGATTTAACTTTAAGAAAAATCAAAACCAAAATAAATATTATGTAATTTTTTTTATCTAATCTTAAGATCAAATTATAATAATAGAAAATATTAAAGAAAAAGAAAAAGGAAAAAAAGGAATATTAATTTTAAAATGATTACAAACATAAATATAAATTTCATGATTAAACTGAATAAAAACCAAAACCCCAAGAAAAAAGAAAATGATAAAAACCAAAAAACAAAATTTAAATCTTAAATAAATAAATACACACACAAAATAAAGATTGTCAAAGAAAGACTGAAAAAATCAAAGTATTAAAACTAAATAAAAATTGAAAAGAATAAGGACCAAAATGAACAATAAAATATATAATCAATTTTAATTAGATTACAAATCTGTAACAAATCAAAACCTTGAGACCAAAAAAATTAAAGGGATTTAAAACAAAAAAAAAATCAAAAGAAGGAGTGCTCAAATGATAAATACCATAAAATAAATCAAAACTTGTAGATCTAAAAAATAAAAAAGGGAAAGAGAAAGGGTTGAACTTAAAAACAACATATATGATCAATTTCAATTGAATCCGGTTACAAACAAATGTGCATTTTTTCTATTTTATTAAAATTTGAAAAATTCAAACTAATATGAATCTAAACTGATTATCAACCTACATTAAAATTTTAGGAATAAATTAAATAAAACTAAGACCCAAATAAAAGAGAAAATAATAAAAATTAAAAACAAAAATTATAAGTATAGATATATAAATACAAAAAAAAAAATAGGAATTGTTTCAGAAGGATAAAAAAATTAAGGAAATTAACAATAAAAAAATTAAAAGAATACGTATCAAAATGAAAAAAATTAAATAAGATAATTGTTTTATGTTCAATACTAATGTTACGTAATCAGATTTAATAAAAATAAGATATAAACATAAAATAGAATTTCTTCAATCCAATAATCCAGTAAATTATATTTGAAACATTTTATATAGAGATATTGCAAAACTTAATTTTTAATAAAGACAAAATCAAATAAGAAATTATTTGAATTATTATTATCATCATTGATAGTATGATTGGAGGCAAAATTAAAATAAATTTTATTAGTAGAATAAAAAACAATTCGAAGAATAAATGCAAATAATTAAAGGAAAATATTACTGGAAAAAAAAAGCAA